>JARHVA010002442.1:552500-1140000 GCA_037957365.1 Torreya grandis
GCCTTTTAATCTATCTAATATGCTCGTAAGTGATTGAAGGGACTTTGATGATTTTTATCTAAAAGATCTAATTCTTCTAGCCTTTCTTGTCAAAAATTGTGATTGATGATAATGCCCTGAAATCAAAGAGGGGAGCTCCACTTCCATAGGAAAGATAGATTCAGTCCCATAACTAAAGCATATAGAGTGGCCCCGATGGGTGTTCAGATACTTTTTCATTAAGACCAAAGTTCAAGATATAATTGTAGGTGTTATTTCCTTCCTACATCATTAACTATTTTCTTGAGAATCTTGATAAGAGTCTTGTTTATTTCTTCATCATGTCCATTCCCATAGGGGTAATAAGGGGGGAAAGTGTTTCTTTATATGGTACCATTTTCACAAGGCCTAAACTTCTTGATTTTTGAAGTACTTATCATTATCAGATATGATGTTGGAAATAATGTTAAAATGGAAAATGATCTGATTCAGGATGAATTTAGAAATTTGGAGACCTATATTATAGGTAAGTGGCATTACTTCTACCCATTTGGTAAAATACTCTGTAGCAATTATAATGAATTTATGTCCATCAAAAGATGTAGGATTTATCTTGGAAATAAAATCAAGTCCCCATATAGAAAATTTCCATGGAATCATAATAGGTTGTAATTCTTGTGTAGGTGCATGGATAAGATTTCCATGTTTTGGGTAGGCTACACATTTTCTCACATATTAAAAGATGTCCTATTCCATGGTAGTCCAATAGTATCTAGTCTATATCAATTTCTTGTCTAGGACCATCCCACTTATATGGCCACCACAAATACCATTATGGACCTCCTTGATCATGAGAGAAGCCTCTTTTGGGGTTAGGCATCTTAACAAAGTCTTATCATAACCTCTATGATAGAGTATGCTACCAAGGATAGTGTAATGGAAGGTAAAGTGGATGAAATCCTTGCATTATTGGAAATTAAGTTTTAGTGGAAAGATGTTATCATGGAGGTAATTATAAATTTTGTAGTACTAGGGGAGACTGGGATCAAGAATAACACAAATTTGTATAGGAGCCATAGATTGATAAGTTGATACGATCAGATGTTCTATCAAAAAATTCAATTTTAGGATGTCTTTAGGGAGATCAATTACAGATCTAATAGAGTTCATGGAGTAGTGTACCTTATTTCTCCTTCTTGGCACTTATTCAAATGTAATAGACTAAAAATTTTGATTCAATTTATCTACTAATTACTTATAGGGGAGTAATTTTTCATCTTTGGTTTGGAACTCACCATTAACTTGCTTGATTATTATTTGTGAATAACTAAACACATGAATACATTGGATGTTCCATTAGATGTCTAATTGAAGGCTAGCTATTAAAGCCTCATATTCTAAAATATTATTGGTGCATGAGAAAGTGAGGTGAAGGTATTTTTGAATAAGGTCATCTTGTGGGGTGACCAAAAGGATTCTTGTGCCTGATACATGTGTGGTAAAAGAGCCATCAAAATATAGCTTTCATCTATTAAATTCTTAAGTATTCATTATGGATTCATTTGAGAAGGTTGTGGTAATAGGTTCAATTGTGAAAAGAGGTGATCCTAATAGTTTATCTATTATCACTTGTCCCTTAATAGACTTTTGATGAACATATTCAATATCAAATTCACTAAACAACAAATCCATTTATAATCAGCAATTCATCTCTCAGATAACAAAATATTTGGCAATTCATCTCTCAGATAATAAAATATTTAGCAATTCATTTCTAATAGACTTTTGATGATATTGAATATGATTATTAAAGTTTCAAGATATTTGGCAATTCATCTCTCAAATCGTAGATAAATGTTACCCCTTTACTCATATCTTAAATAAGGGGACCAATTTTAATTGAAACTCTAAATTTCAATAGGCCTTCAATAATCTCAAGAAATATTTGGAAAATCCACCTTTGTTATCACCCCTATCATGGGAAGGACCTTACTCCTATATATGTCCACAATTCCATGTGTGATAGGTGCCCTACTTGCATAGCATAATGATGAGGGAAAAGATCAAGCAATTTATTATCTCAACCCACTTTAATCTCATATGATCTAAATTATACTCCAAATGAAAAATCTTAAATAGCCATTATCTTTGCCTCACAAATTTTTTGGCATTATATACTTAATAATCAAGTCTAAATCATTTCTAAAGTTTATACTCTCAAATATTTACTATCAAAATCAGCCCTTGAATATCAAAATGAACATATTCACTATTTATTAACTTACCCTAAAGACTCCTAAGATACTTTAGATTAAGAGGTGGAGACATTTCCATAATGGCTTTAACTTTATCTAGATCCACTTTTATGCCTCTCCTAGATACAATAAACCCTAATAATTTGCCTAAGGTTATGCCAAATTCATATTTCTTTAGATTTAATCTAAATTTATAATCCCATAGCCACTTTAAAGATTTTTTCAAGACTACATGTTACTCTGATCTGAGTCAAGACTTCCCTGGGATATCGTCCATAGTCTTCAAATATATCATTTATCATATCATGGAAAATAACTATCATTGCCCATTGATAAGTAGAACTAGCATTTTTGAGACTAAATGGTATGACTTGATTGTAGAAGGTTCCCCATGGAGTGATGAAGGTTGTTTTATGTTGATCTTCAGGAATAATTTTGATTTGATTGTAACCCTAAAATCCATCCATGAGGGATAACATTTCATACCTAGCTATTGAATCCATGATCATATCAACATTTGGAGGAAGGAAGTCATCTTTAGGACATATCTTATTGATGTCTTAGAATTTAATATAAATACAAATTCCTCTTTATGGCTTAACCATAAATAATATTGGATATCCAATTGAAATAATCAATGGGTTGAATAAATCCTACTTCTAAGAATATTTGTAGTTCCTCCCTAACTAGTAAGACCAATTTAGGTTGCATCATTTTTTTTCTTGACTGGTTTAGCATCAATATGAACAATCAAATGATGCAAAACTATGGATGTATCAAGTCCTAGCATGTTAGAATAACATCATACAAAAACATCTATAAATTCTTTGAGTATATCAATAATAATTTAACACTCCTCAAGGGTGAGAGTTGCCCCCAATTTGATGATTTTAAGATGTTATTAAGTTCTAATGTTAACTTATATCACCTCCTTAATAAGAAAGGGTAATTGATCTTGGAGATAAGGAGCAATGATTGATCTAGGATATTTGATGTGAAACCATCCAAGAGTTATATGTCTATTTTGGTATATTATTATAATTTAGCTAAAACATGTGGAAATTCTTCTAGACTTTGAGGTAGCTCTTCTTCTTCAGAATCCTCTTCTTCACCTTGGTCAAGGGGAAGTTGTTGTTCCCAAAAATAATCTAACTAATAAATATTAACATTAAATCCTTTATTATGGTCATTAGAAGCCATGAAATCTTGAGTTTTTAGAAATTATAAGATGGCCTCATCATTTTAAAACATATCAAAGGATAGCTTTTGATGTGATCATATTGAATTAATGAGGGATAGTGGAGGGATATGTTTATGGTGGAAATAGTGGTATAATTGAAAAGTTTTATGGAATCAAACTTATCATAGCGATTATAAATGGAACCCATCTCAATTTTTTCATCGAAAAGAGACTCATCTATAAGATGTGAGGGTCTCATCTTCATCTGTAACATGTAAGGGCCTCATCTTCTGTAAGGAGCCATGATTCATCAGATGCATAAATATATTCCTCTAAAAATAATCCTACACTAGATAAGGTCATTGGTCTAAATTGATAGCTAATAAGATTTGTCTTCTACATAGTTAAGGACCTATAGCTTTGTGGGAAAATAGATAAGTCATTGACATAAAAGGTTTTATATTCATATTCCCCATACCTATGGACATGATTTTAAAATTTAGATGATTGAATCTAGGTAATGGATCAAAGGAGGCATGAGGTTATTAGGGGATATATATTTAGCATCTATTGGGTTTAAAGTGGTGCTACTAGTACTAGGACAGAAGTAGGAGGATGAGGATTGACCCATTTGGCAATTGTGAAAATGTTCCATTTACCCAAGAATAGTGACTTCCATGCTTGAGTGCATAAATTTTATACATTGTTGAAGGGTGGATAGGACTACTTACATCTCATGAATCCATGGGAGACCCAATATTTTATTATAGGGTAGATTCACATTCATAATGTGAAGTAGAGTTTAATGTACCATGGGTACCATAATAATGGGAAGGTAGATGTGCCTACAAACAACCATTTATTACCATTATATGCTATTATCATAATTAGAGTAGGCCTTAAAAAAGATTCATAATACCCTAATTTCTTTAAGAAATATAGATTACATAAGTTCAATATAAACCCTCTATCTATGAGTGCCTAGGGAATGCAAATATTGGATATGGAGTCTTTTATGAATAATGGGTAGTTATGATGGGGGCTAGTGGGAGGCATGTCTTAGGCACTACAATTGATTTTTTGAGAAGGAGAAAAATAACCCACTAATGCTTAGAAATGATTGGTGTCAATATCTCTTGGGACCTTTAGGTCATTCAAGATCTAATGGAGTACCTCCTATGAATATGGGATGTTTTGAGAATATCCATTAATGATATTTGAGCAAGTGTCTTCTCAAGTTTCTAAATTATATCATATGATTTGTTAGAATATACTGAGATTTTATTAGAGATATTCTGATTTTGATATGTAGATGTAGATGGGTCCTTTGGGGGTGCCCCAAGAACTATGATTTTATTATGTCTAGTAGTAACCACATAATCAACAGTGGTCCTATTGATCTTTAATATGGTAGATGATTATGGAGTGGAATCTTGGGGGATATACATTTTAATGGTTTTAATATAGTGATATGGAATGGCATGATAGTCGATGTGATTGGAAGAGGAGGCCATACCTTGGTCTCTTTGTGACTTCTCATGTATTTGACCATGCTTACATAGAGGGTACTGATAAATACCTAATTGTTAAACCTTAGACTGATTTGGAGTACACTTCCCTTCTATTTCAATATCACCTTTTTCAGTGAGGTCTTGAATATAGTGCTCTAATTGCATACACCTCTTTGTGTCATGACCTTTGACTCTATGATATTTATAGAATTCATCCTCATGCTACCAATCAAGTTGAGTTTGATGATCATCTAAAGGTCAGATTTCAAGAAAAGTAATCATGTTAACAACAATCAATTGCTCAAGGATTGTCTCAATTGGTACTCCAAGGCTAATAAGAGGTCTTTTTCTAGTTTGAGGCTTTGGTTTACCTCATGGCACTCAAATAGATGAGATATTTTATTGATCTATGGGATTATTAATTTTTACCATTTTAATATGCTATTTGGAATCTGTAACCCCATCTCCCATAATGTTCTTAATCTTATTGAATAATTTTTACTTTCTTGAAAAGGAATAATCCTTATTCTGATTATGTTCATTTTAGGAATATCATTTAATTGTTCCCTTTTTAATAAGTTCTCTTTCAATTTATATCCCATTTTCAGTAATTTCATCAAAATCTTCGGCACTTTAGAGTTTTAGCTAATATTTGAGCTTAGCATTGAGATTATCGACAAATATTTTGGCTAGCTCTTTTCTTGGTACTGTGCATCAAAGGTAGTTTGCTAAGCTTCTCCAACATCTCAAGAAAGATGCCAAGATTTTCTTATTTCTTTATTTAGTGTTCTATAGGTCTATAATGGAGATGTCATGTTTGATATTAAATGATAAATGTCTTACAAATTATTTAATTAATTCCTCAAAACTAGATATAGACCCCTTTGGTAGATGCATAAACCATTCTAGGGATAATCTAGTGAGACTTTCTAGTAAAATTATTAGTAAGTAGGCATCATCATATGAAACTTCATGAAAAACCACATAAAACTCATGTACATGATCATGGGGATTACTTTTCCCTTTATACTTTTCAAACTTAGCTACCTCAAAGTGGGATGGGAAAGGTATTTATATAACACTATTATCTAAGGGAGAAAAGCAAAAATCTTTATATTTATATTTCATTTCTTGTGAGTGAAGGTCAATTTGTTGGAGAGTATCTTTCATAACTTTCCATTCTTATGTAAATGATGGGTCCCCAATGTGATTGGAGGTTTGATCATGACTAGTATGGGGTCTATTAGAGTTATGGATATTTAGATGGGGAGATGATGGTCATTGATTATATATATAGAGTAAAATATTTAATTGTTGCATGAGCTTAAATATTCAATCCTCTAGGTAATTTTTCCTTATGTTAGCCTCAACATAGTTATTTAAGAGAGGTACATGTTTTTCTTCATCTTCTTCTAGTTCTTGGTACACAACTTCCTCTTATTTAGGTACTTGATTAGTGTGGATATGTTGATGTGGTGTATTAGGATGGGTAGAGGGATGGACTAAGTGTTTTAGAAGATTATAGTCAAATTTTAGGGTAGTGTGCCTCCCATTTTGATGACTCAGGCTAGAACATGGTTATGGTTTTTGTAGATATATTGGTCAAATAGATTCCTAACATCATCATTACAGAGGAGATTCAACTAGTCATCTTCTTCTATAGGAGTGTACATATCAATATGTATTTCTTCATGATCCAAATTTTGATCACATAAATTCCTTAATAAATAATATTATTGGTTGGAATCTTGTCCCATCCTAAGATTTTGGGCATGAGTTTGGATCACCATATTAGATGAGGAGAGTGGAGGTCTGATGAGGTGTGATGGGTGATGTTGATGTTTTTTAATACTAATTTGGTCTAGAAATCAAATATAATAGTGGTCAAATAAGGTGATTTAGAAATGTGGTGATTTTAGAAAGGGATGTAAATATTAGGATGACCAAGGATTACCAAAAGACAAAACTTTTTAAGAGTCCAATCTATCAAGAAGATAAGGATATGATGGGATCAAATAACTTTCAAACTAACAAAGTATAGATTGGATGGGTGCTAAGTATGAAAATGCACTGATAGGTAATGATGGGTGCTAGACTAAAGTCTTTGACAAGGTTGTTTATGTCAATAATACCTAGTTAAAAGGGTGATAATGAAGAGATGGAAGGATGGGTGACCACTAGGATTTGGCTCCAAGACTAAATATAGGATTCAAGGATGACAAATGGGAAAGTATGAAATGGATGAAATATGGAAGATATAATATGGGTGTAAGGATAGTGAAAATAAGATATGAGGTGCATGTCAAATGATGTGATAATGAGGTATAATAATATGTTTAAACCTAGGGGTATTTAATGTGTTAAAAATGGAATAGCTAACTCGGTTTTACAAACAACACACAACAACAACCCCTAAGCTAGTAAGCTAAAAAGGGTGTGTAACATGATGCTCACACCATCTAATGGCTTAATGGGTGAGGCTATAGTCTAGTGACCCATTATGGAATCAATTGAATCTCTCAACCCCATCTACACTTAATGGATTCTTAGGAGTTGATCCTAACTTCGGTATTGAAATGCTTGATATGGATCGAAGGTCATATGCTAGGTTTACACAAGGGCTTCTATAGGATTACCCAATATATGCAAAGGTATAGTGGGGCCCAAGTCTATATAGGATGTTGTCTAACCACTTTGCATATTGAGTCCAAAATTCCCCACAATCCATGGAACCCTTTATGAAGAATTATACTTTAGTTCCAAATGATAGCTCTCATAATATTTATACTCTATTGGAATACAAAGTTTGGTCTAGTGAGTGGTGATGAAATAAACATCACCAACCCCTAGTGATTAATCCCATGCATGGGGATGAATTCCACATCATTTGTTATCCTAGACTAAAAAAAGGGGGTAAAAAATAGGCAAGCACAATTGATTTTTCCTAATTAATTACATATATGAGGAAGAAAAAATATATATAGTCAGATCACACAATAAGTAAATATATACAAGCAACAAGATTAAAATATAAGGTTTTTGTCACCCCTTCTATAAACACAAGGATTAGGAGAAAACATGGGGTACCTTTATCTTGAGAGGTCCTACCCCAACAAAAGGTTAGTAATTTGACTTAATGCAAAACTATAACTACCTAAAAAATCATAATTACATGGTGTAAAATTGTAGTGGTTTTGTAATTAAGTAGAAAACCACAAAATTTATAGTATTTAATTGATGTAAATGAATTATTTATGTCAAAAATATTATCATATTCTTTAAATATAGGTTACTTAAGAAAACTTTAGCAAATAACTATAGTATTTTATAAAATTTAACTAATTAATCAAGACCTTGAATAAATGGATATCAAAATCATGGATTTTGATTGGACAAATAGACTATCAATATATTACTACCAGATTAGTTCTAAAGACTGAAATAGTGACTCAAACTATACCATAACTTTGTCTCATTACAAAATCACTACTAAGAATGTAATATCGCTAATAGTAGGGAAAAATCATAGATTTGATACTTGCAATATTGTAGTAGGTATTTTAATTAGTTAATGATATAGTGTTTGGTTTATATTCTCCTTTATCTCCTATTTATCATATTAACCTACACACAACAAGCTCAAAAATAACCTTATCAGGCACACAATTAGCCAAGAGGGTCAAAATAACCAAATTTGCAATACTTGGATCACAAATAGTCAGCTTTAGTTTCAAAGACGATCAATATGATTACTAATATACTCTATAGGCAAAGATTGATGGGTTATTACCTATAGATTAGATAGTGATAGGATAGTTATACTATAAGATAGAATAATGTAACTATCGATGGTGATATCATGATTACTAGAGTTATAATATTGCACTTTGAGCACCAACAGTTAGATTCTTAACTATTTCGTCTTGTACCTACACACAAAAGACATAGATTTTATAAGCAAAACCAATAGAGAAAAATAACCTATATATGGGTTATAAATATATGAAAAAAAATAATATCAAAGAAACTTAGAAATTTTACAAAACTATAAATTATTATGTAATAATGTAATTATCAAGGTAAAACTACAAGTTTGAGGGCTATGATATTACACCTTAGCTATCTCTAATCAGATTCTTGGATAATTCTTATTTTCTATGCACATATGAGTTAAAAAATAAATTTTAGACAATATATATAGAGCAAAAGTATTACACAAAAGTTAGAAACAGATAGAGAATAGTAACAGTATGGCAACCTAGAGATTCTGCAAAACCATGAATTTAGAAGCAAAATAGTTAATAGTAGAGAAAGATCACTACTTTTAAAGTAGTGATTTTTCAAAAATTGAAAAAAATTCCAAGACCATAAAATTTTAAAAGTTAAAACCAAATTTTAGTGCAATATCACTCGATCATACTACAAAACCATGATTGCAATACTACTAATACCAGTGCAAAATCATGAGTCTCTTGTATGTGATGATTTTTTCAAATTTTGTCCTTTGATTATCATCTAGTTTGACCTTCAAGCTTCCAAATCACTTCTAGAAAGATTAATAGGTTATAATTAGGGACTATCTCCCACCATGGTCATCAAAATATAGCCTAAATTTTGGATTTATTCTATATTACTATTTTTAGTAATAAAAATCCAAAACATAAACAACATCAAACATAGAGGATAAAGAGATACTTATATTTCCATAATGATAATTCTTACCATAATTTTACCTCTTGTATCTCCTCTCCAATATTTACAAATGAATATTTTAATGCGAAATATGTTAGATGTTGGATTGGTTGACTATGCTTGATAATGGCTTCCAATGGACTTCTTAATTGGATGATGGATTTGATAGGGAAATATGGATGTAAGAGACATGATAATGGTATCAAGTTATCAAGTTTTCCAATTCATTTTTATGGAGGTATTGGCTTGGTTATATATGAAATGGAGGGAAAGATCAATAGCTCAAATTTAATTTTGAGCCATTGAGATCAATGGCTAGGATATTTCCAAGAAATTTTAAATTCCTTAGAATCATCTAGAATAGATAAATATAGAGGAAAAGGGATAAATTAGAGGAGTTTTTTAATAATTCTCCAATTCTACAAATCTCTATTAGGGTTTAAGGGTATAGGAATAGCTAGTTGGTAGGATGGTAGATGGGTAGGTAAATAAATTATATTTTTAAATTGGCAAGTGGCTTAATGGGTAAATAGGTTTAGTTAGTAGATTAATGAAGGGGATTTATTAGTTGTAAGGTGGAATAAGGTTTTGTGGGATGTAGGGATAGTAGCTAATTATCTAATAAATAAGTTAAATTAGTGGAATTAGTGTAACTATTATAGTGAGTGGATTTAGGTGCCTACAAAATCAATCAATGAGACTCACTAAGTTGACTCAAAATGCATTAGGAAAGTGGACACTACTTATATAGTCCCATGGATATGAGGTCCAACATCGATTTCATGATGAATGTAGTTCTCCCATAATTGGGATGGAACACTATTAAAAAATGGAATAGGCAAATGGAAATGGTAATTACATGAACCATGTGAGAGCTTCATCTATACCTACTGACCAAGAGATGCACACCCTAAGTAGCATGGATAAAATCTAAATGGCCTAGTTTTGGAGGCTTATTTAGGATTGTTTTTTTTTATATTTCCATGTTTTTAAATTTTATGTGTATCTCAACTCAATAGTTTATTATAAGATACAAAATGGGTTAACTCACAAAATGATGAGATCATTATCTGAAATTACTCATAAAATGGAGAGAGTATTGGAATAAGGGTGGTTAAGCTAACCTCAAAAAACACTAAGTGTTGACTACATAGTCCAAATGGACTTCAAGCTATTATAGTTCACCCATGACAATGAGGAATTTGACTAAGTAGCAACATGTTCATGAATAGGCAAATGACAAGGTCTAAAATAATGGTAAGGGAAGTCATGGTAAAAGGGTTTCTCCTAGGCTATAGGAGACAATAGCAAAGGGTGAAATAATGTTTTTCCTAAAGGTGATTATAATCATTGGTATATTGAAGGTGGTCTAGTAGGGCAGATGTAGAACATTTGTTAAAATGAAGAATGTAATTTCTAAACCATTACTATATTGCCCCAAAATACTCCCTTTTTTGAATGAATGTTCTTAAAGAAGTCATATAACTAAATTATATTTATGAAACTACATCTGAATCCAACCACTAAAGGTCTCTAAAGCATCAATGAATTAGAACCAAGGTCAAAATGGGGAATAGGGGATGTAAAACAAAATTTGGCCAATAGGGAAGGTTTGTGAGGAATGATATATGGTAAAATATAAATAAAGTGATGTTATAACACAACTTAGATTGATACTCATAGAAAATACTTTGGGTATCTCAAAATAAAAGTAAATTGAGATGTAATATGTTCATTGTTTCATCAATCTCATCTCCTTCTAATATAGCCAACATGTACTCTCCAAATCCATAATTAGAAATAATCACATAAGTTCCTAGCCAATTAGGCTTGAAATTTCCCTTTTTCTTGTGTTCAACATTAGTGTTCTTCTGGTTTTATTTGAGTACAAGATCACCAAGATCAAACCCTTTGTGTTGCACACACATTATATTAACCATGTAAATAATTCTAGTATACCTAAAGACTATTTACAATGGCCTTGTATTTTTCATCCAGTAGTTCTAATTATTACAAATGAGATACTCTATAATCCTCGTCATCAAGGATATGTTTCAATAAAATTCATAGAGAAGGTAAATTGACCTCAACAATAATAATGGCCTTAGTACCATAAACTAGAGAATATGGGGTGGCTCTTGTTGGAGTGTGTAAATTATTTTTATAAGACTAGAGGGTGTAGAATATTTGCAAGAGCCAATCATGACAAACACCATTGATAATCTTATTTAGAATCTTGACAATGGTCTTATTAGATGCATCTACTTGGCCATTACCTTAAAAATAATATGTGGTGGAAAATTTTTGGGTAATGTTTAATTAATCATAAAGGGATTTGACATCCTTGTTTTCAAACAAACCACCATTATCAAATATAATGTTAGAGGGGATACCAAGCAGTAGATGAGGTGGTTGAAAATAAATTTAGAGATTTTATTTCCTATAACATAAGTGAGGGGAATGGATTCCACCTACTTAATAAAGTAAACAATGGTGGTAAACATATGTTTATGGCTATTTGAGGATGTAGGGTTAATATTCCCTTTGAGGTTGAGTCCTCACATTGAAAATAATCATGGTGTAGTTATTGGCTTGAGTGTTCTAGCTGGAGCATATATAAAATTAGCATGCTACTGACATTGTTTACACCTTTTAATGTAAGTAGTTACATCTAACTCTATGGTCAGCCAATATTAAATTATACATAGTAATTTTTTGTCAATGACAACCCTACTAGTATGGGCCTTAAAATCCCCTTCGATTACTTCCCTCAATTCTAGTTTAAATTTTATTGAGGTTAAACAACAAATCAGAGTTCCATCAAAGCTTATACAAATGATCATAGGTTTAAGTAAGGTGTAATGAGAGGCTTAGAAGGTGAGGCCTTTTTTTTATGAGAAAGGTTTGTTGTAAGTACTTGGTCATGGAGGTAATTATATAGTTTGGTACACCAGATGAAACATAAACCAACAATATCACATATCATTTCAACATTTGATGGTTCATGGGTTGGTGCGAGAATATGTTCAATGAGGAAATGATAATCTCTTTCCTTGTCTATAATGTGGATCACAGAACCAATTATTGCCATAGAATCCATTATCCTATTATTGGATTGATATATGTGTTCAAACTAAATATGGGTAATATATTGCTTGAGAGTATCCACCATGGCCTTATAATGTACTAGCTTGTCACCCTCGATCTAGAATTAGTCTATGAACTAATTAATAATAAGTTGTGAATATCCATAAATTATAAGATGTGAAATGTTCTATTTTACCATTAAATGAATTCTACAATGAGTGCTTCATACTAATCCATGTTATTAGTATAATGAAAGCCAATACAAAAGGACATGAGAATGTGATCCCCCTATGGTGTTATGAATAATAATTCTATTCCTAACCCATGAGACATGAACAAACCATAAAAATAAAGTTTCCATTACTTATCTTTAGGATATGTTTCTACCATGGTCATGATAGACTCATCTATAAACCCAAATGTAAGTGGTTGAGTGTCAGGAATAAGAGTTTATAAAATCTAGTCTAAAATTATATGTCCTTTTATGACCTTTTGGTTAGCATATTCGATCTTGAAATTTCTTAGAAGCATAATCCATTTATCTATGTGTCCCTATAGATCTATTTTAAATAGTAGATACTTGACCATATCTACTTTGGCAATGGTAATGGTCTTATTATTTAGCATGTGGTGGGGTAGGTTTTCCACTTTAAAAACCATATCTAAACAAGTTTTATTGATCAATGTATAATTGTGTTCATATGTGACCAATGTGTGACTCAATGAAAAATATGATCCTTGTCTTACTCATCATGATGTGCCATTTTTTAGCAGTAGCTTCGTGGTAAGAACAATAAATAACTAGAATTAGAAGTAAACACATTAAATGATGGGAAATAATAAAGCCAAATAAATGAGACCCAATATATATATATATATATATATATATTAGATTCCTTTATAGGCAATTGTATGGGAAATGTGTAATACAAACTATTTTGAATGAATCTAATATATATATATATATATATATATATATATATATATATATATATATATATATATATATTCATTCATTCAAAATAGTTTGTATTACACATTTCTCATACAATTGCCTATAAAGGAATGTAAATAACTCCTCACATTCATTTATGACTCTTCATTCCTTATGACCTTTTGACTTCTCTTTGACATCTATTTTCTCATTTTTAATACAAATAATGGCAAATAATACTAAATTATATTTCCCTTTATCTCTACTGACACTCATCTCAACTTAAAATGTGTCTCATCCTTAGAGACAAAATACTTCCTAACACTCCCCCCAACGTAAAATGTGTCTCATCTAGAGACAAAAAGGCCCTAAACATTTAATTTTTTACAACTTTTGATCCATTAAAAATATATTTGGGAACCTACGTTTCACCTACTTCTACTCTCCATGGCCTCACATGCCATATCTCATCCACTTATACAGCTCTAACTTCAAATACATTTATAATTTTTTAAAACTTATAAATACTTTACTTTGTTTGGACCTTTTATAATACATATCCTTGTGGGGAACAATAGAGATATAAATATAAAAAGGAAGGCAAGTTACTTGTGCCATGAAACTCCATGTGACCAATACTCTCAAGCATATCATCATTACATAGAAAGACCATACTACATAGGAGTTAGAAAGAAATGAATCTACCATAACAAAACAAAAAAAAATTGAAAAATGCCATGTAGATCTGCATACCATGCCATAATATAAGTAGCACCACATTACCATTTATTGCTCTATGTAGCATTAATTTAACTCATGAGGACTTAGAGGAGTTTACAAAGACATAAAAATATGGTAGGTACATTACAACCACCCACCAAATTTACCATTGCCTACTCCATTTCTTCTTCAATGAGTCCCTTACTTGCAATTCACTTTCCTTTCCTCATCAAGATGAAATAATAACTCCACAAACTTTGTATCACCAGATAATAGTATTTAACAAGTCAATAAATAATAAAATGTATATCTAGAATTATTTTAATGCAAACCATGTATGAATAATTAATACAACTTTGTAGAAATCCAAAACTTACACAACAAGATCTATACCATTATATCCACCCATGTGGATGATGCAAGCACCATATATCTGATTGAATCATGAGTAGCCAAATAAATGTTGTAAAAATGGACCCGTTAATGACCAATATTGAAATCAAATTTTGGTACTCCAATATTCACATATTTGATTCCTTGTCTACCTTATATAACACTTCTTTAAGCATGATGACATTTCCATATTATTGGAAAATACTTGGGTTGTATGCATGTCCTTAGAGATTTATCACCAATAAATCCATCCAAACATTTGATTGAGGACTTATATGTTAAACACAAAGTTAATATCCTAGTATTGAGAATATATTTCTTCATCTATCCATATAAATCCATGCAATAGCTAATCTAAATTGTATAAAAAAAATATAAATCTAGTACTAAACAACTCAAATTGAAGAATATTGTTAGTCATGGGCTCTAATCACACATAAAGCCACACCTTATTTGCATTAGCTTAGTGGAAAGTATAATAAATAACAAAAATTTCAAGTAAACACATTAAATGATAGGAAATAATAAAGACAAATAAATAAGACCTAATAGATATATTTTTTATTCATTAAAAATGGTTTAAATTACACATTTCCCATACAATTATTTATAAAGGATTCCAAATGACTCCTCACATTCATTTATGACTCTTCATTGCTTATGAGCTTTTGAATTCTCTTTGACATCTATTTTCTCCTTTTTAATACAAATAATGCCAAATAATATTAAATTATATTGCCCTTTATCTTTACTAACACCAATAGTGCTCCCAAGGCATTTTCAATTGCAAAGTGGTAGAGTAAAAATGACATGTTTGGCATAGTGGAAATAAAATAGGTGGATTGGAAAATTATTATTTCAATTGGTGAAAGGCCTTTTGGTAATCTAAATTCCATGAAAAATTAGTGCCCTTCTTTAGAAAATGGGTAAATGGATGTAACTTGTTGACTAGTTATGATATGAAGCATTTGATTGATTATATTTTGACCTAAAAACTATGGAGTTGATTTAAATTATATGGTGTTGGAATCTTGATAATGGCCTTAACTTTGGATGGAATGAATTTAATGCCCCTACAAGATATAATTAAGCCTAATAATTTGTTGAAAGTTACAACAAAGATGCAGTTTTAGGGACTGAGTCTAAGCTTGTACTCCAAAAGTTGTTCAAATATCTTTTGAACCATGGTTGGATGTTGGACATGAGTTTTGGATTTACCCAACATTTCATCAACATAGTCCTCAACTATATCATGCATCATATCATGGAAAATTACTACCATGTCATGTTGGTATGTCTCCCCATTATTCTTGAGATTGAAAGGCATGATATAGTAACAAAATGTTCTTGAAGGAGTGTTGAACGTTATCTTGTGTTGGTATTTTGGTGAGATATTGATTTAGTTTTATCCTAAAAATATGTCCATGAGGGAAAAAATTTATACCCAGTTGTGGAGTCAACAATCATGCCAATGTTTGGCAAATGAAAGTCTTTCTTTAGTCAATCCTTACTAATGTCTCATAAATTAGTGCATAATTTAATACCTTTTGTCTTTTTTTTACTTGCGCAATATTAAATATCCACTCTCAATCATCAATGGGTCTAATACATCTTAAATTTAATATTTTCTCTAGTTCTTTCTTAACCAAGATGGTAATGTGAGGATACATTTTTCTCAGCTTCTACTTGATTGGCTTGACCTTAGGGTGTATAATAAGGGGGTGTATAACCAAGGTAGGGTCTAAAATTGACATGTTGGAATAATCCCATGCAAAAAAAGTTGACAAACTCCCTAAAAAGGGTTATAAGGACTTCATGCCCCTCCTCAGTGAGGGATGTAAACACCATAAATCTACACACTATGATTCCTAGTGTTAAAAAACCCCTTGGACTACCTTAGGATCCCCTTGGGACCATTTATCCTTTCAACCCTTGATAAAACTAACTCATAATCAGTTTAACTCAACTAGATTAACCTTACATTTTATCCCTTTTTACCCCTTGGCACTTGACCATTGATGGACAGGTTGACTATCGACATTTAGGGCCCACTTTTTAACTAAAATCATGTAAACTACCCACCTTGATTTTCTAAAAATATCCATCTAATTCCAATTACAAATTCAATGCATGGATGAGTTAATTTTGGAAATCCCAGTTCATGTGTTGTTGTAACTCTCTCACCTTGCCTATAAGACAGAGGAGCAAAGAGGTGAACGTCATTTACAAACATCCAAAAACATATGTGAATCTGAAATTGTTATCAAGATATTTTTGCATCTAAGAGTTTATTTCTTGCAAGTCAATCACCATCATCAATCCAACAATCATATCAAATAGTCAATTTTCTACCACCTCTCCACCAAACCTTTAAGTACCATTAGTTTTCCAAAATCAAGATAGATTCCACCAATAGACTAACTACCTCAACCATACACCTAATCTACTTCTAGTAAGATAACTATTTGATTCCCACTATTCATTTACTTTATTTCCATTTCAAAATCAGCCTAGACCTTACCCATCTCTTAGAATCCACCTTTTACATCTCATCAATCAGCCAAACTATCAACCTAGATCCTCACATTGTAACCATCAATGGTTGACTCAATCACTGATGTTTTGCTCAACCATCGATGGTCACCTTAACCACTAATAGTCACCTTAACTATTGACAATCATTCAAACCATCAATGGTCATTGTGGCACCAAAAATAAAAAAACTAATTTCACCTACCCACACCCAATCAAACCTAATGTTTTGTATTCCTACTTGTTTAGAGATTCCTTTCTAATTTTTTGAAGCATACCCTAACCCTATATCACTAGTATTAATTAGTTTATTGATAATTTGATCTTTTTTATCATATTTCATAGTGAGCATTCTTGTATTCAATTTTAGTACCTATTGATTCACTAATGCAAGTACCTTTCTTTTTTATTTATAAGCTTAACTATTTAAAACATGTAGATTGATAGCCCCTAAGGAGTCTCTCACTTTTGAGATCTATCTATCACTAGGCAATCCACTCAACTATTTATCTAAAAAACAAGTTTTCTTTAGTGCTTTCTTACCTATAGGTCATCCTCCCAAGACAAAGAGGATCTCTTCACAATCTTCTGATTTTAATGTCCACACTATCAATCAAGTTTTTCAACCATACCCATACTTAGTTTCTTCTTTTCCCTCTTTTCCAATAATAAGCAAGAAATTCATCAAAACATTCTAGCACACCTGATGGGACCCTTGTGTCTTTACTTGGGTTCTTGTTTGCTTGCATTCTCTCTCTATTGTTTGCTCATTAACAAAATCAAAAGTTTCATTACAGATTAAAATTAAATGCATACATTGATTTCCTGGAATTTTAGTTCACATAGCTTAATTTAAAGGCAATGTAATATATCATAGGTTCACTCTTTGTTGAATATATTAAACAAAACCACTTTCACCAATTAAACATCAAACAAACTTGAGACAAGGCCTGACTAGGATTTCATCACCTAATGGCAACCTTACCCTTTCTCAGTGATCCTACTTGTAGCCAAGGGGAGGACCAACTTAGATCTCTAGTTGAGTATAATCTTTAGATATCAATGTATTTTGGCTAACCACCTGACACCCTTATTGCTATGGTGTGTGAAGTGAGGGGGTAGGCCCCAATACCAAGCCACTTATTGATTCTAATACAAATTATTTCTTAGTGCCTAAATATAACTTAAAACCAGCATTATATTTCCTCTCTAGTACATGCTCTACAAGCTAACTTCAGTCACATAATTTCTTAAGGCATAAGCCAGAATCAAGATTAATTAAAAATTTAGGGCTTAACATCTCTCTTAGAGTGTGATTCAATTTCTTTGATCATTTCTTGTCTTTTCTTTGTTTGAGTATTGAGGTTGTTTGTGTTTTCTATCTCCCTTATATCATATGGTTTTCACTCATCAATAGAGAAGAGACCTTATAGATTAAAACCTATCACTAATCTAACCTACCTCTTCATCCATAGACTACACCTCTTAACCAAATAGACTCACCTCACCCTTTAAGAAGACCTATCTTCCCTTGGGAGGTTCCTTGAGGAGATGTAGATTTACTACTTTCCTATAAAACAATCTTGTATCCTTGAAAAATTTATCTTACAATGACATCTTACTATATTCCATATCTAACCCCATCCATAGATCCACCTTATGGCATGTCTCCCCATCTCATGGGGAGTACCTCCATTACCATGGTTAATACACAATCATTGACTACCTAAGCTTCCTCATCAACCAACAACCCCTTTGAGACTACCATTGAAAACCAACCAACCTAAACTACCACCACCCTTATACTTTCTACTCCTAATAACCACTCCACTATAAGAGTGCCTACTTGTATCACTATCAACCTTCCTTTAGCTACCTTCAACCTATTAACCACCACTCTTCTTCAAAGCCTTATGGTGTCCATAACCCTTACCTTGCCACTGATCATTACAAAGGGTCACCACCCTTCCATCGGTCACCACCCCAACTACCACTCCTAACTAACAAGCACCCCTTAGACCAACCTTTAGCTACATCCCTAACTTACAAGGTCATATACACACTACCTAACTACCTACCTCTATTTACCCTTATATATCCTCCACCCAACCTTTGACATTCACTTACTCATATGTGGAAACCTCCCAACTTTTTACACATTATTCACATGTCTCCCAACCACCATATCAATTTGGATCTTATAACCCTTCAGGTACATAACACCAAGCCAACTTAATGAAGATGCTTATGGACAAGATGACCACCTTAGATTCATCCATTTCAAGTGATCACAACATCTTCTTGTATGACCAAATTTTTAATGAGCCCATCCATCCATCCTTACCTATTAAACCATATTCTCCCCAATGGGAACTTCCTGAGTTCTCTAAGTTTTAAAGTAAGGAGGATCACTAACTACACCTTAGGTAATTTAGGAATGCTTGTTATCTCATCACCTATGATTATTCCCTTCTCCTATATACCTTCCCCATGTCTCTCATTAGTCTGACATTGGATTGGTATAGTGCCATACCTAAGCACTCCTTTCCCTCTTTCACCCAAATGGATCAAACCTTCTTGGACCACTTTTTGATCAATATCTCTAATAAATTTTCCATCACCAACCTTTAATCTATCCAGTAGTTTGAGGATGAATCGATTGTATATTTTATGGCTCACTAGAGGAGCCTAATGAACTAGCTATCCTTCTCCCTACCTCAACTTAGACTCATAGATCTCTTTTCTCAGGCTTGTGCCAAACATATCTCCTCTACCTTGCATGTCTGAAGCTTCTGAACCTTCAATGAATATTTTACCATGGCATGTAAGTTGGAGAATCAAGCCATTGATGAAGGAAAGCTTAAGCTCAAAAACAAGAACTCAACCTATAAAAACAATAAGGCTTCTTCTTCCAAGTCAAGAAACCAACCCAATACCAACACCAAGAACAAGGGAATTATGAATGTATTTGTCCTTAAAGATGCTCCACCTTTTGTTAACCAATCAAATTTATCTAGTTCCTTAAATCAAAGCCTAAGGGACCAAACCTAGAACAAGCAAAAGCAATTCTCTCTACTTGGAGAATCCTATGCTTACATATTGGAGAAGTTATTGAAAGCCAACATCATTTAACTTCCTCCTATCAAACCACCCCAATAATTTGACTCTTCTCATCTTGCACCTAGTTAGTATAATGAGAATGATTTGTGTGCCTTCCATTGAGTATTGTTTAATGATTAGTAGGTGCAACACCTTTAAGAGTATTGTTTAATCCCTCATTGATAATGGGGAACTTACATTAGAAAACCCTAATGCACCATTGAACTAAGCTCTTGATATATTTAGGAAACCCTTCCCAAACCATGCTCCTACCAAGAATGAGAAAAAAAACATTGATTGCTCTCATGATACCCATATAATTAACATGGTCCTTGATGCACTCATTTTTGAGCCACCTAATAACCAATCTTATGATTTTCTACCATCTATTGAGATGATAGACTTACCTTCCCTTATTTTGTACACACAAACCAAGGAAATACCACCCTCTCTTCCTCCACTTATTGAGGTGGTGAATCCACTAGCCACCTTTTTAGCTGAATACCAAAACAACCAACCATCTCTACCTCACCCTCACCTTTAGCTACCATGAAAACAACTCCCCCTTCAGAGATGATTCTTGAGGAGGAAACTCCTATATCTCTTTCTCCTATAGAGGAACCACCTATCTCAACCTTGTATCCTTTGATTGAGTAAGAGGATATAGTTACCATCCTTGTGTCTCTACCTAGGTGTTTATCTTTGAGGTCTACCACTTAGGGAATGAAACCAACCTATAAACCCTTCCCTAGGATAGTTCAAAAATTAGAATTTATCTCCAACCCTGACATGGATTAAGCCACATTTTGGTAGCAACTAGGCCTCCCTTATATTACCTAACTAGCACCTCTAACCCTTTCTCAATTAGATCTAGCTACCATTTCCATTGACCTACCTCTTACCATATCTACCCAAATAACCAAACACTCTAACCGAACAACTAAAAACTCTGCCAAATCAACCAACTCTCAACTAATTAATCCAACCAAGACCCAAGTAGCTAGGCTCCCTCCTGTTATCACAACTAGATCTACCAAAAACCTTAGTATCCTCCCTACAATAAGCCTTAGTCACCCATCTATGAAAATGGACCTAGCCCCCTCAAGCCCACCAACCACATACCAGACCAAAGAAACCAAAGAGGTAAAGCCACATCAATGCCAAAAGGCCCAAACTTTTCCCTCCATTTTAGGGCCTCATCCCTCTACTTGAATAAGAAGCTATTTACCTCTACCAAAACCTCACCACCTCTTTTGGTGACACCTTTGTAGTTGTTCTTTGATGCACCTCTCTTTACCATGCCAACCATACCTAAGATACCTACCTTGTAATATTCCATAGATATCTCATCAACCTCCTTGCATAAATTAAAGCTATTAACCAAGCATGCCACCCTAATAAAATACCTACCACCAAACCTAGCTCTAAACATACTCCTACTTCAACCATCAAAGAAAACACTACTAAGCCTTTACCATATTTGGTTGAATCCTATTCAACCATTCTCTATAGGTTATTTCAAACCTCTTTTTTATCCTTACCTCTCATCAAATCCTTTGACCCTCTAGATTTTAAACCCATCTAGTACAATGACCACCACATGTGTTCTTATCATAAGACACCTAGCCATGATATGCATAACTACAAAGATCTCAAAGTCATCATCCATTGAATTTATGATGAGGATGGTCTATTAATAGATGAACCTCTAATGAACCCCATACCAATCCAGCCACCAACCATACCTACCCAACACTCACCCACTCCTCCACTCTCATCTCTGAGTGAAGATGAATCTAACCAATTCTCTAGCTCAACCTCTCCTTCTATATATATATATATATATATATATATATATATATATATATATATATATATATATATATATATATATATAATCAACATGGTCATAAGAGCATGATAGAAGGATAAAGGGAAGGATAAGGTGTCCATTCCTTAGACATACACCTCTTCAAACTCCCAGGTAACTCATACCCAACCATCTCTATCTTCAACCAAAAACAAGGTGACCATTTTAGGTGCCTCCCAATCTAACCCCTCTAAGTCCATTATGAGAGTTATCCTCAAGCATATTCACTAAACCCTGGTGAATATGAGCTTATACGAGTTGATCTCTACCTCTCCCCACCATTGCCAATTGATAATAAATGCTTTATAATCAATTGAGGTCTAACTTGAGGACCCCTAACCTCTAGCTACCTTTATCGATACTCTTTAGATTTTTAACCTTGTTACCTTCAAGGATTTGAAAACACCCTCCATCCATCCCAAGGATCCAAATCCTCCTCTCTTTATCACTACCTACATCGACCAAAACTACATCAAATGAGTTATGATTTATGGGGTAACTATCATAAACATCATCTCCTCTCATGCCTATAATCAACTCAACCTATCAGATAATATTATGTCTGATCCTCGACTAACCTTCATTCTTTCACTGATACCATGGTCACTACCTTGGGAACTATCATCCTTCATATCCTTTTAAGACCCTTCACACTCCTCAAATTATTCTATGTTGTAGAAGGTTAATTATAATACATCTTGTTGGGATGACCTTAGATTTGTTTAATGAGTTGCATTCCCTCTACCATCCACCATTGCATTAAGTTTGAACATGAAGGCCCAATCATCACCATCCCAATTGAGTTAAGTTATTTCTTAACATGTAACTTGACCTACCACTGTAATGATGTCCTCATAGCCCCTTCCAACACACCCTCAACAACTAAAACCAAACCTTCAACCACCAAAGTGGATATTATATCCCCTTCTAGTGGCAAGGCATAGACTAGCTCTTATATACCTTAACACCAAATTCCTACCACAAACCCTTTATAATTAATGTTATATCACCTTTCACTAGTGGAATATTTCCTTTTAGCTCTTGACACATTCCCTACTCCTCATGAGTATGGTAAACTTATAAACCAATCAAGATATGACCCCAATGTCAAAATTATCATTCCTTTTAGACCTTTACACCATCAGACATGCTTTGTCTATAGGGGAATCGATAAACACCTTAGTGATCCCACCACCTTTTCCTCACCTAGGCCATTTACCACTAGTTTTTTATACCTATATAAATTTTGCTTCAACAAAACATACATTTTTTAGTGTGCCTATAAAGGCTTTGGTCTTAGGCAATATGAAAATGGCCCACATGAGTTAGTCTCCATTGAGACAAGGAAACCTCATGAGAAACATGACCTTGGTTTCATCCTACCCAGCAAAAAGTAACCCAAAACACCTACCACCACCATTGTTGATGAGTATACCCCTTCCTCACTGACCTTTCCCTTACCCACGTGTGGGATGATGACATCATCCCACCTAAATTGTTTTTCATCAACATGATCAACTTTGGACCCTTAACTCATCAAAAGGATGGGGTAACCATAACCATCCCTTTGATCCATCTTGAAATTATAGGGGAGGATTCTCTTACCATTAATAATGTTTAATGTCAAGATGATGATTCTATCCTCACCTACCTTGCTACCCCAGATTCTTTAATCCATAAATCTCTTCCTCTCAAGACCTTGACCATGTTAAATAAATCCATTATAGATATCAACTTGGGCACTTTGGACAACCCCCACATTGTCAAATTGGGCCAATCATTGAATACCAAGGAACTTTAGGGGTTCCCATCCTTCCTCCAAGACCATAACATAACCTTTTCTTGGTCTTATAATGATCACTTGGAATTGACCCCACCATCACTACCCATAACATAGTATCCTCACAAAACCTTTCTCATTAAAGAATAACTTTAACATCTCCTATTTGTCAACTTCATTCTACCTATTGACTACCCCCAATGGGTCTCAAATGTCATACCTATCACTAAATCCATAGGGGAACTATACATTTGTGTGTAATTTGATGATCTCAACCTCACCTACCATAAAGATGACTTTTCTCTACCAAGCATCAACCAACTTGTTGATTTTAGAGTCAAACATGAGATGATAGCTTTCATGGATGGAGTCTTGAGTTATAATAAGATCTTAATCACCCCCAAAGATGAGCATAAAATTGCCTTTACCACCCTATAAGACACCTTATGCTATAAATTCATGCCTTTTAGGTTAAATAACACTGGTGTAACCTACTAGCATGCCATGAACTAGATTTTTTATGATCTTATCCATAAGATCATAAAGGACTATGTCAATGACCTTCTCAAAAAATACAAACTCTAAAAAGACTATTTGGCCTTTCTTAATATCATCTTCAAGTGACTTATCCACTATCATGTCTATCTTAACCCTAAGAAGTGCATTTTTTGGGTCTTATCAAGAAATATCCTTAGTTTCATTGTCTCCGTTCATGAAATAAAAGTTGATCCTACCAAGATCAAATAAATCCTATACATGCTTCCTCCTACCAACCTTAAGTAACTCTAAATATTACAAGGGTGGCTTCAATCCATTCATCATTTCATTTCCCATCTTTCAGACCAGTGTCAAGCTTTCCATCACCTTTTGAAGAAGAATGTCTCTTTTAATTGGAATAGTGATTATCAAAATGCCTTTGATTCACTCAAAGAGTACCTCTTGTCACCACCTATCCTTACCCATCCTAAATATAACTAACCCTTTTACCTTTATATCTTTGCCACTTATCATTACCTAGGGGTAGTGTTGGCTCACCAAGATGAAAAAGATAGAGAGCAAGCCATATAATACATTAATCACACACTCATAAAATATGAGACTCAATATACCCATACTAAGAAGATTTACTTAGCCTTAGTCTTCATGGCCACTAAACTTTTCCACTACCTTCTTAATCACAAAACCTATGTCATAACCAACACCAACCCACTCAAGTTTATGCACTTCAAGCCATATCAAAACTAACGTATGGCCAAGTGGCTCATGCTCTTAGTAGAGTTTTAATCTTGAGTTCATTTATTAGAAGTTAATTAAGGGGAAAGTCATTGCCAACCAATCGGTTGAAGCATCATTATCAGATAACCAACCTCCTCCTCTTGATTTCCTTGATGAGTCTATCATGACCCTCTCTCAAGTAGATTTCACCTATCAAGTCACCATGTTCTTCAATGGATCAAAATGTCAATGTGGTGGGGGAGTCAGTATTATCTTTATCCCCTTCAATGGTGAACCTCTCCCTTTATCCTTCAAGATTGATTTTGAATGTACGAACAATATGGCTAAGTATGAAGCCCTAGTGATAGGCCTTCAAACTACATTAGCCCAAGGAGTCAAAATGATCAATATATTTGGTGACTCCCAACTTGTGGTCAATCAAATAAATGGTTCTTACCAGTGTAAGAATGATGATTTTTAGTAGTACAAACAACTAGTTGATGAACTCTTAGCATCATTTGAGCACTTACACTTCTAGTCAACCCTGTAATCTACAAACAAGTTTGTCAACACCATGGCATCCTTTGCCTTGTAGATCTCATCTACACCATTAGAATCTAAGTTATATGTTTTTATTCACAAGATTACCCAACCGTCCAATGTCAAACAAAATTCCCATACTATTTTTAATGTGGAAAGACCCAAACTGACCTTTGGTATCGTCAAACCTTAAACTACCTTAACCTTGGCATAATTCCTTATGGCCTCTCTACGAATGATCAAAGAGCATTTATTTAGAGTACCTCACACTATACCATTTTGGGATTAATTATTATTAAAGGATTTACCATTGTCAGTGATATCCCCATGATCATACTAGCATTAAAACCCCTTCACATGCTTATTCTTAAAGGATTTACCATTGTCAATCATACTTATGGGTATATCATACTAGCATTGACATTTGCATGTCCCCTTCACCTTATGGGTATGTCATACTAGCATTATAACCCTTATGGGTGATACCCCATTTTCACTTATGTTTGGGGTGAATGTTGTCTTGCCTCTTGAATTCCAAATCCCCTCCCTTCATATATCTTTGTAATATCTCATTTATAAGAGTGATTATCATTAACATAATTTATCCCAACTAGAGTTACTTGATGAACATCATTTATCATCCCTTACGCACCTTCATGTCTACCAAGAGCATTCAAACATGTCTATAATAAATACCTTAAAGTGCAAGAGTTCAATATCAAAAACCTCATCCTAAAAGAAAATTAGCATGTCACCAATATGGAAAAAAGTGAATGCAGAAAGTTTTCTTTCAACTATCTCATACCTTATATCATAACCCAAAATTATAGATTAGGAGCTTACTGATTATCTTCTCTCGAAGGCCACCCAGAGCCTAAGATACTCAGTGTTTTACATATGCATCCATTCTTTTATTATGAAGGATCAATTCCACCTTTTGTCTAACTTAAGCTCATCCCTTGTTATCCATCCATATCCATCTCCCTATTTTAGGGTAAATCAATTAAGATTGAATCATGTGATTATCTATCATAGTCATAGCCTAAATCTTGAATAATGGGTACCAGAGCTCTACCCATGGCATGGTTCTCATGGTACTTTTCACCCCTTTAATGGATGTATCCCCATGATCATTGTCACCTAAACACCTAATTAACCTTCTTGTGATTTTAGTTTTTCCTTCATAAAGGTGAAACACTAAGCTAGCCTAATAAAGTCTATGTCAAGAAAAATCAAAGCAAAATAACAAAATTCCTAGCAATCATGGATCATTCCTAGCATTCATAGACTACTCCCTTAAAGGATAGTTATTGAGAACCTATTTAAAATTTCCACAATGTAAGGTGGGTTGCTCCTTTGAAGTACAACTATCAAAAGCATTAAACAAAGAACATAAAATTAGACCACTCCTTTGAAGGATGGTTGAGTAAGCATTTGAAAAAAATATAGAAATTTATTAAAATCTTCTAGCATCAATCAGCTTCTCATATACAACAATAAAAAATACCCATTATCACACTCATAGCAATAAAAAAATAATCTTGAATGTTGAAATTGATTCTCAAATAGCATAATAAGGTAAAATTCACAATTGGCTCTCACAAGTAGACTTCTTGCATCGACCAGTCTACACTTTGTATGACATAGACTTATTTATACTAACTCTTTAGACACCTATAGAAGAGGCATGCTAGTTTCACAGGGAGGTTCCATTTTCACCCATCTCCCCTTTTTCACTATATGCAAGAGATTTTTGATCTTACTTAACATCATGTGGTCTAGACACCTTTTTATCCAACTAATGAATGCTAATGCAAAGCATCTGAAGGGCTTATGTTCATTAAGCCCATTCAACATTGGGTTTATTTTCAATCCTTGTCAAAGAATAATCATCATTCCCTCATCTTATCCTACTATTCTTAGTTGATATTTTCATTATGATGTTTGTCTCTTAACTATATCCTTTAATCTACCATCTAGTGTTGTTAATTAAACTACCTCATGTGTTTTATCATAAACATTAACAACAAGCATAACCATACCATGCATGATAATCACATCCATAAATATTTGAACAAATAAACCATTTTCCACCACATGTCTAAAAATAATGAAATCCAAAATACTCATTAAAATCAACATGTCATAAGAAATCAAGGAGCATCACCATAAACCAAAACTAGCTCACACCTAACTAAGTATATGTTAGTGTCTAGGAAACCATAACCATAAGCATAATCCATAAATCAATGTAGACATCATATCATAAGCACTAAACACCAAATGCAAATAATACACCATGAGCATGGGAAATAAATAAATATCACATATATATCTCCAATAGCATCATAACATGAATAATAAATGACCATAATCATAATACACATCATGAAATATAAACCACATTGGTCTAATCATCAACATCATCATATACATCATGTCCATCAAAGTGAATAATATATATAATAAATGTACTCTCTCTCTCTCTCTCTCTCTCTCTCTCTCTCTCTCTCTCTCTCTCTCTCTCTCTCTCTCTCTCTCTCTCTCTCTCACACACACACACACACACACACATATACATCTCACATCATTGGTACATAGGCCAGTATCAAAATCATGTAAATACAAAATATCAAAACATGTAGTATCATGCCCTTAGGGCACCACTACCATTGGACCCTCCTGCTCCTATACCTACACTACCATCTAATGTTGGTCTCTATAAGATGCTTGAATGTTTGCTTAATGTAGAGGCCCACTATCCTAGAATAGACATAAATGGACCACTTAATAGATTGGCTATATACTCCCCCCATCTAAGCTCATTTGGACTTGTGCCAGAATAATAGGGTCATAATACCATAGCTCCTTTATTGGATTTAGGTATTAGGATGTAGGAGTGAAACTTGGTAGTACTACCTATCCTTCCAATACCCCTACCCTCTACCTTAGGGTATCCCTTGCTTAAATCACTAAACTAAGGGTGGTCCTCACCTAATCTCTCTCAGCTATAACATTGGTAACCTGACCCTATAAAATGATAATCTAGTTTTGAAGAGTGGACACCTATCCCTATAAACCTATAATATAGACTTGTGTGGTTGTTAGTACTACTCCATCCTATCTTCTAACCTATGGACTACCTCTAATTGTATCCACATCCATGGCCTATCATTCATCATCATCCCATCATAAATTGATCACTACATATAAGGCCTAATACCATGCCACATATCCATCAACAAAATTAGCATCATGTATCATTGTTCTAGTTGGTAGCTCCTCATGATCCAACACTACATCTTGTGGCTATGAATCTAAGAGTATAAACTCCTCATCTCTCTCTTATACCTCTAATAAGGAGTTAGAATCCCCTATAAAATACCAAACTACCAAAAATATTGATTTAATGGGATAAGCTCAATATTCCCCTCTCTCTCCATCCATAAACCCACCTCTACATCTATAGTGATAAAGTATGGTAGATGTAGTGGGCCCACCTAAGCTAGCCCACATATGGTATCTAAATCACATCCCCCACCAAAAAACCCTCTATTATATATTGGAACCAATATATGTCCCTCATCCCTCCACCTATACCTATCAAAGCATAGTCTCCTCTCCATCATACAAAGCCCACTATATAGGGTACTTAGGTGTAGCCCTCCCAAGGCAACCCCATTGGTCTCAGAACCCTAATGTGATCATATGCCCAAAAATAGAACATGAACCCAACATTGATCCCATACCATTTATGAGATTTGAATGCCCAAAGCTCCCTATAAATTTGAACCAACAACATAGGAGCCCACCTGAACATTGTCTTGCCTAGCAACATCTCAACTAATATTCCTAGTAACAGATATGGAAATCATCCATATCTTGAATCTAGTAATGTAAATCAAGACATGACCATCATAATCACCATCATTAGATGCTTCTCCTCTATATCCATCTAGTAAAGTGGCCTATATCCAAAACTACTTGAATGCCACCTCATGTGGGCCCTATCCTCACTGTAAAGTAACTCCATCTACTCTTCCATCTCCTTATGCTTGATGTGGTAAATAGGCTCTGCTTGAATCAAAACTCATGTGATCCTATATATATCCTCTAAAAGGATGGTGATCTCTCCTTTTGGTAGCATGAAGGTGTTAGTGATTAGATCTCATCTCTCAATGAGAGCCACTATCATCATCACATCTCATGGTAGCCATTGATAATGTCACATGTCTCCTAAGTCAACCTCCTCCATATGCATCCAATCATACCCAATCATCCTTTTATGAAGCACAATGAATATCTTAGGGACTCAGCCCCTCATATAGATTTGGTCTTAGGCTTGCAAAATAATCACGTTAGCACATACACCTTGCCACTTTCAACATAATACATATATGACCTTACCTCTAGTAGTTGATGAACATCTACCCTACCCTAAATTTTTTTCAAACACCCTACCTTACCCTCTAGAAAACTTCCCTCACCCTCTCCCAATGACATTCCTATATACGTATCCTACACTTGCACTTAACACTTACATTATTCAAATAAACCTTTAAAATATTTAAAACATTTACACCTTTTTACCTAGCCTTCCTTAACAAGTATTCAACCACTAACATTTCACCTGAACCATTAATGGTCCAGTAATACCCTTTGCCCTCAAGGATTGACCATCAATGGTTTGCTAAATGTTGATGGTCCTATTAAACAACCTTCCCTTAGTGTTCAACTGCTGATGGTCAGGTTGACCATTAATGGTCATTATGTGTGATTACTGGTGATGAAACCCTCAAAACCTCCCACACCTAAAACAATACCAAAATAGCAAAAAATACCAAACAACTAACCTAAATCCATCATAACAACCTACCTTGGCTCAAATACTCACTCAAAATCAAAATTTACCCACCACATTTTTTGATTTCACTTAAAACCTAGCCTAAGGCACAACCCCAAAAACCCTATCAAACTAATCATCAATAATCAAATTTAACCAATTACTAGACTTAATTAACTAATCTAAGAATTCAAGACAACCCCTACCTCATTATTTAAGTGTTATCAAGGTCAGAACCCACATCCTACTACTCAACCACATCCTTGTCCACCCTGCATCGCTAGTCCCCACAAATCACCTCAGTCAAAACACCTCTTACCAATCAAAAACCACCACCTTAGCAAAACACCCAATCAAATATTATAAGAACACTAAAGTACTCACTTGTGGACCACATGAAAAACTCAGGACTCAAAAATAATAAAAGGTGAAAATGAAATTTCATTTTCTCTTTTTATTATTCAACCATTTAGGGTTTCACCTTGACCATTTATGGTTAGGGTGATCATTAACATTAAACCCTTGGAACCCTAACTGTTGATAGTTAGGAACCCATATTTTATATCTATTTGGAACCTAACCTAGGTATTAACCTTTAAATATCACCTTTCCTCCACCCAAACCTTTTGGAGTGTACCCTTTTCAGCCCACCATTTGACTGTGTCCACCTTAATGTTGGTCATTTTTACCCATATTTTTGTGATGACCACATTTTGTGTTTTTGACTATAGCAATTAACCTTGCCATGTTGACCATTTATATTTTCACCACTTAGTGCATAACCAAATAACTTGCATCTTTTAGGAGCACTTCCTACCTTGGATACCTATAAAAACATTGACCTTGTCTAGGAGACTAATAGGTGTACCTAGATGCTAAATGTAGTCATGTGGTATACTGGTCACTTATCCTCCTTTCCATTGACCCTTATTATTTTTACCAACATTGGAAACTTTAGTTTGTGTGTGATCTTGACTATCTCACTTAGTCACCTTTTGTGCATAGGTTTGCATTTCAAATGCCCACCCTCTTGTCACCCACCTAGTAACACACCATATATCACTTATCAAAATAATACCTGATTGGGCCTTCACCTCATTAACTCATAGTTTGAGGGGGGAAACCTCCTCCCATACTCAGGGCAACCAAACCTTTGATCCATACTCCATTTTTATTTTGTAGCTTATAGATTCAAAGCCACACAACAAAAAGGGGGAAAATGTAGACACCAAAAATCTATGCACTATGATTCCTAGTGTCAAAATACCCCTTAGACCACCTTAAGATACCCTTGGCACCATTTAGTCATTCAACCCTTCATGAAACTAACCTATAGTCATTTAATTCAACTTGATTAACCTTACCTTTTAGCCCTTTTTACCCCTTGGCACTCGACCACTGATGGTCAAGTTGACCATCGATGGTCACCTTGACTATCGATGGTCAGAGCCCACCTCTTTAACTAGAAGCATGAAAAATACCCACCTTGCTTTTTTAAAAATAGCCCATCTAATTCTAGTTATGAATTCATTATATGGATGAGTTAATTTTGGAAAGCCCAGTTCATGTGTTGTTGCAACTCTCTCACCTTGCCTAAAAGAGAGAGGAGCAAAGAGTTAAACATCATCTACAAACATATAAAACAATCTATGAATATACAATTGTTATCAAGAGATTTGTGTATCCAAGAGTTTCTTTCTTGTAGGTTAATCACCATCAGCAAACCAATAATCATATCAAAGAGTCAATTTACCATCATCTCTCCACTAAGCCTTTAGGTACCATTACTCTATCAAATTGAGATAGATTCCACCAACAGACCAACTACCTCAACCATACACCTGATCAACTTTTGATAAGATAAGTATTTGATTCTCACTATTCATTTAATTTATTTCCATTTGGAAATTAGCCTGGACCTTACCCATCTCTTGGAATCCACCTTTTGGATCTCATTATTTAGCCAAACTACCAACCTAGATCCTCACACAATAACCATCAATGGTTGACTCAACCATCAATGGTCTACTCAACCATCAACAGTCACCTTAACCACCAATTGTCACTATGGAACAAAAAACTAGCAAGCTAATTTCACTTACCCACACCCAATCAAACCTAATTTTTTATGTTCTTACTTATTCACATATCCCTTTTTGATTTTTGAAGCATACCCCAACCCTATAGAACTAGTATTAATTAATTTATTGCTAATTTATCATTTCTAGCATATTTCTTAACAAGCATTCTTGTATTTAATTTTACTACCTTTTCATTGACTGATGCAAGTGCTTTTATTTTTTGTTTATAAACTAAATTATTTAAAACATGTGGATTGACATCCCCTAAAGAGGTTCTCACTTCTGATATCTATCTATCGTTGGGCAATCCACTCAACTATTTGTCTAACAAACAAGTTTTCTTTAGTGTTTTGTTACTTGTAGATCATCCTTCTAAGCCAAAGAGGAGCTCTTCACAATCTTATGATTCCAACATGCATACTATCAATCAAGTTTTTCAACCACACCCATACTTTTTTTATTCTTTTCCATCTTTTCCAATAATAATCAAGAAATTCATTGAAACAAGGGATGCACCTAATTTGATCCACTTTAGATCAGTCAGTGTTCCAATGTTGACCTTAGAAGTGTCTTATACAAGGATTATAAAACCATCTTGTAAGATAGTCAATAAAGATGTGAATAAGATGGAAATACCAAATTCTTTCAATCATACTAACTCATCTCATTCTTTTAAAAAGCATGAAACAAAATCACCCAATATTGGTAGGGGCCACATAAGAAATACCTCAAGATAGTTTTTGACAATCTGTTCAAAGGCCCACTATTCATCTTCATTGATTTTAGACCCAAAAATAATGGTGGAATTGGTGGAATCATTCACTTTACTTGAATAAGGGTGAACATCTCCATCTGATGGCACTAGAAATAGGTTTTCACTAGATGATTGGACTTTTTCTTTACTTTTAACCTTGTCCAAAAGTTCATCAAAGAGGTTTTCAATTTTGGTTCTTAATATTAGATTTTATTTTTTTGGAAACAATATGTTCACCCTCTCTATAAAATATAAATAAAGATCCAATATAATAAATAAACCTTGTTTATGATCTCTAAGTAGAATATGGTCCCTTAAGCATAGAAAGTCTCCAATAGCCTCACTATTATCAAACTTGTCAAGTAGCATTGTTGATTCTTATTGGTCCAATTCAATGAGTTATGGATTATGAAGGAAAAGTGGTGAAAGATGAATAATAGGCATGATGGTACATATGATTTGTGGGTTAAATAGGTTGGTATAGACCAAATCTTTATATATGTTGTAATTAGACTTTGTGTCACTATCAGCATCATCATCACTACTCATTTGTATAGGAACATGGATACAATATGTCGGGTTACCTCCAAGATGTTTAAATTTAATATTATGATACTCCTTATACTTGGTCATGGAAATTGTCTCAAGATTACTTTGATGAGCTACCCTTAGGCCTCTACCTTCATAAGCTTGATTATCAATGATCCCATTAGGGATGGGATATTGTTTACTTTGGTATCACTCAACCAAGTTATCATTATATAGTTTGGAATCATCTTTGATAAGTGGGTCTTATTCTTGGCTAGTGGATGGAATAAAAATAATAGGGTCTAAGGCATTGATTTTTAATCACCAATCCATGTGAGTGGCCTTGGATTTGGGTCTTTCATAGGATTTAGGGGCTTATAGAAGGTTAGACACATGAAATTCATTATTCATGATATATTATCCTAGGTCTTTATTAGAGATGGTAAAATTATTCAATATTTTAATAGGAGGAATAGAGGAAGTAGGGGCACAAATCTCAAGGTCTATATAATTAGAATCTATCATTTTAACAAGGAGGTCTTTGTCTTTCTTAGGATTAGGGTCTATGCCAAAATGATAATTATAACTTTCATACTCAACCTCTATATTTTTACATAATTTGTATGGTTTTAGGTTGGAAACAATGGTTAAATCCATTCCAAAATTGGCTAAGTTAATATATTGATGCAACATGGATGGTATTGCATAAATTTTGTGTATCCACAATTGGCTCAGAAGCAAGTTGTATGATAAATCCATGTCTATCACATAGAAAAGTAAGTTGTATGTTAAGGACCCAATGAAAATTGGAAAATAGATAGTTCCTTGTGATTCTCATTTTTCATTTTCATAGGCCTTAATGGTAATCATCTATGGCTAAAGATCAACCATTGCATATCCTAGATGATTAGCAAAATATAGAGACACAATATTAAGTCCTAATCCATTATCTATGAATACAAGCCTAAATTTATATTTCACTATAAAAGCTTTGATATACAATGGATTATTATGGATAGGGTCCAAGGATGACATATCACTTTAGTTAAAGTTTAATTATTGGCCTGGGGCTAGGTGTTCAACTAAAGCTTGAAATTTATTTGGTGTGATGTCATTTGGGACTTAGCTTTGGGTCAAGATTTTAATAAGGATATTTTTGTGGATGGTAAATATACACAAAAAATCTAAAATAGAAATTTGTGCAAGCATCTTTTGTATTTTCTCCACAATATCATATTTTTCTCCTTAGCATTAGTAATTGGTTTACTGGTAGGGTGGATGGAATAAGCTTTCTAGTAAAAGGTGGTTGTAGTATTGAAATAGTGACTTTAATTTGTCGAGTTGTGATTGCATAATCTAGATTTGGTAAAGGGCCATTATAATAAGAGGAAGAAGAAGAAGGTCCTAGTATGATAATCCTTAACTATTATTGTGCTTGGCTATGGTCACAAGTCAAAGGAGGATTACTAGTTAGGAAGGTTGATAAGCATTATTAGGAACTAGTCTTGGTTTGTTTGTATTTGTTCTAGGGTTGATCATGATGGTAGCTATATGACCACCTACAATAGAAACTACAACTTTATTATAGTAAAATGTATTAGTGGGATAGGCTTGTTGGTTATATGGGTCATTTTTGCCTTAATTTCAACCATTGTATTGTCATTTTTTTAATTTTTTTAAATGATGTTATTATTTTTGTGGAGGTGGTCTTTATTATTATTGATTCTAATTTTTTGTGTTATGTTATGGAAAAGGATCACATTAAACACATAATATCTAATTGGAAGTAGAATCCCTATTATCTAATTTGATCTCTCCATTTTACAACATGTTTTAGATCAGGTGCTTATTAACACATATCAACATATATAATGGCCTTTAACTTGGCTATAATCACATAATTCATGTTCTTTGTACCAATTAAAAGGAACTCCTTCAAGGATCTACTTCAATATGGACCAACTAATCATATTGGTAGTAGTTAATTTTCTAAAAACCAACTCAATTAGTTCTCTAATATCACTAAAGACTCTACCCTTAAGTTTTCTTCTTAGAGGAGGTCATTGTAATGGAGGAGGCTGAAATGCTTGCATATGTTGAAGTGGCTACATTTGTGGATCTATATGAGCCTATGGAATTATCTATGTATATGGATTTAGTTGGTTATATGGAGCTAGTTGAGTAGATGGTGTTTGCACCATTTTAACATGGCTTGATTCCATAACTCCATTATCAATAATTTTTTTGTTGTAGTTATAGGCCTTGGGTTTCTCAAAAGTATTGGTCTAAGGTGGTGAAGGGGTATGCATCTAAATTGGACTTTGGGTTTAGTTTTGGCCTTGATTATGATTTTGGCTTTGGCTATGATTTTGATTATGATAATATAATTTTATAATCCCCTTATTGATAAAGGCTTTCTCAATTTGTATACCCTTTCAAATGATCTCCTCAAATATATGAGCACACTAAAACTTAAGGTGATTAGATATTTCTATTTGCAATTTCTTAGTAAACACAACTATCAATTATTTATTAGGTAGATTATACATGAAAGAGATTACAAGTTCTCTCCACCATTACAAGTGGATTTTGAGTATCTCACCAACCTTTTTTTTGGTCTAACCCAAATGTAACACAATAATCCTATATTTGAGATTATAGGAGAAATATTATACAAATTTATATAATAGGTCCTCAAATTCAAATACATAATTATTTGGCATTTTGAGAAGCCACTCTAAGGCTTGACCAATGAAACTTATGAATAATAGGCAAAGCAAGTAAATATCATTATAGGCCACTGGCTAGCAATCAACAAAGAAATCCTTCAAATGCTTCCTTGGGTCACCTTTTCCCTTGTATTTATCAAACTTTGGTGGCTCATAACCTTTTGGAAATAATATTTTAAGGTACTCCATGTTGAATAGATATGAATCTACCTCATCCAATTTAAAAATTTTCTTCTGCTTTCTTTTTTGAATGGCTATAATTGCATCATTAATTTATTGTAGCTAGTGGGCTAGGAACCTAGATGTTACATTTCACTATGATTATGGTTGAGAGGTCAGAGGAAGATTTCTTTGACCAAGGTATAATGGAGGAATTTGGTATTGTATAATATTGGTCTAGTTAATCAACTGACCTAGAATACGCATCCCTTAGCTAAGATTGTAGTATTGATGTGGTACATGATGTTGATAAATATTCTAGCTAAGATTAGTAGCATGACTTTGGTTTAGAGGGAACTATGGTTGAGATGGGGGTATATTTACTTATGGAATGTACTATGTGTGTTGGGTTTAAATAGGAACATGTTATTAACTAGTCAAATCCTGATATATAAAAGGCACCCATTGCTAACTAGAGGTCTATTATTGAAGGTATTGTGTATTTGGCCCTTACTAATTATGAGGTATTTGATAGGAAAAAGGTAATGATTTCTTAGTGGGGATAAGACCATATTATTGGGTGAACACTTGTTTCTTATTTATCACTTATTGCATGTTTAGAACTTGTTTCTAACTAGCATCTAATTGTTGTTGATTAATTAGGATACGTTGTTGATTAGATAATGTTTGAGATGGATTCACCAGTTATTGTGGTAAAGCATTAGTCTATATCTATGGCCTTGGAATGTTGGTTCCCCACATTAGGGTGGAATAATTTTCACCACCTATTAAGGTGGATGGTTGGTCACCCCCTATTGGGGTGGAATATTTGTCTATATGGGGTTGTTTTTTACCTATTATGTGGTTGAGGAAGAGGCCTACTATGGGAGATTAGTTATTTATTGTGTATGTGACCTAGACGTGATTTAATCTATTATTGGGAGTCATTTAAGGTATTTTTGGGGTAAATTTTTGTGAGAGTTTTTGTTTTATATTCAGCCCAACTAGGTGTATATTGAGATACACTTGTGTATTATTTGCCATGTTCTATAAAGGGTCTCGTATAGGAGTCACAATTTATTACTCAATAACTAGTGTATTAAATAGGTCCCTAACTTGAGTAATTTTCATGAATAGGTCCACGTTCATGTTGGTATAGCCCATTTCATCATTTTAAACCCCAATAGATGGATTTAACTCAATGACTGGCATACTAGTCATGGTCATTACATTTAGGTTCCTATCCAAGTTGAGGTATGTTTTGTATGCTTATTGTATTTATACCATTTGGTCAGAAATTTGACCCTTTAATTTTGAAATAATAGTAATGTCTTGATTATTTATTGGTATGAGGGCCTAACTATATACAAGGGAAATGCATCTAATCTATAAATCAATCCTAGCTCAGAGAAGATAAACCATGCATACACTTCTACTTATTGATACATTTGGACATATAAGGTTAGGATAAAGATGGATTTTTTAGACATAACCAAGGGGTTTCTTACCACAATAATGTCACTAGAGAAGGTTTCAATTCATCTAGTCAAGAGAAACCATGAAATAACCTATCTATGTCCTATTTTTTTCTATATTCACTAAGTATATGTAAAGTAAAATCTAATCTAGTGCTCACCAAAGCTTGTGGCACAACATGGGTGTAATAAACATGAAAATAAACAAACATAAACTAATTATTATTAATCTATGTATAGATATAACCATAATGTATATAAATATACATATGTTCAAAACCCATTACTTATGTTACTTTTATATACTAAAATAGAGGAGTATAGTTAGAGATACTTACCTTGGAGATGAACAGTCAAGATTCAATCTCTCCCTTGGCCAAAGGTGATTCATAAGAGGTTGTTATGTATTTTTGAAGAATATAAAGATGGATAATGGAATATATCCAATTACCTCATAATGAATCTCAAGCTTTCACAAGATAAAGTTCTTCCCTCCAAGTGTAAACTCTAAGCAAATAACTCCTCAAGTAGAATGGTGGAAGAGGAGATTGTAAAGAAGCAGAAATTGATAATTAACTTTATTTATCTCTCTCTGAGCAATGGTGAAATTAATTTGTATATATAGTTGAATATAACCCTAAAACTTTCTAAAATTTTAGTCCATAGGGTCATCCCAATACAACCTTGTATATTTAATTGATAAAATTAAGTTAGGTCCTAGTTTGGTTCAACCAAGGCCAACCTAAACCCATAACATGACAATATTAATTTTAATATAGGTTGTCCCAAGCTAACATTATTTGGTAAATGTTAAAATGGGTTTTAGGCTTAGGTAAGGGATAATAAGCTAGTGAAATTCTTGGAGGAGTGTGTAAGGGAGGTGTTGAAGCTTAGGGAATTGTATAGGATAAGGTTTGTTCTAATTGAAAGTGGTGTTATAGGAGACAATAATATTGTGAAGTGCCAATGGTTTATCCAACCCTTTCTTTATACAACCTTTAAGATGTTCACTCAGAAATACTGAGACTCAGTAGGTTTTTACAAGAGTGAAAGCATCATTAATTGATAAAATTTGAAAATATTATGTGTACGCATATGTCTCACTTGAATCTCATTACATGTCACTTAGGTGAAATAGGGTATGGTTCTTTAAGAAAATAACATAGTAATAGACAATGTTGAAGATAAATAGATTATGGTATTTTAAAGCATAAAATAGCTGAAAGTAAATAATTGAAGAGGAAATAATTAAAAAATAAAAGTAATGTATGTGTAACTTAACTTATCTTTATATTTGGATGGATTTTTATTATGTTTGTAGTTTTAATTGTGGAGGGTACAAATAATTCTTTGGATAAACCCAAGGATACAAAACTAAAGAGTAAAATCAAACAAGCATAAGAAAGCCAAGATAACTAAACTGTGTAGGCATGATGTACTTGTAAATTTGGTAATATAGGGTGATAAATGTTAAGTTAGGACTGAATGACAAGTTAAAATCTATATCAAATCAAGGAACCAAAAATTTAAGGCTCTAAATGACCAAAAAACTCAAACAAGTAAAACTTAAGTAAGAAAGGAAAATAATCCAAGTCAAATTAAGGATATGTAAAAATAGTAATCAAACATCAATGTGAAATAAATAATAATCCTTACTTAAACAAAGATGGGAAAGAAATGGTAAAAATAACATTAATGCGTGAGAAGTAACAATCCTTACTCAATCATCAATGGAAAATATACAAAAAAGGGGAAACAACATTGGTGAGTGAGAAGTAACAAGCCAACCTCACTCAAAAATGAAAAAAAGTACATGAAAGTAGAAATGAATGTTATTGTTATAAAAAAATGGAATGTACAATAGTGGAAATTTTTTTAAAATAAACCAATAAAATTCTATAAATGTAAATAAATGGTATAAATAAGATAATCCATAGTCACTCAAGCATACTATTTTGTTCTAAACATAGGTAAAACCAAAATAAAGTAGTGCTAACATGTTTTAAATATATAAGGAAGGAATATAGAATTGGGGAAATATATTTATAATAAAACTTTCCTATCAAGGGGGGAATTGAAATGGGTCATGGGGGAAATAAAGGAAAACACAAGGTAGAGAAACTCTTCATCAAAGTCAAGACACTTAGATTAGGTTTGTCAAAACAAGGGGAATTTCAACATTAAGGACTCTAAATAATTTTTCATAACCACATGAATATTAGGTCATCAAATTAAGTATGAATATCATCCCATGAAGGCTATATGCATTAAAAATAAAATGGACCTACATTCCCATAATGTGTTTCCCATTCTTTAGGACCCATTACAGAGTCATCAATCTACTACAAATATTAGGTACTTGCATGAGAAATTAGGTATCAATATATACTATTTTTATTTCTCCTATTCCAATATACTAGCCTACCATAACCCAATGAACCTCATCTCTATCATGAATCAAACTATGAATTTTTAGCTTCGATTGGAAATAAGAGATATGATATGAATTATGTATTTATTTGTGTGATTTTGAATTTATGTGTTGCCTCTTTATCATTACCTTTTATTTTAAATCATATGGCTTTTAAATTTTTATGGTCATTTTTATTCCTCCTTCATAAGGATTTAGAGAACCAAACATGGGTGCTAAAAATGACTATCATTTAAAAACTTTGGACTTGGTCACTAAGAAAGAAAACTTAGAGAGCATGGTGTCTAAGAGTCTTGTTAATTCATGTGAAATAAAAGTTACATCTTTACTTCAACCTTGTTTTATCAAAATTTTAATGAAAGGAAATGAAATAAATTGGAATTAACATGAAATAATTTTAATTATTTCAAATCATAAAAAATGTTACAAAGCTAAAAAGGGATACAATGATAGGTAAGTATGATTCCTTATCATAAGAATGTTGTAAGTGTATATAAATATGGTAACATAGTTTTTTGTGTAGGTTTTATCCTAAAAAATAAATAAAAACCAAGGTTGAGAATATGGGATCACAAACTTGTAACCATTTCTTAACATTCTAGAAAAGGAAAACTCAATTTAGTAAAGGTGTTTTTGAAATAAAATAGTGATTTTATGAGGAGAGCCTAGTCTTATTTGTGGTCTTACACTGCAACTCATAAAATAGAAACCCAAGTGGGTGAATTAAAAGAAAAAATTGGTATTTTTGAGGAAGGCGTAGTCCTATCCATGGTCTTACACTCCAACTCACAAAAGAGAGACCCAAGAGGGTGAACAAAGCATATGAAATCAAAATGGTAAAAATGGTATTTGTGAGGAAGGCTTGATCTTATCCATGGTCTTGCACTATGGCTCAAAAAAGAGAAACATAAGAGGGTGAAAAAATCATTGTAAAATAACAAACATGATATGAAAAATCAATATATATGAAAGTGAAAGGAATTCATGAGGAAAATCAATATATAGGAAAGTGAAAGGAATTCTTGAGAAAAAGAAACCAAAGGACCAAGAGAATGAACTAAGGTTTGTGTAATAATAGACTACTATAGAGGGTGATACCAATGAATTCTTAATAGGATATAACATAGTAATATTATAAGAATGGAAATATCTAAGCAAAGTATTTCTTCAAGAATTATGCATTAGTGGGATTTTTAAAAACATGGCCTTCATTATTTTGGAAGTGATAAGTGTTAGGACCATGAATATATTTTACTAGGGGACCCACAATTTTTGGGTGTATTTTCCTTATTTATCATGGTTATAGTCTAATTTATGGACTAGATCACCAACATTGAAATTATGGACTTTAACCCTTTTATTATGTTACTTGGTAATATGAGCCTTGTATTAATGACTATGTTACAAAGTGGCTAGACAATGTTCATTGAGAAGATCAAGAGCATGAGGTGATATTCACATATTTATTCATTGGATATGATAATGTGAAGATATATGCATAATGAGGGAAGCTCTATTTCTAATGGTGAGACATACTCGAAACCATAAACTAGTGAGAATAGTGTTGCCCTAGTGGTAGTACAAATTCTACTATGATAGGCCCAAAGTATGGAATATAAATGAAGATTCCAATCCATGTGGGTTTCATGGATTGTATTTTGGAGGATTTTATTAATATTTTTATTAGTGGACTCAGCTTGGCCATTGCATTGTATTTGATATGATGTGGATAATTTGTGAGATATTTTAAATTTAGTACATAACTTCTTCACATCCTTATTTTTACAATTAAAACCATTATTAGAAATTATAGTATGGGGAACACCAAAATAATAAATGATTTGGTTAAGTTTAAGTTTATAAACTATGATTCTCATGGCATTAATAAGAGGAATGAATTGTACCAATTTGGTAAAATATTTAGTAGTTGTGATGATAAAAGCATGCCCATCTTGGGACCAATGTAATTTATTGATGAGATATAATCCCCACATGGAAAATGGCCAAGGAGACTCCATATTTTATATCTTAACTTGGTGTGAATATATGAGATAATCATGGAATTTTCAAGGGCTACACTTTTTACTAAAATTGATAGCATCTTTTTATAAAGTAGGCCAAAAATATCCCATGCATAGGCATTTACGTGTTGTATCATGTCTATGATAGTGACCACCATAAATTATAACATGTACTTGTTTAAGGAGAGGAAGGACCTCTTATTTCACTACACATTATATTAGGGTACCTTTTGCATATCAAAAATAAAAGGTATTATATCAAAATACATTTAAAATCTTGTTTTTGAATTATAGCCTTTTTTCAATAATTTTTGTCTAGAGGAGAAGTTCGATGTTTAAAGAATTAGATAATGTTTTTATAAAATGGGATATATCAAATAGTGATAGCCTTAATTTGATAGATAAGTGAATCTTATGGTTGGATAAAAGACAAAAACTTTCTTATTTGAATAATAAATTGAGAATTGTTAAGTACTTCATGTAGATGAAATAAGGATGTCAAAGATGTAAGAGAGTCAATGACAGAGTTTTGATCTCTTGGGATGGGATCAATGGTAAAATAGGAAAAATATTTGGTGAAGAAATTATACATTTGATGATAAGTGATAATATTTTCACTTTTATATTGGTAGTCCCTATTAACCTAGTGACAGATAAGTTGGGAGTCACCCAAAGCATGAAAATATGGAATATCTAAATCAAGTGTCACTTTTATGCCTAAGATTAATGTTTCATATTCTACCATGATTTTTAGTGACATAAAAGGTTAACCAAAATTACAAAGGGATGAGTTTAACATGAGGGTTAGTTAGAATACAACCTACCTTAGGTCCTTGGAGACATTTAGTACTACTAAATTGAAGGCTCTAGGTGTCTTCATGCAAATCAATGTTGACTTTAGGAAGCTCTTCGATAACTAATTTGGGTTTAGTGGTATCAAGAATGACATAATTTTTTTATAGATTACTTGATTTTGATCAAAATTTAAGTTATGAAATCAATCTTTAAGAGAGATATCATGTTTGAGACCTTCAACATAAAGAATATTATCATCAGGGAAACTATGTTGAAGTTGATTTGTAGTGGGTATCAGTGCCACTACAAGTTAGTCAGAAATGATTTTCCCTTTGACATAAATTTGTATTATGATGTGAAGTTCAAATTAAATTAAGAGAACCATCCTCTTTCCAATTCTATCTCTAAGTAAAAATTCTTTGAATAAAAAGTGATGAAGTGGGTCAAAATGAATAATTATATACATTTTTTGATAAAGCATGTAGTGATGAGGCTTATTAGGTGAATAACAGATAGCCAGGCAATCATGTTATACTTTGGTATAAAAATTTTCATAATAAATGAGGCATTGAATAATACATTAAATATATTACTCTCTTCTAGTATCATCTCATTGGGAAATCATTGCCCTAACTAATATGGGAATATAATAAGTGTATAAAATCAAAAGATGATCATTGGAAAGTGGTTGAAGGGTACTTAAATAAATAAATGATTATTTCATGTTGTCAAATGCATTTTAACAAGGATCATTCCATTATAAATCATTACCTTGTTTAAAGAGATAATTGATAGAGTATATGTTATAAATCATTTTGGGGACAAATCATCAAATTTCCCCAAGCTTGTTAAGGTAAGTACTAATGTCTAAAATGGAGTGATGAATATGAATGTTTATAATAGCATTTATTTTAGTGGGATAGACATTGATACCATGAAGATATACTAAAAACCCTAGTATTTTACCAAATGTAATGCCAAAGACACACTTGTATGTGTTGAGTCTAACTTTGTACTTGATTAATCGATCAAATATGATGGCTAGATCAAATAGATGGGTTTTGTGACTTTTTGATTTGTAAATGATATTGTACACATAGTTTTCCACAATATTATGTATGATATCATGAAAATTTGGGTCATAGCCCACTATTAGGTAACTTTGGCATTTTTATGGCCAAAGGGCATTCTGACATAATAATAGGTGCCCCATTATATAGTGAATGTTTTCTTATGTTTCTCTTCAAGGGCTATGTGAATTTTATTATAACCCAAAAAACCATCCATGAATGAAAACATTTTGTATCTAATAATGGAAATTATGATGGCATATATCGCAGGTAATGGAAAATTTTTCTTGGGATAAGTGAGGTTGAGATTGCAAAAGTCAATGCAAATGTAAATAACCATGGTGACTTTTTTTATGAATAGGAATAATGTTTGACACCTATTTGTAATATTCCACCTACTGGCCAAAATTGGCCTACATATGAAAATTTTTCCTAGATGGATCAGGCCACTCTCTTAGACCGTTTAGTGACCTTTTACCTTCATGACTAGTCTATTTCTAGTCCTAACATGATGATACAGTGTAGTATCATGGAAGGTATTGGTGTTGTGTTGGGAGTTGTACAACCTCTTATGTGGTGTTTGGAGTTGTACAACCTATTTTTTTGTGTTGAGATTTATTGAGAGGTAACCTAATGTCTCTCTATTGAGAGAGAATTTAAAGGCTTAAGAACTCATCAACAATTTTTGTAGCACCTTCTTGGAAACAATTTTGAAAACTCAACATAAAACACAATGAGCTCTAAAGATGCTTAGTTGAGATCTAAATAAAATCCAAATATGCTTTAGGTAGCTCTAAAGATTCTTTGAATATGTTCTAGATAGTTCTAAAGATGCTCCAAGAAGATCTAAATATGTTCTATTAAGCTATGAATATCCTTAGTCAAGCTCTAAAGAAGCTCTGAAGATGCTCCAAGTAGCTCCAAAGATGCTCTAGGTAGCTTTGAATATTATCTAGGTATCTCTAAATATGATTTGAAGAATATCCAGGTAGATTTAAATATGCGCTAGGCAACTCCAAACATGTTCTATTGAAGTTTTGAAGAAGGGGCAGTCCTAGTATAGTAGATGATCCAATGGTGAAAAGAGAAGGCCAAATTCATAACCCTACTTAGTGTTCTTAACCTTCTTGAGTTCCTTACCCATCTTATTTTAGGCCTCTACATTTAGGTTTTGATGAGAAGATATTGTCTAGGCAAAAATCAGTGTTTTGGCTCTCCTATCTCAAAAAAATAGCATCTACATCTATTTGATTTTACTCTAGGGAGAGTTGTTAGTGTGAGATACCTCAGCATAAGCAAGTGATCCAAATAGGTTAAATTAGAAAACCTAAAAGGATTCAAAAAAATTTATCATGCACTTCAAGGTGACAAGAATGATAGGTCACTCTTTTTCTTTGAGTCGAACTTGGAGGTTATAGTCTATACACTTGAGAAGTCTTGGTTACTAGTTTCTGTAATGAAGAAACCGTGATATAATGAGATGAATGGCATAGTGCTTGAAATTTTAAAAAAATTTAAAGGTTAAGTTCAAGGTGAGAAATTTTTATCTAATTTGTTGAAGATACTATGATCATCTCTTAGCAGTTATATACAAAGAATAATGTTAATAATTTCATTGACCTAGTGTGCTCTCACAAGCATCATATGGAGATCTCCTTATGAAGGTTGTAGGGTTGTATAACTAGATAAATATGATGAATAAAATTTAAATAGTGATCTCATAACACTCCAAAAAAAACCCAATATGACATTAAATCATGGACAAGGTTGAGCAAATGGTTTTAGACTGTACACATAGTCATAAGCTTGAGGGCTAATTTGGAAAAGATTTAAAGAGTTAAAGATGTTAAATTAAAGAGGTGATCTAACCTAAAAATTTTGTATAGAGGGTCCTCATTACCAAAAATATGAATTTTTGGTTTATATTTAACATATATAATAAGGGATATATCCATTATTTTATCTTAGAGCTGAGGCACTCTCCAAGTAAAACATGGGCAACATGTGCTAGTCTTGGAGAAATTTATGATTTTGGAGCATCTACATGAGGAGTTAGGTTATAATTTTTGGTATGTATGATCATGGTGAGTAGATAAATATTTATATTACATAATTAAGAATAAATTATCAGTTTAATAATTCTTTTTTTGTTGCATACCTTCTACAGTCATGAACAACCATTCACACAAGCAACCCACTAGCTAGTTTTGATAAAAATGCATCTTGAGGTCTCTACAAGCATGATCTAGATATGAAAATTGGTAAAATTTATTTTTATGAGTGTTTATAAGTTATAATTACCTTATTTATTTCACACTAATATTTCAATAATATGATGTTTTGTTAGAATTCTATGCTTATTTGTTAACAATCAACATGGAGCTAGGCAAGCTTCTTGGAGGGCTATAAGGTATGACAAATGGTTTTAACCTCATATGAGTGGTTGTGATGAAATTTGGGGTGATTTTAATTCTTAACACACATGGTGAGAGTGATAAAATTCATAATTTTAAGGTAACACATGGAGAAGGGATAGTCAGAAAAAGCATTTTTGAGGTAGTTAAATAATTTAATGATAAAATATAATTATTTTATAATTTTTAGGATTATTTACATTTAAAAAAACAATTAGGTCTTTATACCTTTTAAATCTCAATATTCACCTATTTCTTTTGTACTATGTCTCACAGTTCACAATATCTAAGTGTGCAGTAGGCTTAATTATGTAATTCTGGTTAGTTTTCATGGTTAATAATGGGTAAATAATAATTTTAATATTTTATGGGTCCATATTGGTCATAATTAAAAAATAATTAAGTATTGGGACCTCATAAACCTAGGTAAAATGATAAAATTTAGACCTACACACACTCAAAAATCTAATAAAGTAAGTTGAGGCAACCCCAAAAGATGTATTTTTTGAGTTATAATAAATGAAATGAATTTAAATTTTACATGGAAATATTTTCTTTTCCTTTAATTTTTCCAATTGGTCTCATACCCATACTGTACTTAAAAATAAAAAACCAAGTTTTCATATCTCTATTAATGGAGTCCATGCTTAAAACCAGGTCTCAAAGAGCCTTTAGTAGAGGTCAAAAGGAGGAATTATGTATGTAAAATTGATAAATATTTTATATAAAATACACCATAAATTTTATAGTGAGTTTTAAAATTAAAAAAATGCTCCAAGTGGCTCAAATTAGCATAGAGACCGTGCTAGACCTACCTAAGCTTAGAAGGTAGCAAACCTTCCTAAGCTAATTTAAAGAGTTTCCAGGTGAATAAAAGGATAATAATGGTATAACAATAAATCTAGGAAAAAACCAAATATTATTGAGCATAAATTAAGATCATTAAATCTCCCAAGCACCATGGAAAGGCCTAAAACTATTGTAAGCTACCAAAGAGCCTATTTTGACTAGTTTTGAGTTTTTGAGCTCATAAACCCATGAAATAACCTGGAATAACTTGGAAACCACCTATATAATATAGGGTAATATCTCAAGCTCACATTTCACCTATTTTTTATAATAAATTTACACGTTTGTGTGCTTAGGATGCCCAAAATGGCCTTGAAAGTAGGTTTCAAAATAGCTAGTTGAAGATGGCTTAAGCTTGAGGACCTCCATCAATGGATTCCAAAGGATTTAAAGGTTACATATCATATTTTATAATTTTTAGGAGAAAATATGAGTTGGGAGAAAAATAAATCACTCAAAATTTATCCCTCAAAATTTAGTGCAAGCATCAAATATTAGAAAGACTAACCATGTTGCCAAGTTCCTAACATAAGCCAAGTGGAGATGGGGTGTAGAAGTAAAGTAGAGGAGTTTTGGGGAGTTGAGAAGTATTAATGGAGAATTTAAGGAATATTTTATATGTTTGGATACTTTTCCAAGTTAGTGGAGCATGATTTCATCTTCCTCAAGTAAATTTTGTCATCTAGTGCCTTTTTAGGCTAATGGGAGAGCTTGAAGACCTTTTTGACTTTGGAGAGTTAATTTGATAAGTAAGATTAGTGCCTAAATGATTTAGAAGTGGTTGAGACTCATCTACCTTTTTATCTTCTTTAAAGGAGCTCCATGTAGGATGGTTGAATAGCATTTACTGATTTTTAAAAGCTATTTTCTCCTATCCCTTCCCTTTTCTTCTATATACCCTTTTCTTCTCTATTTTAAAGCATGCTCCTAATTTTGGTATGGCATAAACCTACCCATTTCTATAAGAATAGAATCTTGAAGTAATAATACAACGTTTTTTACCTATCTCTTTTCTTATACTTTAAGTTTTAATTAGTTTGTGCATGACTTCATTGTGAAGGATCCTTCCATAGTGATTTTCATCTCCTTCTTACCCCTTTTTAAGGTGGTTCAAGGTGTTTACATGTATGAATTTATGCTTTTTGATCACTAATGAAGGTATAGTGTGATTTTTTTAATACTCCTCCATGCTTCATCTCTTGTTTAGTGAGCCTAATTTAGAAATATTAATACAAAATGACTAGTTTAAGAGATTATGTGAGTGAGTATTTGAGCTTCTTTAGTGTCAATTTCAAGTAATTTAGAGTGTCATTAAGTTTGGTGTATCACCCTTTGTATGATTTAAATTATCCCTTGTATCCCTTCTATCTTTTTCCTAGTCAAAATCAATAGTTTAAGTGATCTACCAAGAGGAACCAACCTTCTCTAGAGTTTCAACCCCATCATAGGATGCCCACAGCCTAAGGTTGATCCCATTTTATATCCACAAGTGAGAGATCCTGAAGAACCCTCTCTCAAGGGTGAAATTTTTTGCTACAACACCATTGGTTTAATAAAATTGGCATCTAATAGTTTTATAATTTATTTATGGCATAGGGTATAAACTCCAGGTGGAAATTTTTGTTTTTTTGTTCAACAAGTTTCACATCTATATATGTGATTATGTTGGGCACCATTATATTAGGATTAATGTCATTCATGTCTTCATATGAGCCACTGAAAGTCTCATTATATTTATTGAATAATAGACTAAAGTTATCATGCTCAGTTAGCATTATTTCTCTATAAACTAATATAGGTCAAGGACATGAGGCTATACCCTATTATATTCTCATGTTTTCTTTGACAAGCATATCATTTACATATTAAAATGATATGGTTCATTAGAAAGATAAAAAATGGGATTAGTCTTAGGATATATGCTAGCAATGAAGTTAAAATAATGGGCCTTTCATTTAAAATTCCCAAATTTGTGATGTTACCGACGAAGTTAAGGTTATCGAGCATGGAATAATTCAAGGATGGATTCATAATTAGGTAACATAGGTAAAGTTCCATAACATTCCAAATCTACTTCAAGATCAATGATTTTGTTACCATGGTGCTCATATTAAAATTGTGTTTGGAGTAAATATATTACCTTAGCTTTGAGTGTGATCTCAAGAGTAGGTGAAATTATGGAGGAAGGTTTATTGCATTCAATTGGTTTGATAAAATAATATTCTTGGGTGGGTTTTAATCGATAGTTGACCTTAGTTAAATTCACGTATTGGAAATTGGCCTATTATTTATCATAATTGACTGTCAATCACACAAATATCCCTATTTGATTATTGAGGGTTGTATGTAGAGAATTCTTTTAGTTTATTAGAATAAGAAGATATGAAAGCTTGTTTATTTTAAGAAGCACTAACATAGTCATGATGATGGATTTTAATCATGGCATCATGACTGAATGAATATCCTAGCATAAAAGAAATAAAATTTTTAAGCCCATGACATGTTTCATGGGAATGACCTCTATCACCATGAAGCCAACAAAACTTGGTAGTATCATACTTGTTACAGACCAAATTTTCACCCAAGAGAAGTCAAGTAGACCTTATCAAATTTGGGATAACATGGAACTATCTTTGCAAATAGGCAAACCACTATAATAGATAGATGTCTAGATTTGAATAGGCTAGCTAGCTTGATCTATCTCTTAGAATCACACACTACATTAGGATAATCAATATTAGAGGTGAAAATGGAATAAGTAAACTAAAATTAACCGACACTAATTAAGGTGATACACCAAAGATAACTCCACAAACATAGTTGCATTTTCAATAAGAAATAAGATTGTTAAAACTAACTTCAACTCAATGTTCTTATAGAATAAGTGTTTCTACATGGAGGGAGATTGATATGAATATCCATATGTGGGTGAAATGGAGGTATTATATTATACACTAATAGTCTCTCTCACACTTCAAAACACACTTAACAAACACATACACTTCATGAGACCTATTAGAAGAGATGCTACTACTCACACAATGTAGAAAAGAGCAAAATGGAAGTAAGGAGACATTCATCACTTGTCATCCAAGTACACTAATTGACATACTTATAAAAGAGTTACATATACAAAATGAACTTCATAACTTTAATCAAATACAAGTTAATATGTCAAAACATTAGGGATATGCCATACCAATTTTGGACTCCTTATAAGGCCAAAATGGCTTGAATATATAGAGCATAGGAAAAGAGAGAGAATTGAAGTTGTAAAGTCACAAGGACAAGTTTCAATACTTGAAAATTAGTTACAATGAAACATAATGATGTGAAAAATAGGTTATGAAGTTGTCTTGGACAAGTGTCCATCATAAATGCATCATTATCCTAAAGTGAGCATAGAGACCTTTCATGTACTTCTTAAAACTACTTTTCTCAACGATGAGTCCACCTATATATCTTAAAATTCCTTAGAAGTCCTTGAAACATATACTTTGAATTTTGGAGATATTATTTTGATATTCATCTATTCCCTTCAACTAATAGCCTCCCCTTTGTCACTTGTCATTCACATTCTTGCAATTGTTCACTAGCCCTCTAGGCTTGATCAACACACTTATCACTTAGGTGACCCAAAAATGTTCAAGAATATTTATTACAAGGATGTGTGACACCTTTTATATACCTATTTTTATTCTATTCCATTAGGTAGACCTCAAAATAACTCCAAAGCACACTTATCATCTTCATTTTGGCAATCACTCATTTTCTCATTATTCTGTCTAGGATTACCTGCAATGACTAACTTAAGAGAGGAATTTTCATGGAAAACCAAGGTCACAATTAGGTATAAGGACTTATAAAAACTCTCTAAACACCTTTCAAAATTATTTTCATTCACCAATTCCCCTTTTCACCTATAAAACACCTCAAATCCTAAAAGAAGCACATAATTAGGTTTATACATACAAGTGATGGTATGGAAACATTGAGTGTTAAATATATTGAGGGATTTATAGGAAGGTAAAAATTTATTTCCATAACAATTGACCCCTCCTGGATGCATAATTCTTCATGTCTTTCTCATCAGGCTCATAAGAGGGTTTTATGAGGTTTTGGTTCTTAACATTGATTCATAAAGGTTATATGTTTATCCCTTAAACCAATTCCACAAAGTTTGAGTTTATGACCCAACTCAACTATCCCTAAATAGTTGAGTCATCATGCAAGTCATCCATATAGATATAAGTGAAGGAAGTTGGCTTCTCGAGCTTTTACATTCTTGACATGCCTAAGATAGATTTAATCAAAAATGAGAAACACTAAGTTTCTCTCTTCAAAATAATGGGTCTAATCATCCTTTAAATTTCTCATGAAGTTTATCAAACTATTTGGGAAGATCATATGGTCTTATGGATGATATTAGGCACCCTGAGGGTTTATGTTCAATTCTCAACCTAGTTTGAAAGACTATGTTTCTATGTGTATGGAAACTTTTGAGTGGTTATAATTACTTTAGGGAATTTTCCATCTCTATTAACTTTAAATAAAACTCTAAAAATAATCCAAAAATCATTCACGACTCTCCCTTTTGTCCTTTCCTCATTTACATACTATAGGTCTACAAGTTGGGTTGACTATGAAGTTCCCTCTATCTGAGACAAAATAGAGGAAACTTACCTTATTCATGTGACCTGAAGGAGATTATGGATGGATATTTTAGGTCATGAGGATCTTCTATACCAAGTCTCAAAACTATATCACACTTGATAAATCTTTAAAACCTCAAATCTCTAAGACTAGCTTTTATGACTGTGATTGTGTGTAGTGTTCTTGGTGAACTTAAGAACCTTGAGTTAATAATATAGGTTGAGGTTATTGTTTCTTTAAATCAAATGAGAACTTGATATTACCATTATGAGAGTGGTTTCAACATATTTATATTCAACATACATCTCTACTCACTAACCAATTATACGTCTTTCACTAAACTAGGCTACTCTATAGTATGAACCAAACTATAGGTTTCCATATAAGGGAAACCAATAGGTTTATATAGGTGTCTATATATGCTTGAAAACTATTCTCCACACCTTTTTTTTATTCTAAGGTCATTATGTCATTCTATACATGGGTGAGCTCATTTCATTCCTTGGAACCATGCTCTCATCTCTTACCACTAATGCATTGGTTGTCACTTGTGAGTTGCATAATTCATTTTGGCACTGTGGCACTATACTTATTGAGTTTCCTCATTATAAACTTGACTAAGTTATAAACCACTCAACCATCCTCTTCTTTTTACCAAATAACTTCATCATATGTCAATATGTGATCTCTAAGGCCTAGGCTACAAGGATGAGATTGTTAGGATTGTCTAGACCTCAAGACACTTCACCATGAGATGACATTTTGTGAGGAAAAATCCTCTTTCAAAAAGTTTAAGGTTAAAATAATACAAAATTTTCAAACTATGAACATTAACATAGGTATAATTATATTTAGTAGCCTCCCCACTATCACCATGATATTCTCTATGCTATTAGACCTGATTGAAGGTCTCAATTGAGTTTAAACACCTCCAATTCAACACCACACTACCTCTTTTGTATTGAATTTAGACCACTATTTGAGATTTCCTAAATGTGTCATTAGATATAGGACTATGCACTATGTTATAACCTCATCATCATTAAAATAACCTTTCACTAGGTTCATGATCTTTGTTTGAGATCTAAGTTATGTTAAATTCCTTAAACCACCATTATGATTATTTTATTCAAGTTGACATTGAAGTGATCTTCAAACAAACATGTAGATGGCCCTTTTAGTGTTACTTGACTATATATGTGTTTTAGAATTTTACCTCCCATGATATTCTTAAACACAAACCTTCAATAAATAACATGATCAGCCATGCTTTGTGAGTTTGAAAATAAATGTATACCATTTCTGACCTAAAGTCACCCAGTAGAAAAATAAGCTCTAAAACTATGAAAATAATGCTCTACAAATTAATAGTGATCACTTCTGGCATAATGAGGGTGATCCTACCTATCTTTCCATGATCAAACATTCTAAATGAGTTGAATCCAACATTAAATTAGTGATCATGCTCTTCAAGTCTATAAAAATAGCTGGTTTACATAAACCACTGCAAATAGATGAGAAACTTGAGGTGTTGGGGATGTCCATTTAGTTTGGAGATAGTAACAGTCTTATTGATTGTTCATGAAGTACAAACCACCAATCCTACAACTATTTCCATGGAATGGAAGTACACAGGGACCCCTAACATCCACCAACTATACTCACTTCAAGTCTCCTCCTCCTGTTCATATTGAAGGAAAACCGTTTGACCTTGTTGAATTAACCAAGAGAGTGATGAGTGAGAGGGATAAATTTTTGGTAGTTTTGAACATGTTAAAGCTTCTTACACCTAAAACTAACTTGTGGGAATATAAAGACACTTACCTAAATCCTCCACATGTGCCATATGTGTCACATTAGTCTATAAAAGTATCTTAAACTAAATTTTCTAGATGATCTTATTTTTTGTAAATTATACTTGCAACCTTTTTAGTTTCAAACTATTCCTCTAATATTATCTAACATGTGGGATGTTAGGTTTCACTTTTACATATTTTTCCTTTGATAATATATCATACAATTCACTAAATGACCAAAATATGGCATAATATGACATATGAAAATAAGAACAAATATGACAAATTCTTAAACACATTATATGACATACAAAGGTGACTTAACCTCATTCTAAGACCATAGTGAACATTTCAAACCTAGGAGACCTTATAGAGAGTTTGAATATGTAGGGGTGTTTCACCAAATTTGACCTAGGGGGAAATTTGGTCAATATTTTGGTAATTTCCTAGGGGTAGCATACATGTTATGCTAAGGACCAGTTGCCTTCTCATATCCTTGATAAATGGAGTCACACATATGATTCAAATGACACTAAAATTCCTTTGAAAATACACCAAACACACCAATCACAAGCTCAAAAATTAAGACACCAAAACACAAACTTATGCTCTTATGAGAACTTAGGGAAAACACACACCAACTCAAAGGAAAACACACACTTATCCTAATATATAAAAGACTTCAAAAAATTGAGGTGAAATTCAACTCTTAATTGATTCAACCAAGGTCAAAGACAATGCTTCTTGCATCACTATTGCTCCATGGAAACAAACTCTCATATGATGCATACTTTTTAATGAATACTTACTTATGGAGATAGTCAAATGACTTACCATGGTTTGATATTCTATTGATTTTAAGTTTGTCACTTAATGCTCTAATTAACACTCCATGTATCCATCCTAGAGTCTTGTTTTTCTTTACAACTTGTTTGACCTCTATCATGTTCAATTGGCACCCATCAAATTGATCCTTATGAGTCATCAAAGCCTTCTCAACCTCAAATGTATTAGAATCATGATGTGCTTATTATTGAGAATAATAAAGGTTATACTCTTGTTCATCAAATATTTCCTAGTCTACCAAGGTTGTTTATTGCTTGGTCGAGACCCCAAGTTCTTCCTTATGCTCATTGGGAACATGGTTGACCTCATCATCAGGTTTATACTTATTTTAAAAAGTTAAAAACTTAATTACCTCTTAAAATTATTGTAATATTCCATTGAATTATTATCAAATATCATATGATTCTTCTTAAGGTCCACGCTTTTGAGTTTTCTCTTTTTTTATAGGTATAAATGGATGTTCATTTGGACTTTCATACTTTGCTATAACCAGGGTATGGATGCAATCATCTATGTGCAAGAGATAGTTTCCACATGCAAATTTCTCTAGAATTTCATCAAAATCTACCTCAAGAGTTACATCACACTCTTCATAGAGTATATAAGTACCAAGGCCTATTTCTTCAAATAAATACTACTCAGCTCCCCATTCATCAAGTTAGAAGTTAGATATGCCATCAATAAGTGTTAGAGGTTTTTTATCACTAAGATGATCTTCTTCCTCAATGACCTTGAAATTCATATTAGATGTACAAAGAACATATGGTTATACATGAAAACTAGAGAGAGGTTTAGATTTTATTGATACATTTACATCTTACCTAGTCCTAAAAGCCATGTAAGACCAATCTAAAGTCAGGTATCTTCCAATATTAGTAGTGAACTCTCTTGACAAACAAAGTGAAAAATTAGGTGGCACATCCACCACCACAACATCTCGAGAAATGGTGAAAGTAGGAAAAAGATGTAAAATAAGTTAAAAACATTTGATTATGCCAATGGCCTTGGTATCTAACCCATCCAATTGTATCATGCCTTTGGTATGAGGATCATACTTCAAGTTCAATTTATCAGCTAATTACTTGGGCATGACACAAGTACTAGATCCACTATCAATAAGACAATTGTGAACCAAAACATCTCCAATGATGATGTATGGATATAAAGGAGAAGATTTATCTACTTTTTCAAGTTTGTTTGATTGTCCCTTGGTAGGATTCAATGTGTTTGTCAAGGTTGCCTATTTCCCACTAGGCTACTTGGTTTCCAAACTGAGTTTGGAGACCTCTTATTGAATCAGGTCTACTTGTCTAAGTATTATAAGTGTATCCCACATAGATACATTCACATGAGACATTCATTTGCTATACAATTTTAGGGAAAGAGCCACGAACTTTTGCTTGTCCACTAGTATGGATAGCACTACCTATACCTTGAGAATTTTGAGATATGAAATAACTCCTAAAATTCTAATCTCTTTGAGATATTTGTGTATTTGGAACTACATTAGACACACATTCCCTTTGGAATTTTTGAACATTCATTGATTGACCATTAACATTCCCTTAAACCTCTTGAACTACCTTTCTCTTACTCCTTGTGTTTATAATTGTAGGATTTGAATAATTACTTTGTTTCCCTTGATAATTCATAACACATGAGTCATATTAATTCTAAATGACCAATGCAAACCCCACTTGAGCACTCTTCTCATTAGTCCCTCTTCCATTTGGTACATCATCTTTAGTCATAGTTGTCATAGTTCCCAAACTTGCCATGGAGTCTTGATTGAAGGATTTAATGCTCTTGAGGTGGAAGGATAACCATGAAGGTTAACCATCATGATATTGATAAAGGTTTTTCTTGTTAGGAAGTAATTCTCTTGAGGTGGAAGGATCATTGGTATTATATCCATTATATGACTAGGCTAACTAGGGGAAATAAGCTTATGTTTAGGTGTAGGAATGGGAGTAACAATAGGTGTAAGGATTTGAAAATTAGGTTATAAAGGCATGGGAGGTATTGGATCATTCTTCCAAACCTAAATTAAATAATTATCTACCTTAATGTCCACTTCATAGGCATTAGGCAAAGTATTACCTCCCATAGATTGTATCATAATTGAAATGTCATTATCAAAAACTTTATGATAGTAAAGGAAAGAATGGTGAGCTATGGGTCTTATCAGGATTGGGATAATATCCCATGTATTCTAGAATATTGTGTTGAAGTATTGAATGACTTCTTAAAGTGGTCTCCTTATGTTGGTCAGTTGCTCAGTCAGTGACAAGTTGTCACTCTTATCTTCAAATCTTCTTCTCAAGGCATTTTCTGACTCATCCCATGTGGTGATTGATTCAAGTGCCAAAGTGTCATAATAGTCAAGAAATTTAACCTTGAAAGAGATATAAAACAATATTATTGCTATGTTATCCTCAATTATATGATATATATTGCAAAAGTTAGCAATGTTTCTAATATGCTCAGTAGGGGTAATGGTTATTTCACTAGGATATGATGAAACTCTTTTGAGGAAAGATATGGGAATGTCATTATAGTGAAAAGTATTAAATTAATATAAACATTGAAGGATACAAAAGGTAGGTTCCTTTCCATGGTATCTTTGGAACTTGCAAGAATGGACCAATCAAAAACTTTCTTATAGGCTTGTAAGGTATGACTTCTTTGGATAAGGATGGGTGTTAGCAAATTTATTTGCTTTACATGAATAATGAGGAAGATCTTGGAATTAAAAATGAATGCCTTTGGTAAGATACCTTGTGTTTACCTTAGGAATGAAATAGTGCACTAGTCTACAACCAAGATTGAAATGTTAGAGTTACTAGATATTGTAAGAAGCGGAATATTACATCCTCTTTATTGTCAAAGCAAACATCTACCTTAAACAACATTCTTGGACTTCATGTCCCATTAGGTGTGTCAAAACTATTATATCCAAAATTTTCACCTTATATAAGATAAGTAGACCTTCTAAAATTTGTAATAACAAGGAACTATCTCTACAAATAGGCAAGCTACTATAAGAGATAGATCTCTAGATTTGAAAGGGCCAAGTCCCTTGATCTATCTTTTAGGCTCAGACACTATACTAGGCTAATCATTATTGGGGGTGAAAAGAAAAGAATGAAACTAAAATTAACCTACACTAATGGATATGATAAACCAAATATAACTCTAAAAACATTTTTTCATTTGAACTAATAAAGAATACTTCTAAAATTGACTTCAACTCAATGTTATTCTAGCACAAGTATTTCTACATGGAGGTAGATTACTATGCATATCCATAGGTGGGTGAAAGTGAGATATTATTGTATACACTTTTAGTCTCTCTCACACTTCGAAACACACTTAAAAAAGACATACAATTCATAAGACTTGTTAAAAGAGATGTTACTACTCACATAATGCATACAAGAGCATAATGGAAGCAAGAAGACATTCATCACTTGTCATACAAGTACACTACTTGACATACTCAAGTAAGAATTGTAGAGGAAAAACAAAATTTATAAATTTATTCAAATACAAATCAATATATCAAACCATTATGGATTCACCATAGCAATTATGGACTCCTTACAAGGCTAAAATGGCTTGAATATATAGAGCATAGGAGAGAAGAGAGAAGTGAAGCTGGATAGTCACAAGGCCAAGTTTCAAGACATGGAAATTTGTTAAAATTAAATATAATGAGTTGAAAAATAGGTCATGAAGTTGTATTGGACAATTTTCAATCACAAATGCATCATTCTCCTAAGGTTGGCTTAGAGACCTTTCATGTCCTTCTTAAAATTGCCTTTCTCAATGATGAATTCACCTATCTATCTTGAAATAACTTATAAGTCCTAGAAACATATCCAATAACTTAGGAAGGTAGATATATGATTATGATAGTCATGTAAACCCTTCAATTGATAGCATCCCCTTTTTCACTTTCTATTCACTTTCTTGTAACTGTTCACTAGCCCTCTAGGCCTGATTCACACACTTGTCACTTAGGTGACCTATATATGTTCAAGAAGGTTTATTTTAGGTATGTGTGACACATTTTATAGACCTCTTTGTCTTTTATTCCATTGGGTATACCTAAAAATAACTCTAAACCACACTTATCATCTCCAATTTTGGTAATCACTCATTTTCTCACTATTCTGTCTAGGACTATTTGTAATGACTAACTTAGCAGAGGGATTTTCATGTACAATCAAGGTAATAATTGGGTATAATGAGTTATAAAAATTCTCTAAACACCTTTAAAAAAAAAATTCATTCACCTATTCCCTTCTACACCTATTGAACACCTCAGATCTTATAAAAAACATAGAATTAAGTCTATATGTATAAGTGATGGTATAGAAAAATTGAGCATCAAAGTGCCTAAGGGAGTTCTAATCAAGTAAAAATTACTTTATAGATTAATTAACCCCTCCTAGATTCATAATTCTTGATATCTTTCTCATCATGCTCATAAGAGGGTTTTAGGATATTCTAGTTTTTAACATAAATTCATTAAGGTTAGATGGTTAACCCTTGAACCAATTCCACAAAGTTTTTTTCATGACCTTCCTCAACTATCCCTAAATTATTGAGTCATTATTCATCTCAAATGTATAGATATGAGTGAAGGAAGTTGGCTTCTTGATATCTTACTTGCATTCTTGATAGGCCTAAAATAGATTTAGGCCAAAATGATCATCCTATGTTTATTTCTACAAAATAATGGGTCTAATTAGTCTTCCACTTTACCATGAAGGATATAAAATTAGTTGGGAAGATCATATGGTCTTATGGATGATATTAAGCACCCTGAGGGTTTAGGTTCAGTTCTAGGCCTAGTCTACAAGACTATATTTCTATGTGTATGGCCACTTCTAAGTGGTTCCAATGACTGTATGTAATTTTCCATTTCTTTTCAGCTTAAATTCAACTCTACACATCATCAAACAATCATTTAAGACTCTCCCTTTCATCCTTTCCTCATTTACATAATATAGGTCTGTAGGTTGGGTTGACTATGAAGTGCCCTATGTCTAAGACAAAATAGAGGACACTTACCATATTCATATGACCTCAAGAAGACTTTGGAGGGATATTTTAGGTCATGATGACCTTTTTTACTGATTATAAAAACTATATCACACTTGAATAAGCCTTAACACCTTAAATCTCTAAGACTAGCTTTTATGACTATGATTATGTGTAATGTTCTTAGTAAACTTAAGAAACCTTGAGTTATGACTATAGCTTGAGGTTTTTATTTATTTAAATCATATGGGAAAATTATATGACCATTGTGAGAGTGGTTTAAACATATTCATCTTAAACATACATCTATGCTCACCAACCAAGCATACATCTTTCATTAACCTAGATTAGTATGTAGTATGAATCAGACTGTAGGTATGCATATTAAGAAAACCAATAAGTTTATGTAGGTGTCTATATATGTTTGAGAAATTTTATCCACATATTTAGTTTCCTCTAAGGTTATTATGCCATTCCATACATGGGTGATCTCATTTCATGTGTTGAAACCATGCTCTCATCTCTTACCACCAATGTACTAGCTATCACTTGTGAGTTTCACTATTCATTTTATCACTATGGCATTGTACTTAATTGATTTTCCTCATTGGAAACTTGAATGAGTTAGAAACTACTCAACCATCCTCTTCTCTTGACCAAAAAACTTCATCATATGTAAATATGTGATCCCTAAGGCCTAGGCTACAAGGATGAGATTATTAGGCTTGTCTATACCTCAAGACACTTCACCATGAGATGACATTTTTTGAGGTAGAATCGTCTTTAAAATAATTTAATGTAAAACTTTCCTCTTGCAACTCTTACAAGCTATGAACATGAACCTAGGTTTTATTATATGTCATAGCCTCACCACTATCACAATAATCTTCTTTATTCTCTTAAACATGATGGAAGGTCTTAATTGAGTTAAAACACATCTAATTAAATAATAATCTACCTCTTTTGTATTGACTACAGACCACTATTTGAGATTGTTTGTAGGTGTCATTAGATATAGGACTATGTACTAGGTTAAAACCTCATCATCAATCAAATAACCTTTCACTAGGTTCATGATATTTGTTTGATATTTCAATTAGGTTCATGTACTTCAACCACCATTATGCTTCATTTCTTCAAGTTGACATTTGAGTGATCTTCAGACAAGCCTATAGATGGCCCTTTTAGGGATACTTAACTATATCATGTGTTTTAAACTTTTACCTCCCATGATCCTCTTAAACATGGACCTTTAATGAAGAATATAATCAACCATGCTCTATGATTTTTAAAACAAACATATATCATTCCTAACCTGAAGTCACCCATAGGAAAAATAAGATCTACAACTATGAAAAAAATTATCTATAGACTAATAGTTCTCACTTCTAGCACAATTAGGGTGATCCTACCTATCTCTCCATGATCACACATGCCAAATGAGTTGAATCCAACATTAAATGAGTGAGCATGATCTAAAAGCATATAAGCAAATTTTGGTTCACACAGACCACTACAAATAGATGCGAAAACTAAGGTATTGGGGATGTGGAGGTAATTTGAAAACACTAACAATCTTAGTGATTATTCATGAATTATAGACCACCAATCTTATAACTATGTCTATGGAATGGAAGTACATATGGACCCATAATATCCACCAAGTTCACTCACTTTAACTCTCCTCCTCCTATCCATACTAAAGGAAAATTATTTGACGTTGTTGACTTGCCCAAGGGAGTGATGAGAGAAAGGGACTAGTTTTTGGTAGTTTTCAACCTGTTAAGCCTTCTTGCACTTTAAACTGACCTATGGGAATTTGAAGGTACTTCCCTTAATCCTCTACATGTGCCATATGTGTCACATCAGTCCATACAAGCATCTTAAACAAATTTTTGTAGATGATCTTCTTATTTTTACATTATACCTACAAATTTTTTCGTTTCAAATTATTTCTCTAATATTTTATGACATATGAGATGTTATATTTCACTTTGAAACTTTTTTATTTTGATAGGAAACTGTAAAATTCATTAAATGAGCAAAATATGGCATAAAATGACATAAAAAAAGAAGAACAAATATGACAAAGGCTTAAACACATTTTATGAACTTCAAAGGTGACTTAACCTAATTATAGGATCATGGTGAACATTTTAGACCTAGGAGAACTTATATAAAGTTTGAATATGTAGGGGTGTCTGACCAAATTTAACCTAGGGGGAAAATTGGTCAACAATACCATTAATGGGATTATTAGGATACGTGAATGGTTTAGAAGGCACTCAAATTTGTTTAATTTTTTGCCTAGTTAGTGTATATGTAAATGTTTTTTTATTTTCCATTTTGGCTTGGCTACTCCTAGCTTTGTTTGAGGAGGATTTCTAGTGATTGCATTGGTTGAATGTTGGAAAGAGCCCTTGATGGTTTTAATGTTGGGTTCAAATTATTTCATTTGAATGTCTTGTCACTTAGCTTGGTTGATATCATAATTTAATGTTTGGGGATAAAAATTTGAACCTTATATTGGATGGAAGTTTTTAAGGCATTGAAAAAAAAATTGAACAAATTATCATTAGTTATATTGTGATCAACTTTGTGAGCCAAAGATTTCCATATTTTAATAAAATCATGAGTTGATTCAGTAAGGGATTGCTTAGCATTGATGAAATGAATAAAATAATATTTGATAAGATCATTATGTTGAAATTACTTAACTAAAAGATTGACTACGTCCTCAATTTGCATATATAATTTTGGGGATATTGTTTATACCATTCTAATACATCATCAGTGAAGGTTTTAACTAGAATTTTGATAGTTGAGAAGGTATTAGGTTGGATCTAGTCTTTACAAAGATTACTAAATTATTTGAGAAAATATGTGGGGTATTTAGTCCCATCATATTTAATAGTTGAAGATATATTACCAATATCAATAGATACAATAAAGGGAGATAGAGGCTCATTTTGAATGTGTTGAAGCATCATGTAATGCATAATAGTTTTGGGAATGATATTTATCATGACATCTTTAAGAGGTGGAGGGATGCAATTTTGATTATTTTGGGGAAGAAGGATATGGGTTGATTATCCATGTTGATAAAATGATGTTGTATTTTCATCATTTGAGAGGTGTTAGATGTTTGCATGATGTTCATTTATTGCACTATGTATGCAAGAATTTGAGTTGTATCAATTGGTGGGTTGGTGGTGGTAGGAAGATTCCCTGAATTGGTATTAAGGGGAGTGTTTCTTGGTGGTGAATTATTAGGAGGTATATTTTTGGTGTTGAGAAGGTTTTCTAAGGGGTTATTTGTTAATATTGTGTCAATTTCCCCCACAATATGGTAAAGTGCCTGAAAGTGATAATTATCTTGATAAGTATTAAATGGATCAGATCCACCAATCTAATCTATTGGCATGATTTGAGCCATATTATAATCAAAAGATGAAGGAGGAGAAAGGGTGCTTCAAGATTGAAGATCCTCTTGGGTAATAAAGAAAGTAAAAAAGAGTATCCCATATAGCATCTAAATGGATTCAGATTTTCCAAAAATATTCTAATAGGGGATTTCGTGATGCTTGAAAATAGAAAGTAAGGTGGGAAAATAAGGATAGGATCAAACAAATATAGAATAGTATCAACCAATAGGTACAAAGTCAATTGGGTCGATAGAGTCTATGTAAAAGGTCCACATAACAAGATGTAATAGACATAGTTGAATAGCTCAAATGTGTTCTATAGGATATAAAGATACAAAGTCATATGGGTCAACTATGTACTATAGATGTAAAAATTGAATGAGGTAAAAAGATAAACATTCTAACAGGTTGACTGTGTACTCCAAAAGGATAAACTGAATATTCTAGAAGATATACAATCATATAGGGTGACTATGTATTGAAGGTAATCAAGACTGACAATTTGTAAAAGATTATATTGATAGGGATAATAGTGTGTTGAAAATAGGGATTTTTTTTCAAGATAATAACTAAGTAAATAAAATGAAGCACACAATCAATTAGATCAAAGTGTTTGATCTAATTATAGCACATAACACAAACCTTACACTAATGTTGGCTAGTACAGGTTTTGAAATACAAAATATAATAATCAAAGAGTAAGAAGAAAAACATGAGAGTAAATGCTAACTATTTGGTCATTCCTAAATGTTGTTAAATCATAATAAATTTTGAAACTAATGTGATAGAGATTTAGTTGTAAGAAGGAACTAGAAATCAATCTATGGATAGTTTCAAGTAGTTTAGGCTCAAATGGATCTATATTGATGATGGTATTGGCTTGGTATTAGGGCCTAACCCCTCACTTCATAATCTTGTAGAGATAGGGGTGTCAGGTTCTTTGCCAGTATATACCATCAACCACATGTTTATATTTGGCCAAAAAACCAAGTCAGCTTCCCCCTTAGTGATGAAATCCAAGTACATAGTCCTTGGAAATAAAAATGTTTAATTCTTTTTAGTGTTAAGTGATTTGGAAGTATGTGCAAAAGAGAAAAACAATGTGATCGAATCGGTAAATTAAAAAAAAATGCCTAATTAATTTATGTTTGTTACTCTAATCATGTAAGAAAATTAAATAGAAAGTGAATTAATTTCTAGGAAAATAGGTTAATTTATTTAACTGTGAAGAGTACAAAGTCAGTTTAGGTGACAATGTATGCAAACAAAATAGAACAAAGTCAATCAGGTTGTTACTATTCTATGAAATCAAGATTAGGAAGAACACAGTCGAGTAGGTCAACTATGTCTTGTATAGAGAATAGGCATACATAATTATGTCGAGTTCATCAACCCAATTTGTTGTAGATTTGTAATTTTATAGACTACAAACTATGAAAAATAACACTATAAATGAAAAATAGAAATGACAAAGTAGGTAAGAATGAACTTTGGAAATTTTGAAGATGTTTCATTTAAAAAATTTATGTTGTGTTTCTCAAATGCTAACTTTAGTATTTTGTGAATAGATTTGACTGGCTTGATGAATTATACAAAACCTATGTGCTAAAAATTAATATGTGAATAGAGTCAATCAGCTCGACTATGTCTACAAACTTATATGCTAAAAAAGAATAACCATGAATAGAGTTGGCTAGTTCAATGAAGTATGTAATCCTATAACTAAATAAGAAGATTGTGTCAAGCTAATTGATCCACTCACCTATATTTAGAGAAGACTTGCACAGAGAAAATAGAGTCATTTTGGAGCGATTATGTGTTAAACCTATGCACATAATTTTAAATTGTATTGACAAGTTTGATATAATAATACAAAAATAAAAATATATAATATGATAATAAATGAATGCATTAAATAAAAAATACAAGGGTTAGATTCACATCGGGTTCACCAGAATGTGTATAAGGGAAAATGTAGCTAATCTACAAATCAATCCTAACTCAGAGAAGATAAACCATGATTACACTTTCACTTGTTGATATATTTAGACATTTGGGGTCATGACCAATATCGATCCACTAGACCTAACCAAGGGGTCTCTTGCCACAATAATGTCACTAGAGAGGGTTTGAAATCCTCTAGTCAAGCAATACCATGCAATAACCATAGCTATCTCTTATGTTTTCTATATTCACTAAGTATATGCAAATTAAATTAAAATATAATCTAGTGCTCACCAAATCTTGTGGCATTACATGGGAGTAATATACATGAAAATAACATACATATAATCATTCTAATTAAGATATGTATATATAACCTTAATGTTTGGAGAGATGAATATGCTCAAAATCTATTATTTATACTACTTATATCTACTAAAATAGAGGATTAAAGTTAGATATACTTACCTTGGAAACAAATTCATTGAGACTCAATCTCTCCTTTGGCTAAAGGTACTTCTCAAGAGGTTTTTATGTATTGTTGAAGAAGCTAAGGATGGACAATGGACTATATCCAAGGACCTTTTAATGAATCTCAAGATTTCAAAAGATAAATTTATTCCCTCCAAGTGTAAACCCTAAGCAAATAACTCCTCAAGTATAATGGTGGAAGAGTATATTATAAATAAACAAAAATGAATAATTAACTATGTCTCTCTCTAAGAAATGGTGAAATGAATTTGTATATATAGCTGAATCTAACCCTAAATCTTTTTAAAACTTTAGCTGATAGGGTCAGCCCAATTTGACCTTGTATAGTTAATTGATAAAATTAAGTTTCAGTCTGGGTTGGCCAAGGCTAACATTGACCCATAAGATGCTAATATTATTTTGAATATAGGATCAACCTAGGTCAACATTGTTTATTAAATGTCAAAAAGGGTTTTAAGCTTAGGTAGGGGATAATAAGGTGGTGAATTACTTGGAGGAGTGTGTAACGGAGGTGTTAAAGCTTAGGAAATTATATAAGAGAAGGTTTATGTTGGTTACAAGTGTTGGTATAGGAGACAAAAATGTTTAGAAGAACCAATGAATGGTCTTCCCCCCCTTTTAGTATACCCTTTAATGCATGCACTGAGAGATATTGAGACTCGATGGGTTCCTACAAGAGAGAAAACATTAGTAATTGATAATTTTTGAAAATATTATGTGTATACATTGATTATGGATAGATGATGCCTATTTTAATGGTCTAACAATTAGAATATTGTTAGGAGTTAGATAAAATTTGATGAGGAAAGTTGGCTAAGAATTTAGTGCTTGCTTCTATTGCTCTAACAAGGATTTCAACCCTATTTTCCAAAAGGTGATGATAAAATAGGTAAGGATCATAAGTGGTCTAAGTTAGAGTAATCAAATAATAAGGCTATTGTTGTTGGAAATGTTCTATGATAGGTGGAAAACTAGCAAGATATTGCATGATTTGATCTTGGTCTTGCCCTAGATAAAAAGGTGTGTTGGCAAAATTATTAGCTAATGGGTCTTGGCTTTGCTTTTTATAGTGGAAATCATATGGTGGATATGGATCCATTGTATATGATATGTCATCTCCATAGGGGTATTGATTAAAATGGTCACTTGAGACAATGTTTTCATTATTTGCATTATACATGGTCTCATTATGTGTATAAGAAGGTATGGTTGAAGCAAAGGTAAATGTCTCTCAAAAACAAACTTGGTCTATTGTTACAAATATCTAAAGCTTAGTCTCTAAAAATATTGGTATCTTTTTTCAAATGTCTTGAATCTTGACCTAAAATGTAAACTCAGTCTATTGTTTTAAATGGTTGAAACTTGGTCTAAAATGGAAACTCAGTCTATTATTTCAAATGGTTTAAAATTGGTCTAAAATGGAAACTCGGTCTATTGTTGTAAATGGTTGAAACTTGGTCTAAAATAAAAACTTGAAACAAAATTGGTCTTGGTATAAAACCATCATGGAGAACACACTTAGATCTTGTAAAGAGGTCTAAAAGTGAGACGTGAATGTGGTCTTGGACAAGGTCTTGCACTAGGTCTAAGGCAAATTTGTTAAACACAAAATCAATCTATGATAAAGGTCTTTGACTTGATCTAAAGTAAAAAACTCTTGGTCTATGTGAATGAAACTAAAACTGTGTTAGGTATTTGGTAAACATCACAAAGCTAGTCTTGAAAACAAACTTAATCTAAGTCCTAAAAATAAAAAATGAAAATAATTCTGATGTAATCGGTTTGAAGAAAATAATGCACTTGGTTTAAGTAAACTTGGAAAACATGGTCTAAAGTGAAATCATTCTAAAAGGATCTCACAATCAAAAAAATAAAGGTCTAAAGTAGTTATAATTAAACTAATTGTAGATCCAAATTAGGTATCATAAACTAAGCACAAAAAGTCAAACATTCAAACCCAAGTGATAAACAAGACTCAAATGTAAACTAGTTATCCTTAGGACTATACTTAGAAATGGGGTTTTGGATTTGGTTTGAAAACATTACTTAAGTCTTGGAAAAAGGGTCAAAGGTCTATGTAAATGGTGTAACCATGCTAGATTTGAAAATTGGTTTCACACTTCTTGAATGTTTAGAACTTGGTCTAGAATAACTCCAACTAGTTTAGGTGAAAATGGCCCGTGTAAAAACATTACTTGGAAACAAAAGGCACAAATGGTCTAGGTCTCGTTTGAACAAGGTAAATGATCTAGAATAATTTTAGAAGCATAACACTTCTTGGTTGAAATTGGTTTGTGTAACATGTGTTTGTTTGATTTGTTTTTTATTTTGATAACTAATTTTGGGCTCAAACAAAAACAAGTAAAAAGAGGTAACACCTAAGTACACATAACTATGATAAAATTGACATGAGGTATGCATAGTATCCACAAATGTTTCCACCGATATACTAGTCTTGAAAATAATTAATTGTTAATACAAAAATAAAAGAGCACATGTAGGTAGAGTATTTAATCCCCCCTCCATCTCTCAATAACTAGTACATGGCAAGGAACTTTAGAGTGCTAAAACAACTCGACATTTGGTAGAATGTTTTACAACAAGTGGGGTTAACTATTCTAAATTTTTGACTTAGATTATTTAGATGGTCCACAAATACCTAGAAACACTTGGGCATAAAATTCACATCAAATGGATCCAAGTTGTCTAACTTGTTATGCAAAGGTCTTGTCCTTTGTAAAAGGATTTCAGCCATATATTACTTAGTGAAGTCCTATGTTTAGATTACTACAAGGCCTAGAGACCCGTTATACTTGTCAGGCTAACTACTCAGCCATAATCCAATCCACCCCACTAGAGAGTGGGATTGGAATAGTGATGGAAAATTAAACCTTAGGTTAAAGTCCTCCTAAATTACTTGTGAGGAGGTGATGAACTCCCACTCACAAGCCAATGCAATAAAATAAATAAATGGAATAACTAATTCATTTATGAGTCACCTAAGTCCCTATGAACAAGGGGAGAGCATACATGACTTTTCTTCAAGTTTTTGACTCAATAACAAGTAAAACAATGTATTTTTGTCACCCAAGTTCCCTAAAGGGGACAAGGGCAGAGTATATTTGAAAATTTTTACAAAAATGAAACTAAGTGCTAAATAAAGAATTAAAAATAAAATTGATCCTAATAGATTTAAATATAATGTTTTTATTTCTTTTAAATCACTTATCAAAATATTAATGAAGTTTGGCTTTTTATTGTAAACATAAAAATGACAAAAAAAAAGTTGTTTACAGAAGTGTTTTAAGCACTAAAAAACACGTGAAATGAATTTTTTAGCATGTGAAACCTCCTTTTATTTATTTAATTCCATAAAATAAAATTTAGAAAATTAATTTATGCTTTTTTAAATTTCTTTAACAAATTAAAAAAATTCAACTTTTAAGGTCTTGGGTTTTTGGTCTCAAGGTGAAGACATCATCTATATGACAAGGTGAAGTTGCCATTTATCAAATAGGGCAAAGTTGTATATTTATCTATAACATAGAACATAAATATTGGATAAATTTACCATTTATAAGGCACAAATTCATTGATTTGAATTATCAAATTCATTATTTTTTCTTAAAAAGTAGTAAAGTCTTTAAATTCACAATAGACTATTACTTGGCAAAGCTGTCATTTTCATGGGTCAAAGTTGTCAATTTATTCTATCAAAGTCATTTTTAATTCAAAGTCACTATTTTCCACCACATTCATTGATATTTAGTAGAGAAGTCACTAATATCCTTTAAAAATACAGTCATACACATAATGTGAAAACTGACAAAGTCCCCAATTTCTTGGGTCTTAGTCATCAATTAGTAGAAAATAAAAAACACAAGAATTTAACAGAAAAAGTATAAAACTAAAGTCTAATTCTAGTTTTTATTGGATCCAAGGAGATCCAAAAATTCTCTTAGGATGAGCATGGGGTGTATATTCCCACCAAGTGTTACATTATGTATGTAATAGGAATCCAAAGAAAAAATTATCTTAGTCTCTCATTAGTCAAATCAAACATCTAAAAATGATAAAGAAAAAAGAATTCCCAAGAATAGATACTAGGGGGAGCTTGATGATAATAAAACCAAATGAAATAAAACTAAAAGGATAAAAGACACTTGCACCTTCCTTCTGTCTCTAAGTTTTTTTTGAATGGTAGTTGGCTTATTCAGCTTGTGTCCAAATTATAATCTTTATCGGTGCTCTTGCTATGCGAGAAACACCTCCCCCTTGTCCACTATGGTTTTAGATTTGTATACATTGGTATATTAAGCTTATCTTAATCAATTTGGAATTATAACACTACAAAAAGAATCTTGTTAGAAGTGAGTGTGAGGCATTGTATTTATAGGCTTGAAACTAACCCCAACCTAGGTCTAGTTAGGTCTAGGCTAACCCTGAGTCAACCTTGGGAGTCTAAAACAATAAATAAATCCTTATTTATGGATTTATGGAGGCATGGTTCAATATTTATGATATGTAAGGCATTTATGTTGATATTTTGGAATTATTGACTTTGAGGATGATGATGTCACCATGACTTCATTTCCCTTTGATATTTGTTGAACATTTATTTTTGGAAATTATATTTTCACTAATTCAACATGGAATATTTAACTAGGAATTTAATTTGATTTGTTTTCTTCATTATTTCTATTTAGGCTTTTGGTCCCTTCAATAATTTGATCAAGTGTCTTACTTAATTAGCCTAAAAATGTCAGTTTGCTAGAGCACAACCTGACTAGGGATGAATCTGTAGGAAATTATCATTATGTACAAGGTAAACCCAAAATAAGGATGATTTGATGTAATTTGATGTACCTACATATAATTTGTAGCTTAATTTTGGAAGTTTAGTGATTTCTAGGCTTGATTTTCATAGTTTGGTATAAATCACTTTAAAATCCATTTTAGACACAAATGTGGACAAACATGAGTGTCTACACTAACATGTGGACATCGTCAATACATTAAAAGATGAAGAAATATAAAAAATGATTTTGGTTGATACAAGATGATTAAGTAATTTAATGCCTCTACATCAGTGTTATTTTGATTTCACTTGACTTGCATTATATTATTAGGAGGGCCAAGACTTGGGGTCCTCCATTAAGAAGTCACTCTTTACATCATTTCAAAAGTTAGTGGGGCAAGTGATATATTATCTTGTAAACCACTCTACCATCATCTCATGGGCTGAAAGTGTTTTTAACTATTTTCGCTTTTATACATTTAGAAGATGAAAGAAACTAAGATAATGGTCAGGGGTTAGATGATACCCGAATGAAGTTTGCAGATCGTATCCAGATGATTGAAGGGACTCCTCTTTGGCTGTGGAGGACAACACCTGTAGAAGAAAGAGACTCAAACATAGAGATTATTAGATAGAGATAAGGTGGACTGCCAAGTGATATGCTCAGTCCCAAAAGTGCAAAGACTTCCTTGAGGGATGACAGTCCAGTATTTATAAGTAAAAGTGTCAAAAATAAAGAAATGACAAATGACTAGCAAAGAGGAAATTAGATAATGTGCACCTGTTTCTTTGCAGTCGGTCTGCCACAATCACCAATGTTAGTTGTTCTATCGGCATCAATTTGTCAAGTTACTGATGTCAGTTAGTCTGTCAATGTTGATAGGGGAAATGGTTGATGTCAGTCAGGGCAATGGCCTTGGATGATTTTTTAGTCTACTTGTGATCAATAGAATGGACTGGGATGTCTGTGGGATCTTGTGAAGGTTTGTAGAGCAATAGATAGGGTCTTAGGAGGGACAAGGAGTAGAGGATAGGTTGTCAAAAGGGAGTAGGCATATGGGGAAGGCCTCTCAGCCTATTTGGGAAGAAAGTCAGGTTTGGTCTGGTCTACAGTGCTTAGAACTAGTAAAAAGAAAACTAATTACTGATGCTTTCTAAACTACTGAAATGAAAGGGCAGAAGAAATACTTAGCTTTGATATGCTAAAGGAGTGTAGGAGACTTGTTGCTAATGCAGCTGATGTAGAAGACTTCTTGCAATGTTTTTAACCCAAAGTTTGGAGCTATTCCTGCAGAGTGCATATAGCCTGTGATGCTTGGTATGTGTCTGAGAGAGAGAGAGAAGTTGGATTCAAATCAAGAGAGTTAGCATTCGGCTCTATGATTGATTGATTTAGTGCTATGATTTTAGCATCCTAGGGGGAAGAGAATTCACCTTTTGGTTGTTTTAAGCAACCAACGTCAGTGATCCCACCAGCGTCGATCGATGGGTAACCAACATCGACGACTAGAAGATGGGAAAAATGTTATTTTTAGCCTTCTACCCATTCCTCCGTCTGCCAAGTTTAATTGTCATTGGAAAATGGTTGAAGGTGGGTTTAATAGGCGTGAGGATTAGTGAGAGAGTTGGAATGATTAGTCATAGGGTAATGAATGAGGGTATCCAAGGGTGAAGAATCCAAGGGTGAGGTGTCAAGGGTGATGTGTCATGGGTGAGGTGTTATTAATTTAAAATAAGTTATTATTTTAAATTAATAAGTCTGTGGGTTAGGAATGTGTTAGAAGTGGACCAAGGGGACCAAGGGGGAGAGTCGACCAAGGAGTAGACACAATTTTGGTGTCTATATTTGCCCCTTTTGTCTTGTTGGTTGTTCTAGATGAATTGCAAGACAAAAATAGGAGTAAGTTGCCCCAGGTATGGGATAAGGTTGATTTTGTCCTATTGGTTATTCTAATGAACTGCAAGACAAAATGAATGTAGGTTACCCCAATTATGGGATGAGGTATTCCCCCTCAAAGTGGGAGTCAAGGGAAGGGACCCTGATATCGGGTGCTGATTTGATAGATAGTGGATGGATACGATGAAGTTTGAGTGTGAATGCTGCAATAGTTGAGATTACGCGCATACCACTTCACATGATGGTCAGGTCAAATTGTCATAGGTCAAAGGTTGAGGACTGCTAAAATTTAAATAATTGGGCCCTAGCACTTAGTCATAGCTGATTGGGTTAAATGATCCAAGTTGTAGCTCCAATGGTCGTCATGTTCCAAGTATCTTGGGCTCAAGAAGTGCTCCTAGAAAACATGAAAATGTCACAAGTAGTGGGGATTAACTTGCTTGCGATCCAATACTTGTGAGGGTTGAAATATGGGTTGTGGACAATTTTGCTAACCATTCGTGAGGTAGCATACATGAAATCAAAACAACCAAGGCATAGTTGTCTCGAAAGTGGTCATTAGGGCCTCAGGCCGATGTAGTTCTCCCTAAAAGGGAGGAAGAGGATCGGTTATGGATGTGGGTTGGACAAGGTTAAGTCATGGTTAAAGGTTGAATGGTTTATCCATCAAGTAGATGAACAAACAGATGTGGCCGAGCTAACCCCAGAAGATGTCATGTGATTTGAGTGCTGCCTACATAGCCCCTATTTGAAGGGCCTCAGACCAATGTAGTTCAGACTAAGAGGTAAAGTTGGTTGATGATTGGTTTGGACTAGGTTAAGTCATGGTTAAAGGGTAATATAGTTTGTCCATCAAGTAGATGAATAAATGGATGTGGCCGAGCTAACCCCAGAAGATGTCATGTCATCTGAGTGCTACCTACATAGCCCCTATTTGAAGGGCCTCAGACCAATGTAGTTCAGACTAAGAGGCAAAATGGTTGATGATTGGTTTGGTCAGGTTATAAATGATGAGGGTATGATGATGTTACAGCCTTTTCCATATTATGTGATGGTGTATTCTGTAACATTGGCTATGTGGTCTTTCATCCCTAGCAATTTTCCATATCGGTGATGGATGTATGCTAAAAATGAAATGAGATTATTTATGCTTTAACAAGTAATGGTTTATGCTTGACATAAATTGTGTGGTCGATAGTTTCCATGTGTATTATTTTCCATAGAAACTATGTGAAATGGACTATGTCATGTGAGTGGTCTAAAAAAGTTTGGTCTGATTGGGTTTGTTTTGTAAATGATTTGGTTGGATGTGACTAGGATGTGGAGGAAGTGAAAGACATGTTTGCCCTTTCATTGACAAGGACCATAATGATAGCATAGGTAGGGGGTTTTTAGAAACAAAAGCCCCATTCATGCATTACGTCGTGGACCAGTGGTTGTGTTAGAGAAGTAATCGAATCACTTTGACATTAAAATGAGCTTGAAATCCCTTGAGAGGTTGGGGTAATAAGTTTGATGATGTGATATGTTAGGATAGGGTAACCCCTTTTTATTAGGGATAACTTTGCCCCTTTTTATAGGAGACCCTGAGAATGACTATAAGTCAAGTCCATGACCTTTTTTTTTGGTAGACTAATCGATGCGGGAAGTCTACATCGGGATGTCATTTTGTTTTGTGGTCATATGTGAAGCTGATTGATGCAGGAAGCTTCTAAGAGAGTGTTGTTTGTAGTAATATTTTTAGGCATAGCCATCTTTTGAGGGAGTGGTCTATATTTTTGCTTTATATGTTTTGAGGGCTTTGAATAGCTGTCCTTTAAGGGAGCGGTCTATTAGCTACAGTAATGATGATGCAGTTATCCTTTGAGGGAGCAGTCTGCATGTATAGTTTTATGACTTTATGATATTTTGACATCCCAATTTATTTTTGACAAAATTTGTAGTCATGGACAATACTATATAATTTTAAGGGCTCCCTTTTATTAGGACAAAGCATCCATATTTTATAAAAGGGTCACATAGTGTTTGTGTAGGGGAACAGGGTTAAAAGGAATGAGGATTAAAATGATAGGGATTGCTCAAGGGACGAGCTCAAGTTAAATATCAAGTGAATGAGTACTTGACTAATAGTATAATGGTCACAAATGCAAGGCATTAAGGGGTTCAATTTCTAGTTGGCCTTCAAGAGAAGACAGATGATAAGTCCATGATCCATACTTGTGCATTATGATATAAGGTCTAAGCCAATTAGGAACAAACTTGCCTCATTTACTTCTCTCCATATTGGTCACATGTTGGTTGATGTTGGACATGAAGTTGGTTGATATGTTGTTGGCATGTTTGGTTGGATGATGTTTGGTCATTGGCTTGGTTGGTTGATATTTGGTCGAGGCTTGGCCGATGCTTGGTCGAGGCTTGGTTGAGGCTTGGTCGGTGCTTGGTCAAGGCTTGGTCGAGGCTTGGTCGAGGCTTGGTCAATGTTGGTGTTTGGTTGAGGTTGTGATAGTCAAGATAGAGTCAAATTCCCCCAGTTGCTTTGGTGATAAGGATAATGTCTGATAGACTTAGTTTGAGAGGGCAAGATCCTGATCTTCCATGTTAGAGGTTAGAATCTCAAAATGACTGAAAGTGATGGAGGCAATAGTAGGTAATGATGTGACCAAAGTAGCCAGTGGTTGGGGGTCTTCAGGTTAGACCTTCACTGCCTGTAAGGCTTTGATCAAAGTTAGACAATGCTGCGGAGAGTTTTATATGAGGTCATACAAAGATGTCTTCACAGAGGTTTGGCAACATTGTTTCACCATGGGGTCATTAATTGGGTTTGAATAAGGGGGTCAAGATGTGCCCAAGATTAAGATCTTGGGTTTTTTTGGTTGAGGATACTTGACAAATGGGTAGGTCCAAGGAATAGCAGCTTTCTCTTTTGCTTTATCTTTTAAAGTTTGTGACCTAGTGGCCACATTAATGGTGTTGATTTCGAACAAAGGGATTAAAGGTGATCGAGGGACCACAGTTTGATGATGGTCCCCAGATTTAGGTGAGGATGTTTGAGAGGCCTGGGATGGTGTTGATGGTTTGTTGAAAGGGTGGTCAAGAGGATCCTTGGTGAGAAGGGTGTCCTTTTTGAAGTGTTGATGAATGATAACTTTAAGAGCACAACAATGCGTAGTGTCATGTCCAGGTGTGTGATGATACACACAAAATTTAGTGTCATCAAATCAAGACGGTTTTGATATAAGAGTTGATGAGTGTGACAATGAAGAGGTCTGGGAGAAATGAGATGGTGTTGGAGATTTGTTGATAGTATCCTTAACAAGAAGGGTGTCTTTATTGATGAATTGGTGGATGACAACCTTAAGGGCACAACAATTTTTAGTGTCATGCCCAGGTGTGTGATGATATTAGAAAATTTTAGTGTCATCGAACCAAGATGATTTTTGGTTCAAGAGGTTGAAATGGTTTGATAGGTGGAAGAGTGATGCTAGAAGTTTGCAACAATTAGCATAATAGCAAGGCATAAGAACCTACTAATGGGTCTGCGTGTTGTGTTGTAATAAAAGTTGACAACTTCTATTTAGAAGCTATTGAGGGAGTGTTTTGTACCATCCTTTCGTTTGGTGGTGTGGCCAGACACGTAGATGACACTTTTGTGGTAGGAGGCATTGGATGTTTTGAAGGAGGTATGTTTTTGTTAGGTGTTGGTAGTAATGGAGGTGATTTGTTTTTGTTGGGTGTCGGAATAGGAAGCACTCCTATTAAGGTGGATGGGTGAGGGCCAAAAATAGAGGGAAATAGTGATGGTGGGAGAAAAGTCCTCTGATGGGGTATAGTAGCCTTCTTTGGTTTAGTTTGAGGGCCACTATTATGCAAGGCAAGGTTCAAGTCTACCTTCATCGAATCTTCTTCAGTCGAAGTGGGTGAGGTGGCTAGTTCCTCTCTCGATGGAGAAGGGATTGGAGATTGTGGCTCTTTGAGAGGGCAGAGTGTAGGGATGGTGATGGCTTTGGTCTGTGGTTGAGGAGCGGGGATAGTATGATCCCCCATTGATGATAGGAAGGATGAGGGCGAGGCTACCGGTGTTGGTATCATCAAAGCATCCTCCAATATAAGAGAGGTCAATGGAGAACTAATAGGAGAAGGTTCTTCCACTTGTGATGGAGAAATAGGAAAAGAAGGCTTTTCTACCTGTGGAGGACCAATAAGTTGACTAACCTCTTGAGACTGTGAGAGAGGTTGGTCAGGCATAAGAGGAGAGACTATGTGAACTGTGTGTATATTACGCTCTTGGGAGTCATCGGTCATGGTCTACACATTGTTTTGGCTAGGGGGATGGTTAGGAAAAGGTTGTTTAAATATGTTTATGTTTTGGTTAGGTGGCACATTTGGGTTATCCAAGACAAGATCACCTTTATCTATCATGTCTTGGACAATGTTTTTGAAGGTTTTGCAGTTAGTTATGTCATGGCCTTTGACACAGTGATAATGACAAAAGTCATTTTCCCTATACCATGCAGGGATGGCTTTTATGGGGTCAAATTGAGGTGGTCAAATTTGAGGGAGATTGAAGACCCCCTGCTTGACAAGTTTATCCAACACGAACGTGTATGACTCTCTTATTGGAGTGTATTGATGCTGTATATACCATTGTTGGAATTGTTTGGTGATGCTTTGAGATGTGGAAGGTTCAGATTGGTTAGTTATTGTAGAGGATGGTGATCTAACGACCACAGTGTTTGTTGAGTCCTTGGATTTAGAGTGGGAAGAAGAAGGTCTGGAAGAAGAAGGGTCATTTGATTTTGCATTAGGGTTTTTACTATGCAATTTGACCTTATTTTCTTTGACAACATGGAGTTCAAGCTTCCTGGCCATAGTGAAAGCTTCGTCAAACATGCGGAATGTTTAAACCTGAAAAGTAGAGGAAATATGTTTGGTGCATGCTTGTGAAAAGAGCTCAATGAGCTCGGGTTGAGGTAAAGAGAAGGAGAGTTGGTTGATTAAGCCTCTCCAATGGGCAACAAAATGAGCTATTGATTCATCGTCAAACTATCTGATAGAATATAGGTCTATGATGGAGACCTTTTTAGTGATGTTGATAGAAAAGTGGTCAAGGAAAAGTTGAGATAGTTGGGTGAAAGAAAAGATAGAATGACTGGTAAGGGAGCTATACTAGTCGAGGGCAGCACCAGAAACTAACATGGGAAATGTGTGTAGTAACAATGCATCATCATGTGATATAAGGTAACAAGCATGTCTAAATGCTCATAAATGTTGTTGTGGGTCTTCCTTACTCTAAAAATGAGTAAACTTGGGAAGTTCCCACTGACTAGGATACGGTCAAATTGAGACTGAAGGATGAATGGGTTCATTACAAATTTGTTCATACAAGAGAACATTGCTTGAATCAGAAATAGATGTCTCAAGATTAGACATTTTGTCCATCAACATTTTGATTAGATCGGTTGACGGATTTGTGGGTGGGGTGCCCCCTAGGTTGTAAGGCACTTGGAAGTTATTAGGAGGGGTGTATGACGTAGTTGGTTGCACTTGTATAGGTGAAACATATTGGTAACTAGTCATAGGGACTGATGTTGAAGCCAAGGGTGGTTGTATCACAAAGCTAGGAGGCACAACTTGGCTTGATGTCACCACAAGTGGTTGGATGTTGGCAATATTTGTTGAAGGATGAGTAACCACCCTTGTGTTGATGGGTGTAAGAGTAGGTGGGATAGAGACAACTAGGTTTTGGAATGGCATAGAACTTTTTTGAATAGTTTGCAGTTGATGGGGGGCTGAAACCCCAATGGAAGTGGGTCCAAAAATAGAAGGAGAAGCCACAATTAGAAGATTAGTCATGGTCTAGTTATTAGTTGAGGCGACGGCTTGGGTGTCTATGGGTCAAATTATAGATGCTGTTGATATGACTGTTGTCTCAACTAAGGAGGTTGGCATCCCATAAATTGGGTTGCCTAAAGAGTCTCACATTCAACTTCTCATGAGATAGTGCTGAAGGGCCTTGACATTGAGGTCAAGGAACCTTTCAAAGTCTTGGTCCCCTTCAGGAATAATTGAGAGTTGAGTCAGGGTTGGTTGGGTAGGAGTTCGTTTAGTCTCTGAATGATACTCCATTAGAGGACTTGTTATGAAAGGCAAAGGTAGGAGTGGTCATTGCCTTGCGTGGTCAACAAGAGTTTTGGTTTGACTACGTGTTAAAACCATTCAAGGCAAAAAGGGTCAGGTTCCAGAAATGATGTTTTTTTAGTTTTAGAAACTCAAAATTGGTGTCTAACAACAAGAAAGTTAGGTTTTAAGCCTGCTATTTTGAGAAGAAAATTTTTGACAGTGACCGACGTTGGTGTAAAAATCGATGCCGGTGAAGAAATGGGCTGATGTCGATCATATAACCGATGTCGGTGAAAATAGTTGTTGACATCGGTGGAAAAATTGATGTCGATTATTGTGTGTTTCTAGAAAATGAAAGTTCTTGAAAAAAAGAAGAAAGTTTTGAGTTTTTCTTTAGATTTCAGAATGTGACCTCACCAACTCAAAAAACTAGATAGAGATAGAAAAATAGATGAAGACAAGCAGCCCCTAGATGTTAATTCCTAAGAATAAGTTTTAGAGACCTGTTGGCTTATGCCTTAGAAGAGTGTGTTTGGGAAGTTGGCTTTTAGAATGGGTCTTAGAAGAAGCAATCTAAGGTTGGTTTTGGGTTAGTTTCGATGCCCAAAGTCTATATTAGGTTCCGCACGTGCCCTGGTGCTAAGGAGCAAGCTCCCCTCACTTCACGAGCCCAGAGATAAGTTGGGTCGCTTAACCAGTATATACTTCCCCTAGAGTATATACTCTACCAGAGAATAGAGTGGGCTCTCCCCTTGGTAGTGAAGTCCAAGTGGGATTACTAGGGAGGGTAAGGTATCCGCTAGGTGATGAAATCCTAGTCAGACCTTGTCTCAAGTATGTTTAGATGTTTGATTGTGATAGTGGTCTAGTCATGTAACATAAGTGTGCTAAGATTTATTCATAATGTGATTTTAAGTTACTAGATGTGAGAGCTAAGTATGCATTTAGGCAAAAATGAAGTGCAATAGATTTTAAGCCCAAATTGAAATGTGTGTTCAAATGCAGAAAAGTGGAGAAAAGGTTGAAGAGTATGAATTTCACTACTCTAAGATGCAAGAGGAAAGGTGACAAGAAGAAAAAGAAAGATTCTTTTTAACTTGCTAATGGTGTCTTTTCGGAAGAGATAGAAGAAAAGGATGCAAGAAGAGATCTAATGCACCTATATGAAAAGTTTATTTTTAGAAGAAAAAGTATGAACCCAAGGAAAACTCCTAGGGTCCCACCGGGCGTGCCAGAATGTTTCTAACTATTTTCGCTTTTCTACATTCAAAAGATGAAAGAAACTAAGATAATGGTCAGGGGTTAGATGATACTCAGATGAAGTTTGCACACTGTATCCAAACAATTGAAGGGAATCCTCTTTCGCTATGGAGGATGACACCTGTAGAAGAAAGAGACTCAAACACAAAGATTGTTAGATAGAGATAAGGTGGACTGCCAAGAAATATGCTCGGTCCCAGAAGTTCAAAGACTTCCTTGAGGGATGACAGTCCACTGTTTATAAGTAAAGTGTCAAAAATAAAGAAATGACAAATGACTAGCAAAGAGGAAATTAGATAATGCATACCTATTTCTTTGCAGTTGATATGCCACAGTCACTGACGTCAGTTGTTCTACTGGCGTTAGTTTGTCAAGTTGCTGATGTCAGTTAGTCTGCCAACATTAGTAGGGGAAATGGTCGATGTCAGTCAGGGCAATGGCCTTAGACAAGTTTTTGGTCTACCTGTGATCAACAGAATGGACTGGGATGTCTGTGGGAGCTTGTGCAGGTTTGCAGAGCAATAGATAGGGTCTTAAGAGGGACAAGGAGTAGAGGATAGGTTGTCAAAAGGGAGTAGGGATATGGGGAAGGCCTCTCAGCCTCTTCGAGAAGAAAGTCAGGCTTGGTCTGGTCTACAGTTCTTAGAACTAGTAAAAAGAGAACTAATTATTGATGCTTTCTAAACTATGGAAATGAAAGGACAGAAGAAATACTTAGCTTTGATATGTTGAAGAAGGAGTGTAAGAGACTTGTTGCTGATGCAGCTAATGTAGAAGACTTCTTGCAATGTTTTTAACCCAAAGTCTGGAGCTATTCTTGTAGAGTGCCTGTAGCCTGTGATGCTTGGTGTGTGTCTGAGAGAGAGAGAGAAGTTGGATTCAAAGCAAGAGAGTTAGCATTTAGCTCTATGATTGATTGATTCAGTGCTGCGATTTTAGCATCCCAGGGGGAAGAGAATTCACCTTCCAATTGTTTTAAGCAACTGACATCGGCCGATGGGTAATTGACGTCGGTGGCTAGAAGATGGGAAAAAGGCTATTTTTAGCCTTCCACTTGTTCCTCCATCTGTCGAGTTTAATTGTCGTTGGAAAACGGTTGAAGGTGGGTTTAATAGGCGTGAGGATTAGTGAGAGAGTTGGAATGATTAGTCATAGGGTAATGAATGAGGGTATCTAAGGGTGAGGAATCCAAGGGTGAGGTGTCAAGGGTGATGTGTCATGGGTGAGGTGTTATTAATTTAAAATAAGTTATTATTTTAAATTAATAAGTGTGTGGGTTAGGAATGTGTTAGAAGTGGACCAAGGGGACCAAGGGGGAGAGTCGAACAAGGGGTAGACACAATTTTGGTGTCTACAGAAAGTATTACTTCTATAATTTTAATAGGCAAATGGAATCCAAAGACCAATAATATATCCTATGATAATTCTGAAAATCCATTCACATGGTCAACATGTGTTGAAATGGAATATATGTCATGTGTGCACCACTCATACATTTATTTAATGTATACCCAATATTCAAATTTACTTACTTCTTTTCCCTATAAATAAGGTGCATAATTATTTGTGATATCAATCTATACATCTAATTAAGACCCTCCATTTTAGTATGGTAGGTCATCTTTGTAGACATAGAAATGTTAACACTAGCTACGAGTTGATGTCTAGTAATAGTACTGTTTTACCCCAATTCACTAGCTTTAGTAATATCATGGATAATAGTAGTGTTTGAGACTTATGGACTTATTATAGGTTCATATTCCATGTTATTGCACCAAAAATTACCAATCATACTACTCACCAAGATGCATTCATTACATCAAGATGTACTAGTATCTAACCTTGTTTGTTGTAGTAGTTAGTTCATTTTATAATTTGGAGTGATTAAATCATTCAGCCTCACCATTTTTATAAATTTAATTAATTAAATCATCAAATCTCACCAAATTTATAAGATGAGTTGATTAAACCACTCACCCTCACCATATTATATATATTCACACTTAAATTATGGGATTGAGATATAATGATCTCAATGGTTGTGTCATAACTCATCCTTACATCAGATTGGTGGAATAATACCTTCCAATATCCCTATTCAAATCTTCAAGGTTTAGATCTGAACCTTTTCTATGTCCAAGTATTTTTAAGGAAGCATTTTTACCAAGTCAAAGTATCAAGAGGCAACATGGTTGTGTCAACACATAGGTGTACTCCTTCCTTGTTTTCTTTCTTTCCAATCATTTCAATTATTTCATATTTCATATTGTATGCACTAATTTATATTTTAGCATGATTTTATTTATAGGTCATACACCAACAAATCACTCAAAGTGGGTTTAAGCAAAATCAATGTGTGTTATACACAACCAAGTATGAATTTCAGTCTTGTACATTTGACACATATCAATCAGTGTTCTACCCTTAAGTTCTAGACCTACCTACTATAGCCACTCCATTTTGGCCACAACCATTTTCCAACTAGACTTCAAATTCTTTTCTACCAAATAGTGAAAATTAATTCTAAGAATCAATGAATGTCCTAATTTTGTTTGTACATCAAATATTAGTACCCAAAATCATGTTGAGACATCCCTATTTGGGGTATTATCCTATACACAATAGTAACCTCTCATAGATTCATATTCAATCAAATTATGACCTAGAAAATTAATAGATTGGACTTTGGACCCATTAAGCAGGCACTTAAATAATTTCTAAAATGCAAAAATGCTAAGCAAAATGAATTAACTAAGCAAACCCAATAAAATGTTTAAGTAAAATTACAATGTGTAATTAGTGAATATTAATTTTATGAAAAGGAAAATACAATAAAATGGAGGTCATGATGATATTTTATAACCTAATAAAATCCAAAAACTTAATCAAAGTTAAACTAAACCTAACTATAATTAAATCTAACCTAACTACACTTGGGTTAGAGTTAGTTGGGTAACTTATAAATAGAAGTGCAAGTGCCATTATAAAATAATCTCTCAAGATAAAGTTAAAATGTTGAATTATTAAGAGATAAATATTTCTTGTAATGTTATAATGTAAAATTATTGATAGATTTCTACATCTTTCCAAATCCAATCCAAACTAAGCCAAGGTGACAAGGAAAAATGATGAAAGGAGAACCATTGTCAAAGACTCTTTGATCACATGATCGATCACATTCTTTCAAGTCCAATGTGCAACTCTTGCTCACAAGGAAAGGGAAGAATACTTGTTTTGTCTTATTTTGTTTTTTACTTGCATTATTCTCTTACTCTTTGAGTGGCTAGGCTTGAGGTGTTTTTAATACCCCCAACTAGGATATTTTCTAACAAAATCAAATTATAATAAATCCACACTCAACATAAATAAAAATACCAACTCACACTTATACTCAAATCTGAAAACATCACTCAACACTTATGCTCTGATACCACTATAATATCCCCTTTAAGGATATTTTCTAAAAACTCTCATAAACATAAGATTGCTAAATATAGGAATCTCCTATGAACAACAAAATATACTACTATAATATCACTTTCATAAATATCAAATAGTGGATTAAAAATGATATTATTAGGGATAATATCCATACAAGACAACTCATATATTGAAAGATATAAATATTGATATAAATCATCGTAGTTACAAACTTGCCACAACCACAAATAATTCCACAACTATACTTGAAATCCTACATAACACTCCTTCTACACACTTGGTATGCTAGATCTTCTTGAAGCACCTTCACAATATCTAAGTGAGATTATCATACTTAATCAAAAGGGTTTCTTCCTATGATTAAAGAGTTCAATTGTGTTTCATCCAATGATCTAAATCTTTAATGGGTTTTCATCCAAGGAAAATGAAATAGTGAACATAGTTCAAACTTACAAAATGGAGGGTTATACAAAAGATAAAATTACAAATGAGAAGAATTCTACTTATATAATTTACATAAAGAAAAGAGGAGATGAGAGAGAATATGAGGTGAGAAATAATATGATTACATATTCCCATGTGGGACCCAAGTGAAGAATTTCCTTATCTTGCAAATTAGTAGAGAGAGAGAGAGAGAGAGAGAGAGAGAGAGAGAGAGAGAGAGAGAGAGAGAGAGAGAGAGAGAGAGAGAGAGAAGGTTAGTCACCCCATGTGACTCTAAATTTGGTGCCCCACATTCACACATGTGATAAATAGTGTGATTATTATCCTCATATGAAAATGGTCAAAAGGTGGATCTCATGATAAGCCCCTAATTTGTATTTATCTCCCACCTTCCATGTGACCCCAATAATGGCACCCCACTTCCACATGTGAGCCAAATATGAAATTGTAAACCTATTTTCTTCTTCCCCATGTGCACATGAGATTCCAAGATAAGTTTTCAATAACTTTGACTAAATGTCAAAAAATAAAACAAGGATCCACCCAAGGAAGACATCCCAGTCTCACACGTGTGAGCAAGCACATGTGATTCACAAAGGACAAAAAACTAATCTTCTAGTGTAATCTATGCACCACTCTTTTAATTCATCCTTTTCTCCATGCCATATCACTCTAATTCCATCTCATCACTATGCCACATAACCATGCACAATCACTATGAATAGTACTCATAAATATTAATTTATGAATAGTGTTCTCATTCTTGAACCAAAGTAGTGTATGATCTCCTAAAGATCTCCTAAACATAATGCTACTGAATAAATTCCCTTTTAAAAATGTTGGCATTTTCCAAAAATTTGTAGCTTCCAAAAATGTTGGAAGGTTATAAAAAGGGACATTACAGTCTTCCCTCCCTAATATTGCTTGTCCTCAAGTAATCAAAACTCAATCTCTAATTGATCCTAATGAATTTTTAGGATCCAAAATCAATATAATAGTTATATTTTCCATACCATGATGCATCATGCATGAAAATGGAATCTCCTACAACTAGCCAACCAAAAGTGAAATAATCTTATGCAAACATGGAACACATTCTCCTGACATCAGCTTTACTCTTCCCTAATTCCACTTCACCACTCTGATTTTCATGAGATATTCCCCTAAAAACCTCTTGGTGATGTGTATGACATCAATTCTAGGAAGAACACTTTCTCCACAACCATCCACTTTCTCATGGTAGTGCTCATATCTATGTGGATATTTTGAAGAATCTAAGTCCATCACTAGAGCATTCTGATTCAAGGTGTCCTTAGAAGAGATAAAACATGGGGCTACACAAGCTACATCACCACTACTTAAGATGCTCTAAATCCTCTTAGCTATCATGATATTGGGTGCACCATTTATCACCCCTCTTAGGATCACTTTTTTGCCATCCAATCTAAACTTCAAATCCATGGTTTGAAATTTTTGTGAGTACTTCACCAATGAGTATAACCATTAAACTCTATAGACTATATTGGTCTCATCAATGCCTACTACATGAATATATTCAATCACTGTATAATTTCCCAAATCTATGTTAAGCTATGTAACTTGCTTAGTACAAGTCATGATGAATCCATTTATAACCATTATACTAGACCCCCAAAAATCCTCCACCTGAAGACTACTCTCCATCACCAATCCATATAGTGGTTCATCTACAAATTTCTACTCATGTTCTACTAGCTCCTCTCTTATCTCCATTTCATATTTTAGACACTCACCCAAAGCTAGAACTGCACATTGCACAAACACATTATGGGAGATAAAATCTCCCTCTATCAATTCATCATTTGTTCCACCATTCCCCAAGGACATGTTTTCCAAATCCTCTTCATTTATGGATGGATCACATGATTCTTATTATTTTTACATCTCTTCATGGTGAGGGATTTATGGACCATGAGACTCTTCATATGTATCCAAATATGAGTCTATGTCTGAAAGGAACTCAACATGATGCACTTGCCCATCTCCAAGGCATCTGTGTTTTGAAGTCCATGAATTTTTTCAAGAAAAACAAAGTTCCTTCCCCCTAAGCTCATTCCTAGTTTCTTAATCCACCTTCATGTGTACATTTTTAAGTTCATTATTTTGTGTTAGGGATGCTATAAACTTCTTCTAAAAGTTCCCTTTAGACTTATTCCCAGATGAGGGCTTTGAAGGTATAGTAGTCTCTAATTTCTGCAACCATGGAAGAGTCATCTTCAAGAATTCTTCAAAGGTAAATTTAGGATTTTCATCATATGTGGGAAGCTTGATCAGATGATTTTTATTGATCCTTCTTATTTGCCCATGCTTCTTTTCTATGTGATAAAAATATCAAAGGGTCAAGGAAGCTTGTAATTATAGGATTAGACTACAATATATTTCATAGTAGGCCTCATAATCAAGTATGAGTTTTTGTTACTACCATTACATGTTCCCTACATCTTTATCAACCAAAAAAAAATCCAAAAACACAAACATCACAAGTTGGAAAGATACGTGGCTTTGATACCACTTTAATATCCCCAACTGGGATATTTGCTAACTCAAACTATACTAATTCACACTTATGAACATAAAAATATAAAATACATATATAATAGTGGTCTTTAGGTTATCTGTAATGCTCCCTTTTTATAGCCTTCCAACATTTTTGGAAGCTCCAACTTTCTTAGAAAATGTCATCATTTTCAAAAGGGAATTCAATCGATGGCATTGTGTTTAGGGGATCTTTAGGAACTCATACACTAATTTGGTCCAAGAATGAGAAAACTATTCACATATTACTATTTAGGAATACTATTCATGGTTACTATTCACAATGACTGTGCATGGTAATGTGGCATAGTGGTGATGTGGCATAGTGATGAGATGGAATTAGAGTGATGTGGCATGGAGAAAAGGCTGATTTGAAAGAGTGGGTCATAACTTACACTATAAGACAAGTTTCTTATCCTTATATGAATCACATGTACCTACTCACACATATGTAGGAGTGGGATATTTTACTTGGGTGGCTCCATGTTTTCTTATCTACCATTTAGTCAAATTTATTGAAGACTTATCTTGGAATCTCATGTACACATGGGGAAGAATACAAGAGCTTTATTATTCTAGATTTGGCTCACATATTGACGTGAGGTGCCATTATTAGGGTCACATGGAAGGTGGGAGACAAAGATAAATTAGGGGATGATTATGAGATCCACTTTTGACCATTTACATATGAGGACAAGCATTATGTTATTGTTCACTTGTTTGAAGGTGAGTCACAAAAGTTAGAGTCATATGGGGTGACTAACCTTGTCTCTCTCTCTCTCCTTTTTGACTAAATTTCATAAAAATTTAACTCTTCACATGAGTTATTATTCTAACATGGGAATGCGGCACCATATTCTCTCTCATATCATATCTACTCCTTGTAAAATATATAAGTAGGAGATCTCTCCCATTGTAAATTATATTTTATGTAACCCCCCATTTTATAAGTTTAAACTTGTGTTTATTCTTTCATCTTCCTTGGATGAAAACCCATTGAATATTTAGATCATTGGACAAAACCCCATTGATCTCTTGAATCATAGGATGAAACCCCTTTGATTCATTAGGACAATCTCACTCAGAGATTGTGATTTTACATCAAAGTTAGAGATCCATTATATATGTGTTGTTGTAGGTCTTACAGTGTAGCATGTGAAGATCATCTAGTTTGTTTAGAGATGTATATCTAGTGTGTGTGTTGTTTATAGGATCTTCATTGATGTTGTGTAGATATTTGGGAGTGTGGCTAGTATTTGTAAGTGTGATGCTTTATATCAGTATTTGTATCTTTCAATATATGAGTTATTATGTATGGATATTATCCCTAATAATATCATTTATAATCTAGGATTTAATATTTATGAAAGTGATATTATATTAATATATTGTGTTGTTCATGGGAGATTCCCATATTTATCAATATCATGTTTATGAGAGTTTTTAACAAATATCCTTAAAGAGGATAATACATAAATAAAAAGACCAACTCACACTTATACTCAAATACGAAAATAAAATCACTCAACACTTATGCTCAGATACCAATGTAATACCCCCTTTAAGGATATTTACTTAAAACTCTCATAAAAATAATATTGTTAAATATGGGAATCTCCCATGAACAACACAATATACTACAATAATATCACTTTCATAAATATCAAATACTAGATTACAAATGATATTATTGGGGGTAATATCCATACACAACAAATCATATACTGAAAGATATAAATACTAATATAAATAATCACACTTACAAACTTTCCATAGCCACAAATAACTCCAAAACTATACTTGAAATCCTACAAAACACTCCTTCAACACACTTGGTATTCTAGATCTTCTTGAAGAACTTTCACAATCTCTGAGTGAGATTGTCCTACTGAATGAAAGGTTTTTGATCCTAAAATTTAGGGGATCAATGGGGTTTCATCCAATGTCCTAAATATTTAATGGGTTTTCATCCAAGGAAGATGAAAGAATGAATACAGTTCAAACTTACAAAAATGGGGAGTTATATAAAAAATGAAACTACAAATGAGAAGCATGTTAATTATATAATTTACATAGAGAAGAGAGGAGATGAGAGAGAATATGGTGCCACATTCCCATGTGGGCATAGAAACCCATGTCAAGAGTTGAATTATTGTGCAAGTTAGTCGAGAGAGAGAGAGAGAGAGAGAGAGAGAGAGAGAGAGAGAGAGAGAGAGAGAGAAGGTTAGTCACCCCATATGACTCCAACTTTGGTGCCCCACCTTCATATGCAAATGGTCAAAAGGTGGATCTCATGATCAACCCTAAATTTTTCTTTGTCTCCCACCTTCCATGTGACCCCAACAATGGTTCCCCACTTCCACATGTGAGCCAAATCTAGAATAGTAAATGTATTGTCTTCCTCCCCATGTGCACATGAGATTATAAGAAAAGTATTCAATCACTTTGACTAAATGGAAGACAATAAAACATGGATTCACCTAAGGAAGGCATCCCACTCTCACACATGTGATTCACATAAGGATAGGAAAAATTTATTCTAGTGCAAGTTATACCGCACTCTTTCAAATCAACCTTTTCTCTATGCCACATCACCACTATGCCACATCACCATGCATAGTCACTATGAACAGTGACCATGAATAATACGCATGAATAGTAATTATTGAATAATGCTCTCATTCTTGAACTAAAGTAGTGTATGAGCTCCTGAATATCCCTTGAACATAATGCCACTAACTAAATCCCCTAATGATAATGCTAGAATTCTCCAAGAAAGTTGGAGCTTCCAAAAATGTTAGAAGGCTATAAAAATGGGACATTAGAGTGTTAGATTTATTTATGTATTTTTATTGATGTTTATCATACTAATACTTGACTAACTCCCCTCTTTTATTCCTATCTCACACCTGATACCAAAAGGCTCGCATTCACCATCTCACTACCCCCAAATATTTATTTCTTAATCTGATCCACATAATTTTGATGACCCAAGTCCCCCATACTACACATAAAACTAAAAACTTGATAAACATCATTCACTATTATTTTCAAATTAGTACATATTTTTTAGCATTCTGGACATTATCAACCATATAGGGACACTAATATCGGCGGTAGTGTCTAGATCCTTATCTAGTGCCTAGTTGCCAAAATTCATCCAAATTACAATTTTTTTGAAACCTATAGGTCAACCTATTGTAATTATTGAACCTTACTGTGAGATATTTTTAAAATGTGTGTTATAAATATAATTTTAAACCTTCTCATTCCTTATTTAAAAAATACCAAGCAAGCATTGAAAGAGAAGTTCATGAATTATATTTATCAAATTATAAGCTAGATCACTACATGCATCTTCATAGAGTATATTTCACCCTTGTGCACACATTTTCCCACATATAGGGGAGAACTACATAAATCTGAGGCCCTCTTTAGTGTATTAGCTACATAGGTAGCACCCATTAATAGAGGGGTCTTTGGGATAACTTCACACCATGAACCCACTAACATATTTTTCATTAAACTCATCTAAGGGTGAAGATCCAGTTTATGATCAATTAACAAAGTGATAACTTGTATTACAAATTTAAATACATCAAGAGATAGGAGAAAAAAAACTTAGAATGATGAAGTTGGTCGCATCTAAATCCAACCATTATCTGTACTAGATAATATGTCACAGTCAAACACTAGCATCAATGGTAGTGTCCAGGTCCAATATTATTAGTTTTCATGATTACAAAAGTATAATTTCTAGAATCTAACTACTGATCCTGTATACTTTACACCTATTTATAATCTTGATTTGTTTGTACATAGTAAACCAAATAACTACTAATATTTTTTATTTATTACAATATCTTTCCATAGTTATACTTTTCTATTTGCAACAATCTCATTTGTATAAATTTAGAATATTATTTATCTAAGTTTTTCTATTAATTGCCTTATTATAGATTAGTTTTATCACCTTTGTGCTCTAAATACTATTGGAGTGTTGTAAATGATGTAATGGTGATGTCGTAGAGGTGTCCTAGTGAGTGGATGAAGTGCCTTGATAGTCTGAGTGACAATGACAAAGTGTGCAATGTGCTTGTCCTAATATGTTTGAAGGTGGCTTGGTTGATCTTCAATTTTGACATGGTTAGAGATGTTCTAGGATGAGTATGGAGTATTTAGCATGTGTAAAAATTAATATAAAAGTTTTTATGTGATTTGATTTCTTGTGTGCATGAGTTTTTTCCATCTAGTTCATTATTATTCTCATCTAGACATTTTGGGTCCAATGGCAAAAAATTTGAATAGGCAGTTTGATGACATTATAATTGCCATGTATGGATGAGTCAGGGGAGTTGGTGATATGATTGTTATCACATTAGTGCCTATTTTATATTTTCAAATTCTCAAGTCATATAATGAAGCACACCCAAATCAATGTGTGTGTAAATTTGGGCTTTTGGGCTTTTTGACATTGTTTTCCCATACTTGGCCAAATTTGCATGAGGTAAAAAAGAGTCGAGTAAGTAGTTTGGTGATGGTGCATATTGCACGTGTAGATGTTTTAGAATAATTTGATCATATGGGTTTGTTAAATTTTTTTCTTAGTTGATATGCACTAAATTTTAGGTCATGCACTAAAGCATGTCAAAAGATATACATGTTCAAAGTTGGCCTTTCCGGTAGTTTTTTACACAAGTTGGCTCTGTGACAAATAAATATGAGGCATTTTAATGTCATAATATTTCACACGTGTGAGGGTTCTAGGAAAAGATTGAAACATGGTTAGATTATATTATGTGAAGACATCATATGGTCTAAATTTTAGAACTTGCACTTGAGGGAATCAAAATATATGAAGGTGTAAAGTTGACCTTATAGATAGATTGCAAAGGTCCCCATACTTAGTCTATTTTGCACAATGTTAAAGCTCAGGAGTAGATAGAGATATAATGGCTTATAGACAATTGTACAAATAATATATATAGTTCACAACAAGTCAAAGAGGTCAAAGTGTTCATTGGTTAACAAAGGTAAAGATTGAGTTCCTTACAAAAGGATCAATGGAGTGTGTTTATTCTAAGGACTTAGGAAGAAACAAGATGAGGACAAATACTCAATGGTTAATGGTATAAGTTATCAAAAGGCACATGAGGGTGCCAATTTCATGATCTTGGGGGTTTTGAGTAAGATCTAATGGTGACTGCTATAAGGTAAAGACCTGTCTGATCTATAGATATTGATGGTGCATGATGAGTCAATATTTCAAGATTGCATGAGATAAGGTCAACATGTTCAAGGTTTAACATTTAGCATTGGCACACTATGAGTTAAAGTTTAGAAAGGATTGATGGTGTGAGATTGATCTAAAATAGTGAGGACATGAGATGTGAGCGTAGTGTTTGATGTTTAACTATGACCGTTTGCATTTGAATATTTGAATTTCACAATGGGAAAAACCATTTTGTGGTTTTTGGACCATATCTTTTGATCTAGGATGAATTTACTCATGGTGTAAAAATAAAAGTTGTAGAAGACTCCAAGTAGCATCTATAAAAGTAAATTTAAAGGTTTGAAAATCTATATAGTCAAATCTATGAAGGTCTAAGTTTGACTATGTGTTCTACTGTGTTTTGCAAGTAACCCAAGAAGGCTAATTGAGCCCGTTCTAATGTTATTTTTATGTCTCATGATGAATTTTATATTGAATAATGTTTTATAATCCATGAGGACCATCTTTGTGCATTATAAATGTTTGATCAATCATATACAATATGAACAAAGGTTTACAAGTTGATTGTGTATTCATTCATGGTGACTGTGTACACAGAATGTTGTTTGAGCAAATTATGCTTAAGCATAAGGCTACTATGATGGTTGGAATTTAAGGAGGACCTACAGATCATGTGGAATGGGTCCATGCATTTGGAAAGTGTTCCTGTGTTTCTTAGTTTTCTTGAAGAAGTGTCAAATAACTGAATGGGTCTTCATACGACCTAAAAGTGACTTAGGCCTATTTGAAAGTGGATTGTGCTTAAGTGTGACCCATGTGAGATGAATTAAGGGTGAAGCCATGTATTGTGGCCAACAAGAAAAGATTATGGACTTGATAATTCATGAATTCTCTATATATAATGAAACCAAATGTTTTGGTTTGTAGACTTGTGAATAAGACTAATACAAGATGTATGTTGGAGTTATGGAGTGAAGGAGAGGTAGAGTGCCTAGTTGATGAGTTAATGAGTAGAGGGAATTAAGGACTATGTGTATGACCTGCAGGTCATATTTCTAATGTCCAAATAGTGATCTTGCAGTTTGACGATATGCAAAGAGGTTTGAGTGTGCATATGAGGATAGTTTGAGTGAAGAAGGAGAGAGATTGTGGCATTCCTATTTGAGAGGCCTGTATGATATACAGAGAGAGTTTGTGCATAAGTTAGATATAAAGAGATCCATCATTAGGTGTTGAAGACATCAGTTCTAAGGTGGAAGTGTTCAAAGGAGGGTCTAAAGGGGTTGATCTTTATTAGGGGTAGTTGCTCCTTATGAAATAGGTGTTTCACTAAAGGCCTTTGGTCAAGAGGATATGATCAAGGTTTTATAGTCTAAAGGAGTTGACTAGTCTCTTATTTGTAATTTTTTATAGGACAAGTAGTCCTTGTGTTTCAGGCTTGAGAGTGAGTTTTATTCTCTATGAGGCTTTCATATAGAAACTATGTGTTATGTGTTTGATCTAGTGTATGCATTGAATGCATAATCTTTCTTGTTAATGTTACTTGATCAAGTTGATATATGTTGATTGTCTAATAGTTTGAAAGAGTTGAAATTGATATATATGGGCTCACTGATTCACCCCCCCCCCCCCAATCAGTGATTGTACCTCTAAAAACTACTTCTATATCATTAACCATATCACCCAAATATAAAATTTAGGGTTAAATAGTTGTAGGCTTGTTTGAGAGCTTGTAGATTTACTAGAGCAAGTGGGGCATGCATTGTAGTATAGTAATCGTGCATCCATTTACACTATTCCACCCGTGTAATTTAGATGTGGTTTTATTTTTTGATGTTTTGTGCCTCTCGTGCCTAAAGGTGGTTAACCATTAGGCATTGTAGTTGTGTAGAATGTGATTTGTAGATTTTAAAAAAAATGACCTATTTTTGTATAGTTCAGTCTTGTGAATTTTGCACACAATAAATGGTTACCTTATTCCCCAACTTAGACTCAACTGACTCCATATGGACACACTTTTAGACATGACACTCAGACTTGGAACCAAACACACATTCTCTATTCAAATGATAATGTTATATAGGATTTACACAAACACATCATTTTCTTTTTAAAATACAACATGATTAAGATTTATCCTAGATTTACTTCTTCATTAGAATTGATACTCTTTACTCTTTGTTTTAAACATATCCCTTGTAGAAAACTTTATACCAGCGAATTTTTTCTTTTTCTTTCACAATTTCTCTTCACCACCTGAAGCTCTCCTTATCGTCCTTACAAATTAATTTGACTCTCCTTTGACTGCCTTTGATTGTTGGAGTGATTCTTCGAACTCCCAAACATCTTAAAAATGGTCTACATATAAAAAATCTATCATCCTTGGTGGCTAATCTTCTTTTGCAACCTTTGTAGGTAAACAACCAGTGATTATAAATCGATGATTACATAACTGTCATCACAAGTTTTTAAATGTTGATTAATTTAGACTAGTGTTTATAAAACCATTACTTACTTTAAGCGATAATTTCGTCATTTATTTAAAATAAATAAATTTGACCTCCAAAAAATAAGTCGACACTATTTTACTGTATATTTTTAAAATGTTAGAATATTAAAAGTGATTTGCAAACTTATTTTGATCACCTTTACCATGCACCAACATGTTAATACCATAAATACATTACAAACATAAAGAAATGTAAAACATAATTTTTACTTAATACTAGATTATTAATTAATTGAATGCCCCTACATGAGCGTTACCTTTGATTTCGCTTGACTTGCAGTATATTGCCCGGAGGACCAATGGTCGGGGGTTCTCCATTTAAAAGTCATTTTTTACATGTGTTCCGAAAATCGGTGGGGTCAGTGACAGCTCGCCTTGTAAACCATTCTGCCATCATCTCATGGGCTGAAAGCTGCAAAACTAGTCTTTTAGCGGGCAAAGGGAATCCAAGGACTGATAATATAGCCAACGAGCATCCTCGAATTCCATTCACATGGTCAGCATGTGATGAGATGAGATGAAATGGAATGAATATATGTCATGTGTCGGCCACCACCACTCACACTTTTCTTTAACGTGGGCCCAATATTCAGCTTTCCTTACATTTTTGCCCTATAAATAGGGTGCACAAGTCTGTGTAATCTCAATCTATCTATCTGTGCACGCAAATGGAGATCCTCCATTTGAGTCCGGCACCTCATCTTTGCAGCTTTGGAACCGATGGAATCGATATCAGTAACTCGGAGTTGATGTCAAGCAATGATACCCTTTTGCCCAAATTCAGGTCGTCCAGTGATATCATGGCAAGCAATAGTTTGTGGGATTTGCAGAGCTCTGAGAGTTTGGGCAACAAGGATTCTGAGAGTTGCCCTCGCACGAGGCCCGCTGCTCTTGCTCGTTGCTTTGCACAGGAATGGAACTCGCTATCTCTCTCGAGATAAGAATGACTGAGAGGGCATGGTTCTCAAGGAAGCAATGAGCCTACCTTGGGAACAACTAGTGTATGGGTTGATTATAAAAATATTTTGTCAGATGAAGGTGGTCTATGTCTCTATCATCCACTGCCTTGTCGCACTAAGTCAAGTCTAGTTTCTAGAGGTACATGTTTTGCCATCACAGGCAATGGTGGACCCAATATAATGGCCGCCCTTCATTATCTCATACAAAGTTTGTACTCACGTTATAGGAACTAAATCTGCTGAGGGGCGTTTGACTGTTTAAGGCTTTTTTTACCCACTGTAAAATGCAATTAAAGTTTTATGGTAAAACGCAAGGTGGCAACTCTAGTCCGATAGGTTTTATATAATAGATTTAAAAACGTATGTTGAAAAAATAAGATTAATATGGAAATAAATGTGATAAATTCGATACTGGATAAGTCGCACTACCATTTTAGTCAAAATTACAAACAAATAATAAATAACTCTCAAATTTTAATATACACATTTTAAAAAATTCGATTGGCAACATAAGAAACACTCCCCGAAGGAGCTGAAAAATAACGGATTGCTTTCTTGTATTGTGATTCTTTTCATTGTAATATAACCGTCTTCACACAAACACAAAAATAAAAGATAAATTAGAAATTTGCTGATAAAAGATAAATGCATCTACAGAATGATTAAAAGAAATAAATTAATAATTCAATTTTCGAAAACTTTAAGAAATGATAGACCTATGAGCTACATTTTTTAAACAATTTGATATTGGCTTTTCATTGTAATAAGGAAAACTAAAAGTTGGAGTTGCTTCAATCTTTTCAAACATTTGATTGCGCTGTTATCCCCTGGGTAAGTATAGACTCCGCTTACATTCACTTTAAAAAAATACCCTGTAAAATGTCCGAAGCACTTTATACTATATCGATCATAGATTTTTGTACAATATTACCCCGATTCAAATACAAAAAATTATGAATGAATTCTTTGTAAGTAAACAAGAGATTCAGATTACTTATTACAAATTATTAGTCGTCTTAAAGAATTACTCTTGCACGCATAAAAACAATGATGTAGATACTAATGACCTGAAAATGATTACCTTTCCATATCCCACACATCAAACCTCTTATTTCACAATGACTCATTTCTCTATCAAGTATCGGTGGGCACGTGTGAAGGATGCGTCTTTAGCTTTTAAAAGAGAGAATTTATTTAAAGGACACAACTAACCAAAAATCAACTTTCATATACATCATTTGTAATGGAATGTGTGAGGGGAGATTATCCTAGTATCCCACAATCGAAGTGCAAACACCTCAAGTCATTATTCTAGTATTCAAAGAACATTTCATAAATAATATTTCTCACGTTATAAATATATATTACTACATGTATTGACATATACTATTCTATAACATTGTTCACAAACAAGTCAATACAGGTTTGAATTATATATGTTAGAGGTCATCTTCAGAGTATTGGTTATGTAGGCAACGCTCATTGATAGAAGAGTTATTGAGGTCAATTCGATTTTGAATGAGCTCACTAACCTATTTTTGACAAGGTAATAATATCTAAGAGGAGGATCTAGGGTTTGATCTATATTTTAATATCAAAAGCATAGACATATGATCTAAACACATAATTTGAAAGGTGGTAGAAAGCCCAAAAAGCCCTAGCTGGAAGTTTCAATCAATAAATAATAATTCGTATAGGACAGATGCATTGAAGCACAGACAATAACATCAACGCAAGTGTCTACAAGGTGTCACAAGTGTCCATGCTAACAAAAATTTAATTTTTAGAATCTGACGACTAGATCAAAATCATCATATAACTTGTTTTTATACATGCATTACTCATATTTGCTTGCGCATCAGTGTATAACTTAAGTACAATTTCTCTTTCGTATTGTTATTATCAAAATATTGAATGTTGTACTTTATATATTTGGTATATGCACTTTGATTCAATATTTCTTATCAGAATATCAATAGAATCCAAATTCATCAATTGATCTACTTTTTACAATATATTGCTCATTGTTTGAGTACGGTACTTTTTCATTATTAATCCTTATTTCCAAAAATGTTAAACATTTGATGAACTTGATATATGAGTCTTCCCATGCAACTACTAACTTGTTCTAGGGTTTTTAACTTACTAGGGATTTTAATTTTAGTAAACTATAAATTTGATTCTTTTCCATTAATTGTGATGTCTTTGTTTGCATTAAGAAAATATTAAAAAAATATCACTTCAAAATGGAAGATAAAGTGACCTTAATCCACAATTTAAATACAAATTAAGAAATAATTAATGCATTATTACATGTTATAGAAGAATAAATCAATAACCATGCTAAGGCTAGTACATCCATATCTAATAATGGAGAACACTTAGATGGTACAACTATCATTATATCTTACATGGGAACAAATAATACTTCAACTCAATTACCAATTTTTATACCTATATCAACAAAAGTGATGTTTTCATCCCCTTTGATGACTTCTTAAGTTTTAAATAAAAAACACAATGGGTCTATTATGCACTCTTTTACAATTTATGCGTTACCAAATTGAGAAAAATGCTATGAAATCAACTCATGCTATTTTTTGAGTATAGAACATAGATATCAAAATTGCAAAGTATATTTGATATACATGTGTGTGATTCGCACTTATTTTGTCTTGTGTAAGATTTTTTGTATGTATTTGACCTTTGTAAGCATAATAATAGACTTCATAATGTGAAGAGTCTCTCCTTTTGGGCATATCAAAAGGTTGGGATATGAAGAGATAGTGCTGGGTAAAACTCTCTATATAGTGCTCAATTGTATTTGGATATGGTTTTGATGTGATAGAGATTAATAAATATTGTTTTGAAATGATTTTCTTATGTATCTTTTATCATTATTTTGTGCACAATGAGTACTTTATTTTCTTTTATCTCTTAACCATATGAGTTTATACTAACTATTCAGATTCTAATAAGCCTACATTTATCTATGCATCTATCTATTTTGACTGTTAATGAATATATTTAGTCTGAATTGATATCAAATGTTTACTTTTATTACTTCATGTGAAAATTATCCCTATATTATCATGTTTTGAAGGGTTTTACAGGAACCTCTACTAATAATGGTGTAGTAAGCATGGAATTTTTATTCAAATATGCTGATATGGTTGCTAGGACAAAAAGATATAGAGAGATGACTTGATGAAAGAATTCAAAATTTTGTTGAAGATAAAGTGAGAAGAATAGGGAAAAGTGTGAAGGAAATTATTGAGGAGCATATCTACAAAAAAATCTACGAAATCTTCTGGTGTGAATTATTTAAGCTACTAGTTATATGGTTATCCAAATTGGAGAATTATTATTTTCATCCATGAAGGACAAAAGTTATAACATAGTTGGAAGAAAAGATAGAAAGCCTATAAAACCTAAACACTGATTGGACCTATGTAGTAGACTACTAGATCAAGATTACCATTAACAGATACATCATTGAATTTGTTGTACAAGGATATTTAGATTTTGAATCTATGCAAGACCTATTTTTCAAAGAAATATGTAGAAATTTCTTTAATGACTACCTACTCTAATTAGGATGTTGGTGCTTGTAGAAAAAGCCATGGTGCCTACTCCTACCAACATGGAGTAGTCACTTTGGGTGCTATGGATTTGCATGTGATGTAGTATTGAATGATGTAGAGCTAAGCAGATAAATTTGAACTTGAACCCAAAATATGGAGGATAAAAAGAGCTAGAGTGAAAAGAAGATTCTGGGATTGGAAAGATACATTCAACAACAAAGAAGATGGAACAAATTGAATAATCTAGACTTAATTGCAATTAGGAGTAGGAACAAGATTAAAAAATTGAAGAATGTGGGGCCTAGAGAGAGGCTTCACAAGATGCAAGTAGAGAATGTAGAGAGTATGCAGAGCAGGAAAGAGAAGGGCCTGAGGAGGAAGAAGAAAGAGTTGCGAGTAGAGAGGAGATGGAATACAATGAAGAAGAAGAATAAAGTAGGATAAAAGTATAACAACTTAAAGATAGGAGTAGATCATTGTTAAGAGTAAAATTATTTGAAGCAATGAAAGAATATTCACGATAAGAGATTATGCAAAAGTGCAGAAGTATCGTAGGTTTAATATCATAGTCAAAAGAATTCAAAGACATAGATCATTTAATTCTTGAGTACGCATACCCCCAACCTAATTTATTATTAGTAAAAATACTAAGTGCAAAGGAAGGGATGTGTAAAAGCTAGTTTGAGTCATTTATAGATAAATTCAAAAAACTTTGCGTAGAGACTAAGAAGTCCATAGATAAGAAGAGACTAGAAAATGATGGATTTGATTTTGAGACCAGTTTTAAGATGCTAGTAAAAACTAGTGCATAGAACCCTATAGTCATAGTGATTAGTGCATAGTAACCTATAGTCATAGTTTCTAGTGTACAACAATCAATATTAGCTATTAGAAGTGCAAAAAAATGGCATTAAATCCATGCATGTTTATTGTGTTGATGTAATATTATGGGTCTATGGATCTTGAGAAATATTTGTTAACATGTGACATGATATGGCAAGTTAAGGGAATAAATTATGATGATGTAAAGAAGTGCAAGCTCATTTGAGCTTTAACAAGTCAAGTTTTAGAATTCATTTGAAAGAGAGATGTTAATTACCTAGATCTTTAGAAAGTTAAAGTGAAGTTGGTTTCATAATTTAAAATGAACAAATTCATGTGTCAAAATAGAATCTGTGATCATAGTCCCATACAATAGAGTGGAGAATTTGTATGGGACTATGATCACAGATTCTCAGATGTGATGAATAGAATTAAATTTATCATGGAGGATAAGGATAAAGGTTTATGCTTTGTAAAAGAGTTGTGATCAAGAATGTCATGTCCCCTTTTTAGGTGACACCGCTCAGAGTTTATGATTAGCCTATCATGCAACCTTCATAGGCTAATAGGATGGATAGAGGGTCATAATGGAGCTTGGCTTGACTTTGATTCACAAAATTTCTACATTTGGTTTTCATTTGAGCTCTTTCAGACACATTTGGCCTAAGCTCCTACTTTTTAGGGATATTTGATATGCAGCGGAGCGCCTTTATTTTGGTATGGTCATGTGCGGAATCACTCCCTAATTCACTAGCTTCGATCGGTTCGAGGATCCGACATGTATTGAGGGAGATATTAATATTTGATTGATTTAATCAAATATTAATTATTTAGCCTATTTTTAATTAGAAACCCTAATTCTAATTTAAGAAACCCTAATTAGGGCAAGCATATCTTTTGAAGGTATAAGGGTTTCTCATGGAGGCCATTATGGATTATGTATGAATTGATTATTAATATTGATATTGAAGAAATTCTTCTGTGAAGACTGAGCCAAGGGTTCCAGGGTTCCATTTGTAGTGGAGAACGTCAACTCTTCATTGTGTGTGATTTAGAGGCTGTGAGATATCAGCTGATTTATTGCCAAATTGAGAGATAGCTTCATCTAGAAGTTTTCACAGAGGTATAGATTTGAGAGATAGCTTCATCCAAAAGTTATCATAAGATTTCAGGGTTGAGAGATAACTTCACACAGAAGTTATTACAGATATTCCAGGTATTTCTTTATTTAGTTTTTGATCCAATAAGTTATATAGATATAGATATTCTGTATTAGAATAGTATATCTTTAGATCAGGGGTGAAGACAAACAGGTTGTGCTTATTCGACGGCCGTACGAAGTCCGTATAGGTCTGTACAGATTCAGGCAGAGACCAACCATGGCAGAAAGAGTCCCAGTGATCGACATCGGCCGACTGGAGACTGACGTTGGTAGTGAAGGACTGACAGAGACCGATGCCGATAGTATATCGACCGACGCCGGTGACTGTGTGTTCGACACAGCAAGCCAAGACATACAGATTCAAGCTCAATTGCCAGATTTGCAAAGTTAATCAGGGTTTTAAGGCCATATTTGACTATTCCTTTTTGCATGACTGAGGACATCTATTGTAACCATCTGAACAATAATAAGATTAGTGATTTGCTATTGAGAGACTATATTATTGTTATCATTCTGAATTTATTCTGCAAATTCGTATCTTTCTTCAGAGTTTTTGTGTTGCTATATTTCCTATTTGAAGGGGATATTACAGTTGTTCAGAGCTTTTTATTGATATATATCAGAGTTGTGTAGAGACAAAAGGAGCCCCTAAGTAAGGGACATCACAGTGGTATCAGAGCCAAATTCCTGCCATCCTGTTGGATAGTTGGGGCAAATCAGAGCTAATGTCTTGCCATCCTGTTGGGTAGTTTGGGTAGATTGAATCAACAAAGTATCATAATGACTTCATATACTCAGAGGTAGTGGGACAATAATATGAAGAAGCTGAAACGAAGTTTGAAGAGGTTGAATGAATCTCTTTCATATCCTACATCCCAAGACAAACCCACACCGTATATGACAACAAAGGATGAGTGGAAGTTATTAACTCCACGAGCTCAAGGGAGGTTGTCTTTTGATCACTTTGTTAAGCTGAGAAGAGACCACTACAGATCACTTAGATAAGAGCGCAGCATGTCCCATGATTATTATGAGATAGGAGATAGTGAAGATGAGGATGAGTTAGATGCTTGCACTCAGAGTGTAGAGGTGTGCTAAGATGTTAGTGCACTGAGGGTTGATGATCTCTCAGCTATGGCAGAGATTGTAGAAGAGTCCCAGGATCTGATTATTGCAGATGACACCCAGGAGAATGCAGCAGACAGTTTTGAGGACTTAGTTTCACCGGTTGTTTCTTTCCATATGGAAGAGTTAGACAGTGATGCTACAGTTGTTGATACTCTGTATGTTGATATGAGCTTTGGAGTTGATTTACAGAGTATGGATGATCATTCGTATATTGAGGTGGTTGGTGATGAGTACATTCTTGTAGTTGTTGCTGAGGAGCATGTTGTTGATGCTGATACACATGTTCAGGATTTGGGAGTACCTGATTCTGATGAGTTTGAGATACCAGTGGAGTCGAGTCTCCAGATTGATTATTCTCACACAGATGACAGTGTGGTACAGTTGGTTGTGCCACCTTTATAGAGAGATCAGTTGGGGTGTGTGGGGGAGTATGTTGATGCTTCCACATATAATTTTTAATGCACCAAATCATTCATGGAGTATTTTCTAGATAGTGCAGGTGTTCGTCTGGACTCACATAAGATGACAGAAGGTGTTCTCGTCTGAGGTACTAGTGTTATTCGTAGATTGGGTGAGGAGATTTTAGTGACCCTTTCTACTATGGTACCTTACAGGGATGTTGAGGTGGGGTTCGTTGAGCTGAGATTGGAGCCATCCATTGAGTCCCAGTTTGGCAATAGTGAGCTAGTAGCAGAGTTTGGGGGTTCTTACCAACATCATATGGTGAGGTATGCTCCTTATTTTTCTTTGCATCCAGAGATTAGTTTTGGTGTTAGTGACTCAGGTACCAATGATTGTCATATCCACGGTCCAGCTGGGTGTGGGCATCAGGTAGACAGGGACTTGAATTTTGATAGAGTGGATGTCTTAGTTGGCTTGAGTTCCATAGAGTGGTTTCTTCTATCAGCATCTACAGTTGGTCTTCAGATGGTTGTTTAGGTGTCGAGTGCAGTTTTTTAGTTGTTAATTTTGATACTGTTGATGCTATTGATGTTGATGATTTATTCACATGGGTTGATTGGTGACATGATGGATGTTACACAACTTTTTCCTTGGGATCCAGGTGGATTGAGTGGTTCATTGTTCTAAGATTGCTTAGGGACAAGCAATTTTTGGAGGGGCGGATTGTCATGTTCCCTTTTTAGGTGACACCACTCAGAGTTTATGATTAGCCTATCATGCAACCTTTGTAAGCTAATAGGATGGATAGAGGGTCATAATGGAGCTTGGCTTGACTTTGATTCATAGAATTTCTACATTTGGTTTTCATTTGGGCTCTTTCGAACACATTTGGCTTGAGCTCCTACTTTTTAGGGATATTTGATATGCAATAGATCGCCTTTATTTTGGTATGGTCATGTGCGGAATCACTCCCTGATTCACTAGCTTTGATCGGTTCAAGGATCCGACATGTATTGAGGGAGATATTAATATTTGATTGATTTAATCAAATATTAATTATTTAGCCTATTTTTAATTATAAACCCTAATTCTAATTTAAGAAACCCTAATTAGGGCAAGCATATGTTTTAAAGGTATAAGGGTTTCTCATGGAGGCCATTATGGATTATGTATGAATTGATTATTAATATTGATATTGAAGAAATTCTTCTATGAAGACTGAGCCAAGGGTTCTAGGGTTCCATTTGTAGTGGAGAACGTCAACTCTTCATTGTGTGTGATTTAGAGGCTGTGAGATATCAGCTAATTTATTGCCAAATTGAGAGATAGCTTCATCCAGAAGTTATCACAGAGGTACAGATTTGAGAGATAGCTTCATCCAAAAGTTATCATAGGATTTCAGGGTTGAGAGATAACTTCACACAGAAGTTATTACAGATATTCTAGGTATTTCTTTATTTAGTTTTTGATCCAATAAGTTATACAGATATAGATATTCTATATTAGAATAGTATATCTTAAGATCAGGGGTGAAGACAGACAGGTTGTGCTTATTCGGTGGCCGTACAAAGTCTGTACAAGTCCGTACAAATTCAGGCAGAGACCGACCACAGCAAAAAGAGTCCCAGTGACCGACATCGGCTGACTGGAGACCGACGTCGGTAGTGAAGGACCGACATAGACCGATGCCAGCAGTATATCGATCGATGCCAGTGACTGTGTGTTTGACACAGCAAGCCGAGACTGTTAGGTTATGGAGCTAAAAGCTTCACTGATGCAAACAGGAGAGGAGGTTACTAAGGGTTGCTGAGTTACAGAGCAACCAGCGTCAGTTTGATCAGTCGACATTAGTAGAATTGTGAAGAGAAGCAACTGACGTCGTTCAGGGATCGGCCGGCATTGGTCACCTCCAGGTAGACAGGGACCGACATAGGTCACCTGTGTGGTTCAACTACGAGTTTATTACGGGCAGTTGGTTGACGAACCAAGTGTTTGCATGCTTAGTGCTATTTTTAGACTAAGAGCTGCGGATCTAATTATTGTAATTAGATGTCTAATTATTGTTTGGATGAGTTCTATATAATAGACTCATGGTTGTATTGTAAATCAGTGCTAGGGAGTAAGAGAGCATAATTATAAGCTCCTTCGGTGTGTGAGGTAGACCAATGGTGCGTTCCTCCTAGTGCCACAGTACCAGGTGTGTGGGTACTGGATTGGAGAGTCAGCTGGATTCTTCATGTATGTATGATCTTGGTCATCAGGTGAGCATGGCTACGATAGGAGATCTACATGGTAGGTAAGATCGTTGATTTGCAGGTGTGTGTGTGTGTGTGTGTGCAAGGTCAAGGTTCACAGGTGTGCAAAACTAGTATTGATCTGTAGGTTGGAGATTAGATAGGATAGCAACACAATAGGGAGCAGAATCAGGCAGGATCTACTTGGAGTATGATGTGTACTCATTGGTATGTACGTGGAGTACATGGAGAGCTAAGAGGAAGGCAAGGCAGTTCCTTCCATAAGTATGGTCTGTTGAATTGCAGGTTATTGTAGGTTCATGGGAGATCTACTTGAAGTACTTTGAGTACTTGTGGAGTGCGTGGAGCACTTGTGGAGTGCATGGAGCACAGGTGTAAGGTGAACACCAACTCTGTGTTTGAGTTGGGTGTTGGGACCTAGTAGAGAGAGCTTTGAGGAGAGAATTACTGTTCACTTGAGGTGTGGGAAACCTTTGAAGAGGTGGTGGAGAAGAAGTGGCATCTTCTTTATTGTATTCTTTTCTATAAAAGTTATTAATACAAGTTGTGTATTGTCTCTCATATTCTGTGTTATTCTAAATTCTAGTTACTTGTTGAGTCTGGTTAATTTCCGTATATTAAGTTGCTTGGTTTGGTAATCAACTGTGTGCTTCTGGTGTTTCACACCTTGACAGAGACATACAGATTCAAGCTCAATTACCAGATTTGCAAAGTTAATCAGGGTTTTAAGGCCGTATCTGACTATTCCTTTTTGCCATCTATTGTAACCATCTAAACAATAATAAGATTAGTGATTTTCTATTGAGAGACTATATTATTGTTATCATTCTAAATTTATTCTACAAATTCATATCTTTGTTCAGAGTTTTTGTGTTGCTATATTTCCTATTTGAAGGGGATATTACAGTTGTTCAGAGCTTTTTATTGCTATATATCAGAGTTGTGTAGAGACAAAAGGAGCTCCTAAGTAAGGGACATCACAAAGAATCAAATTTGACATTGCATAGTCTTAATTATTCACTAAGGTTGATGCTCAAGTAGTTTCCCTGCAAGTAGAATAAATTAAAAATTATGGAGATGCTCTAGTAGCTAGCTCTAAATTAGAGGTGAAAATAGATACTTTCATAAAAAGCATAGATGAGATGTACAAAAATGATAAACCTAAACTAGGTTTATGGTATATGGAATGTGGTTGAGAAGGGCATCATCATAGGAGTGATTGTCCTAAACTCAAGACATAATTATGTGAACTCTATAGAGTAGTAGGGCACACAACCTTAAATTTTCATCTATTATAACTTTGAATTCAAAAATATTAGAGTTTGTACTATAATTTTTGTAAATCGATCAATCATGATGAAAAGAGATATTAAAATTTAAAAGAATTAAAGAAAGATATCACCAATAATATCTTCATAGTCATAGCACAATAGTTACCCACTATAAAGCAAGGAATTCTAGGCCTGGAGGAAGAAATAACTAGTGCGACACAAGGTAGTCCTAGATGGATGCCTTCATTGCCTTAATATCAATATCAAACCTAGGGTTTGGTTGCATGAATACCATTATTGTTTCAATACCAATATCAATCCTCATGGAGCAATGTTAGTCCTCAATAATAATGATCAAATTGGGATCCAACATCACCTCAGTATTAGTATGGTTTATATAATGTGAAACAACCAAAACAAGGAGGATTCATTAGATAACAATTGCATAACTAGGGATTTAGTAGAATAGAAGAGGATACATAGGGTGATATTGAGGAGGATATTAAGGTGGTCAAAATAATGATAATCTACAAGATCACCAACCCATCCAATGTTATTTATGTGGTGAGTATAATAATTTTATCTGAAATAGATATATTGTGTGTGTTTTATATTTAAAAGACATCATCAAACTAAATATTACTCAGTATTACAAAATCAAAGGAAATAAAAACCAATGCACAATGTGAACATGATTAGTGTGAAGCCTAAGGAAAATGCATTTATACAAGTAATTATTAGATAATAATGTGTAGATTAAGGACTACCTCCATTAGAAATGTCATAGGATCATAGAATTAGGAAGGTGTAATGGGAAAAATATCTTGATCCTAATGTATCAAGTTACATAGGTCCTTCAAGATATATAAAAACATAGTGCATCAAAAGGAGTAGCCATTGATATACAACTGTATAGGCAAATTATGCATATTATGAGGAAGAAAGGTGTTGTGAGTACATTGATATATTTGTTGAAATTTTTCAACACTCTGTGTAATGAATATATCTCCTAAAATATTACAAATATATTTAATAATATTATGGAATGCACACAATGGGGACAACAACCTACTGACAAGGTGCTATAGTATGTTAAAACTAAGAAACCATGGGATGTTCACTCATGAATGGACATTTGGCTCATAGGATATGAAATTCCTAATACCAAATTTGATTTTGAAAGTACTATTAATATGATTCCTATATCTACATAGGAGGTTATTGGTATTCCACACTTGAGCTATAGTCATGTCACTCTTAGTCTTACATATTATGGGAGGGTAAAACCAATTGGTCACCTCAAAGATGTGGAGATTATAGTTGCTAAGTTGTGCTTGTGAGGTGATTTTGAGGTCATTGACATGAAAATAAATGAGATCCATTGTTCTAATTTGATTGGAAATAAATATGACTATGATGGTCAAATGACTATTAATATAATGTGTAATCAATTATAGGATCATCAAGAAGACAAGATAGTTGTTATGTCAATGAATAAATTAGAGCAGAAGCCCTATATGATTTGAAAGGAACCAAAGTCATCTTATTCCTATGGTGATAAAAATTGGCTCAAAATTATAATGGATATAAATAAAAATGATTTTTAAGCTACAAAATATCATCTTTTGAAACTGTGGCTGGAGTAAAGCATATAAATAAAGATAATAAAGCAATCAGTTTACAAGCTAGTAATAACAAAATCTCCATCTCTCAAGTTCAAAATTGAATGATGTACCTCTCTATCTATGCGATCTCCAACTAAGTCAGAGGTAGATTTCCTTTATAATATAGGTGAAATAATAATGGATTATACACAACCTACTTCAAAGGGTGTCATACCTTGGGAAACATCTTTAATAAGTGGTGATTTAGACACCCATATGCTGAGTTGGGCTAGGGGAGATCATGAGATATGAACTCTACACTTGGTGTTTTCCATAGAATGTCAATTACCTCAATATTTTGTGATAAAGGATCTTAATATATTTATCTTGAGGTTGGATCACTATGTGTTGGATGTAGATCAAAGAGTCAGTGCACTCAACTGAATATTGAAAAGAACTATTGTGACTTAGTTGTCAATGCATAGATAATATGAGTTATAATGGGATGAAGCATGCGAGTTTTTATGAGTATTATTTTCATTACCACTCATTATGAGAATAGAGGGACCATTATTTTAATAATCCCAATGTCCTGAGCCACACATTCATAAATGTGTATATATATAGTTTGTGTAAAGAGTTGAGCCAAGATATTGGGTTCATAGTTTTAGTGACACACTAGTGCTAATTCCAACTACCTAGTATATGCATCATAAGCACATAAAAGAGAATAAACATTGGGCACAAGTAAAATAAGACTTTATTCATACTTTTGTATTTGAAGATGACAATCCAATTGTGCGTAATGCATTGTAAACAATAAAATAAAATAATTTTATGATTGATTAGAATATTTGGGAGTTACGATAGATTAATCATCATAATAGAAACTAGCTCAAGATTTGAATCTAGAAATTCATAATTACAAGGCTAGTAAAAAAGATCAAACTATTATTAAAACCTATAATAGAATTACATATGAGTTATTAAAATATAGTGATAGTGATGGTGGTTTATATTTAGAAGGTTTCTTCAAACCAGATTGAGAAGCTAAGACAACAAATTTATAAAACATATAACAAGTTGAAGAGGAAATATTATGCAACGTAAACATTCTAGAATGGGAAGCAGAATGAAATATATGAGAGGATCTAGCCAGTGGATCGAATAAAGTATATCAATAACCATAAAATAATGTTGAATAAAATATTAGAATATAGTTTGTGCCTAAATTTAAAACTATGGGAGACTATTGGGCACATAATGAGATTTTAGAAGCATTACAACTACTAAGAGATTATCAAGATGTCTTTATGACCAAGTTCCTAGAAGTGAAAGGTGTAGATCCATAATTTGGGAGATGCACATTGAATTTACAAACTATGCTAGACCCATTAATAATCACCCATATAGACTAAATCCTAACATGAATATGAAAGTAAAGGTTGAGTTAGATCACATTCAAGAAGTAGGGATCATTTATCTAGTTGAAAAGGTAGATTGGGTTAGTCCTATAGTTGTGCATCCAAATAAGTCCAATGAGATTCAAGTCTATGGGGATGCACACTAAACGATGCTTGCATCAATGATCCATTTCTAATAACATTTACAAATGAAGTTATTTAAATATTCATAGGTCATGAGGTGCACTCATTCACAGATGGATTCAGTGGATACCATTAGATTCCAATCATAGAATAAGACCAAGTTAAAACAACAATTACAACATAATGGGGGTCATTAACATATAAGTTAATTCCCTAAGGTCTTAAGAATGCTCCAACAATTTTTTCTAAGGCTAATGGTAACTAAATTTAAATATTTCATTCATGATTTTATAAAAGTCTATTTGGATGACTAGTTTGTCTTCTCTTTGTTTAAAGAACATATTTCAAAGATACATTTAATGCTAGAATAATATCAATCCATGTGCATTGTTTTAAATATAAATAAATGATTATTTTTCACACATTTCAGTATTCTTCTAGGTCACGTCATATGTAGTGTTGAAATCTTGGTAGACTAGGTTAAAATTATAGTAATAGTGGGGATGCCACCTCTAACTAGTTCTATATAAATATGTACCTTTCTAGGTCATACATGATACAATATAAAATTTATCAAGGGATACATAGCCATATCTACACCATTGAAAAATTTATTGCAAAAAGATAAACAATTTAAGTAGACATCATAATGCAAAATAACATTTATTGATCTCAAATAAAGGTTAGTAACAATGCCTATCTTAGTTTTTCTTGATTGGAATTATCCATTCCATATACATGTTTATGCTTATAGTATTGCAATATGATTTAACTTAGTGTAGATAGGGGATGGTGGACTAGATCATTCCATACACTTTGCCAATACAGAATTATCGATAGCAGAGAAAAACTACATGACTACATAAAGAGAAGCCTTGGTTATGGTGTTTTCCTTACAAAAGTTTAGATATTATCTTTTGGCCACACCATTTGAGCTTTTCATAGATCACTAAGCATTATGATACTTGGTTAACAAGTTGATGTTAGGTGGATGAATCTCTAGGTGGCTAATGTTGTTTGAATAATTTAAATTTTGAATCAATATGAAGCTAGGTCAAGAGAATGTGGGATCAGATCATTTTAGCATGATCTAAATGGGGAAAAACTAAAACAAATATATGATGAATCTCTAGATGCACACTTTTTAAGAGCCTTTATGATCCTTGATAACATGGAGGACATTTTAAACCTCATAAAGCAAAGGACATTTTTTGTGTACTATGTTGAAATGGATAAAAATTAAATGGTCACATGAGCCATTCCTCATAGTCTCATTAATATATTTTAGTATCAAATAAAAAATAATGATGTGTTGTGCAAAGTATATTTATAACATGGGTGACCATAACTTATTTAGGAAGCACATCAGGGAGTCATATGATGTAATTTTGTAAGAAAATATATGATGAGGAAGATATTACATAGTAGTCTTTGGTGGTTGAATTTATTTTAGGATGCGCACAGGGTGTCTAAAAACTATGGTGTTTGCCAAAGAATGGGAAAAAACAATCATCATGATGAGATTCCCTTGGTCCCAATACTAGAAGATCAAATATTTGAATAACAGGGCATTGAATTTATAGAGCCTTTAACTCCTCCAAGTAAATGTAGTCATTCACAATATATCATTACTACAACTGATTATTTTATGAAATGGGTGGAAGTTGTTTTGACACCAAGTTGTGGTATAAAAGATGCCACTAAATTTTTGTATGAGAATATCATAACAAGGTTTAGATGTCTGATCAAATTGGTTAGTGATAGAGGTACTCACTTCCTCAATAACACAATCAAGACTCTCACTAAGGAGTTTATGATATTGCACCTCAAGATCATGACCTATCATCCATACATAAACAAGCAAGTTAAAGCTTCAAACAAAGTATTGGGTAAAATACTAATGAAAATATGTAATGTTCAAAGGGATGATTGAGAGGATCAAATTATTATGATTTATTAGGCATATATGACATTATAAATATGTAATAGGCTTCACTCCCTTCCAATTTATTTATGGTCTTGAGGCAATTATGCCTATGGAATACATTATTCCTAGTTTGCTCATTACAATGATTATGAGGTTGGGGGATCAAGACTCCCTAAAACAAAGATTGATGGATTTGGTTAAGATGGAGGAAAATAGGCAAAGTTCATAGTGGATGTAGGAGATCAAAAATTAAGTAAAAAATCATGGCATGATTGTAACTTGTAATCTAAGGAATTTTATCCTGAGTAAGTAATATTACTTTATGATAGCATATTCAAAGAATTTTTGAGAAAGCTACGCATCAGATGGAAGGAACCCTATATTATTCATGATGTTTCACAATAGGGTATTTCATTTTAAAATATTTTAAGGGAATAATTTTATCAGTGCATATCAATGGATGTAGGATTAATCCTTAATGTCATTAATATCTATCATGCATAATTGTAAATGAGAGAGGGTGATAAGTAGCATTATGCAATTAGGAATTTTATTTAGTATTATTTTTTTTATTTTTTTAGGGTTAGTCTGTTTATAAAGTGTAATATTTAAATCAAAACACATCAGGATGAAGTTGTAATAGTTAACATCATAAAGTGCAAATGATATGTATATTTAGCCTGAAAGGAAGACAATTAACAGTTGGAACATGATGATCATCAATTAAGTCTAAGAATGGGGTGTTAATAAGATAGGTATGGTGAAAGGATGGAAAATTATCATTCAAAACTATTAATGACAATGCACTTGAGAGATTACATCTTTCCTGAAGTAGATCATGTGGCAAAATGATATGATGGCCTATAAAATAAATTGGATAAATGAAAAGATGACATGTCATATAATTTACCCACCAATAGATGGATCAAATAAACTAGATGTATAATAATAATCTTCATATTAAATAATAGTTGATTGACATAAATTTTTGAGATACATTTATGCGTAATAAACTCAACACATTTAAAGTCAACAACTTGATGGATTTGGGTGGAAAATTCTATATAATAGAAAGTGTAAACAACCAAAATAAATTACATCTCATACAACCAAGTGAATTTTGTGATCTGCATCCACAATAGATTCTTATGCACAAATTTCACACTATTTCCAAACCAAGCGAACCAAGTGTTCAACGTAGTTTACAAAAATAACAATGAAGAAGGAAAAACTATTAATCTAACTTACAAATGCAAAAAAAGAGGAAATAAGGATTGGTCTAGGACTTAGACAGACCAAATATCATGTCCTAGACCCCTTTGATTTCATTTATGCAACTGAAGATACTTTGTTTACCTATGACATGCAAGAAGCATCACAAGCAGGAGCACTAGCAATTCAACATATGTTGTGAGGTTTTGATGTTGAGAGACTAATAAAATTACCTAATTTCAGGTATTTTTATTAGTTAATATAATGAAGGTACCATACATTTATCTCAAAATGTGACCATAACATCAACCCTATAAATATGGTATGAGTGATAGGGCTTCTAGCATAGGGGAAAGTCTTTTCTACCTTACAAATCCATAATTACACCTACTCACTTTGATACCAAGTAAAATTACACAAGGGTAGGTAAATTCCTATTGATATTATAGAAGAGGCTTTGGTGCACATCCTAGCTGAATGTATAACCAAATTATTTTGGAAAATAATGAAGAAGGTAAAGCATACAATTAAAAGAGTGGTAGACATTGTATATCACATGATACACCTACATGAAGATTTTAATTGGCCCAATTTTTTATCCTTCAAGATCACAAAAAACATTGAGAAGATCCTTACTGGCATTGTGCAATCATTCTAGTACCAATTTTTGGTACTACTACTCTACTTCACACATTGAAAATCACTGGAATGCCTAGTCAATCTTAATGTATATTTGTGTCTTGCTTTTAAATTCACCAACATTACATGGAAAAAAATAGGGCAATATTATGAGCAATTGGGGAGGTTTAATGCATGGTGGATAGAGATCCAGGCCATGATTGATTCATACCCAAAGATGTGATGTAGTATCTGGGATAACATGCATTAGTGACCAAGTTGCATGACATACAAATCAAAGTGCATGAGTTATCCAAAATAACAACTCCATTACCATTTTTCATCACCATGTTGGATGTGATAGTAGAATTTTTGAGACATAAATCATTTACATCTATATTTTTATAACCTTTGCATTCCATGCCCCCAAGGGTGTAACATTTAGTGCAACATTAAGCACAACCTCAAAAATAACCACAAGCACAACTTAATCAACACTACAAACAATAATATCTCTATCATAGGTGGATAAGGGAAAGAGTAAGGTATGAGGGAAATGAGCCTCACTACCACCATATAAAAAGGGGACACAACACACAAAGTCCTAGATTGAAAAAAACATGTTCCAAATATAATAGTTGAATGTGACTTGGTAGAGTTAGGAGTTGGAGATTAGGAAGTTATACAATCCATGCTCATAAACATTGGTAATGATGTTTACTAGTATGAAGATGATAAAAAATTCTTCTTGAAAGCAATATGTACCTATTAGGTGTAGAATTGGGTAAGACAAGACCTATGGGTTGACATCATCGAATCTTCTTACTCTATTATTATTGATATTGTAGGATAAGAAGTAGTTAAATAATAGTTTTAGGCTAAACTTTTACAAGAAGATATAACTATAGGATATTCGACTTCACAAGAAGCAAAACTATCAACACAAGAAATTCTAAGACCAACTTTGATGCACATACCATAGATACATTCTATAGCTCAACCATATCCAATAATCAAAGATAGAATGGTGTATTTTATAGACCCAATAAAATAGAGTGGTATGCAAAAAGTATAGGAAGAACAACCAAAACCTCAGGCCCAGGTTGCAAAGAGGAAAAAAAAGAGTCTCACTCCACTTCTAACCTCCAAAAAGAAGATAATTACATGGAGGGGTACTATTCTAAAATCATATTCTTCAAAATATTTTAATTTAGTTAAAAATTTAGATTCATCTAGCCCCATGTATGTGCATGAATAAGCTAACTTGCCATAGTTAGAACCACAACATGAAGCTGCATAAGAACAAAAGGATCCATTAGAGGTGAAAAAGGAGGTTACAAGGAAGGATAAGGAAGAGAAAAAGAATAGGAAGCTTGAGGTGAAGCATAAGGATGAAAAAAAAGATGAGTAACACAAATAATAGGTTATAGAGGAGGAATGGAAGTATAAATCTGAAGAAGCATAAGCTAAAAATAATAAATTTAAAGAAATAGAAACTAAAAATAAGAAAGCCAAAGAAGAAAAGGCTCAAAATAAGAGAGCTGATGAAGTAGAGGAAAAGAATGAAACATAAGAATAAGATGTAAGGAAATGATAAGAAGCATAGACTATTCAATGAAATAAAGAGGAAGCAATAATAATTGCAAAGGATTAGGATGAGCAAAATGCTAAGAAATAAGTTGAGGAGAAGGAAGTTGAAGCCAAATCATTGTAGCAAAATCCAATGCTAAAGTTGAAGTGGAATACAAATCTAAAGATAAGGTAGAAGTTGTTAACTACTTTCTAACCCTAGGCCTAGAAAGAATTCAACCCATGTATGAGAACCCAAGACATCACTTTTAATCACCCTTATTATGTTCTTGATGAATCAAGATAGTCCAAAGGAAGTCATTGGTTGCCATGTCAAGGACAATAGGTCTAGTGTTCTATCATGCCAAGAATATATCATGGTGGTTTGCCTTGGTCCCTATTTCAACTTGTGTCAAGTGTCCTCCTTGTGTTTGAAAATGTATCAAGGTCCATAATAGGATTTGAAGTGGTCTCAATAGTTTAATGTGCCATGATGGAGATGATTGAATGCTATAACTGATGATTCATCATGAACCTTATAGTGTATTAAAGATTTACAATGTTTGGCCTAATCACAAGTTTTAAAAATGTTATGAATGTAAATGGAAGCCTATTTAAAATATTTAGAATATTATAGGGACTTTTAATAAGTATTGAGATATTATTCATTTTGAAATCCCCTCTTGAAGCCATGTTTATTGTCTAAAAATGTAATATTTGACCTTAATGTGACACTATTTGACCTTAATAGTCCACTAAAACCACCATTCACATCCCCAAAATCCTTCATGAATTCCATTAGGCCATAACCAAATAATTCATGTACTAATGAGGCCCTTTTCACAAGTCAACACCTCTAATTGTCACTAAATGGACCCCACACATGTGAAAATGTGTCTTTTCAACTCCCCAAGTCATACCATGAACTTTCATACATTATTTAACCCCTATTTTCCCTCCTTGTCAATAATGATTTTTGGTTTTAGACATGAGAAAGCACATGAAATTTATAGGGTATAGGAGATTTTAGAGTGGTACAGATCTGTACAATATGGATTTGCCTAGGTGGAGTTAATGATCTAAAAGGAGAGTTAAAGATAGGATTATGATGAAGAAATACAAGTTTTTTAGGGCCCAAAGAGCGAAAAACTAGTTCACTTATTCCACCAAGATCTTTGATAGATATAAAGAGCACTTTAGGTTTGTGCTCAATCCATATAGGAGAAAGAGGGTGAAGGTTTAGGCTCTTAGATAAAATAAGTAGACTATATGACCTTCTGGGCATTAGTTTCAATTTAATTCTTATGTGATATATGAATAAACACTAAGAATCTGAGTGACTTGGTGGTCATCTCCATATGTATAGGGTAAAAAAAAAGAAATAGTTTCAGTGTATCATTAGATCATTTGATGAAATAAGTGATTGTTATGATTCTCTATAGTTATATAAGGTCTTTTCATGTCACCCTCAACCTTTGGTTCACATGTGTGGGCCTATAGGAGTCAAAAATGTCTAATCTAACACTATCTTTAGGTTGCAAGTAAGTTTTCATTGGTGAAAAAGAGTGTTTAGTGCATACATCTGAAGGTGAATAGTGTTTAAAGGTTCAATAATGGTGTATTAAAGTTTTCCATGTCTCATGGGTCCAATTTTAATGTTCATATGGATATACAACCCTTTTAAATGCTACTTCTAAGATAAATTATCTTGAGATTTGGGTTTCACTACATAAAAAGGTAGTATATTGCGTTATGGCATTTTAGAAGTTATTAATAAACTATAAAGGACAACTAAGGAGTGTTTATTTCATACCAAAATGTCCTTATTTAAAGGTTTTAAAACCTCATTATAAACTCTCAGACCTAGGAACTATCAATATACTATCAAACACCTCTATAATTTTGTTTAACAAAAATTAAGGATATTTAATAGAGTTTGAGGTTTTTTGGAAAGTCTTTCATTTCCATTTTTCACTATATATGCCTTACTGATGCTCTAAAAGTGTTATACTCTATTATGTATATAAATAGATATTCCTAGGGTGCTTATAGGTCATTTTGGGTAGTATTTCATAGTATAAACAAATCCCTCAAAGAGCCTTTTCCATTTGAAAACCGCATCACTATTAACCTACCTCAGTTTAGGCCCTATTTCCAAGTTTCAAGCTCCATATGACCTCACAGTCATCAACCATAGGTATGAATCCTATATTTAATAATAAGGCATGTAAATGAGCTATAAATAATCCACCATGCTATCAAACATCATGAATAATAGGAATAAATGATTTTACATAGTCATAAATCCTATTGAGAATGCATTATCACCACTTACAACAAATAACTTAGGTCCACATTATAAAGTCCTTCAAAGTAACTATATATATATGAGCCTTGATCATAAGGAAGGATACATGATCAATTAGTTTTATTCCTTAAATGGAGGGTATTATATTCAATTTATACCCCTTAGGCTCTCAAACATGACCTAAATACAAAGGTATACTTAGAGACCTGTCTATAAGCCCTCTAAATAGTCAATGTGCATAGACCACTACCTACAAGGTTGTTGATGGTTTGTGTTCCACCTTGAAATGATGATAATCATACCAAGGATAGGATAAAACTCAAAATAGGTTGTAAATCAATGTCTGATAACCATGAAGGGATGATAAAATGGTCTAAGTAGGTGACTAAACAAAATGGCGCAAGCATATGTAGTTAGCTGACCCTGATTAATCAACCTAGAATGCATGACTAGATCAAATTGAAATTACAAGAACATATAAAAGGGGAGTATAAAATATATGAAAACATATCCAAAATACCTCAAGGTCCTACCTAATGGTGCTCCTGAGCAAGGAAGTTATTTGGTCTAAGTTGCAGACCTAGAACATACAAAGTGTGGTATGATTATACGCACAAGTATGTTGATAGAAATGGAAAAGATAGACCTTAGGGATATGATCAAGATTTGGAATATGATATTTAAACCTTAATTCCATTCCTATAAGTAACTGAGAGAGATTGATTCAGGTCATCACACTAACAATTGCAAACACCTGTATAAGATAGTGTAGCCAAGGGAGGCTTGATAGAGAGTAGGGTTGATGAGGTGGTCTGGGTAGATAAAGGCATATGAAAAAAATAAATACTCACTAATTAGGTTTAACTAAAAATTTTTAGGTTATACATACATATATAAATGATTGGAGGTCCCAAAGACTAGTCTGAACACCTCAATGTCTAAAGACACATTTAGGTCTTAAGACCCCAAATTCACTTTAGGGGGGATTGTAACCCCCAAGTAGACACAATTCAATATAGGGATATATGAAGATGTTTTAGATCCTATAAGAGGTATTTTGGGAAAAGGAATGCAATGAGATAGTTTTTTTTGGTTTTAGTCCTCTCTTGAGCTCCATCATTCTGAACAATCATGTCGAGCTACACCTTCTAACATTCATATCTCTTACCACAAAAGGACTCAGGCCCAAGGCTCTTAGGGAAACTTAAGAACCCCTATGGACTTAAAATTTATAAAGGAGTGAGTGGGGTTTATGGGTCCAAATTTATGAATGAATGCTAATAAGGTAACCTACTTAAACTATGTAGTAGAGAGCTTAAGGCACACCATATTTTGCTCATATCTCTGCACACAATTTGCATGGGACCCTAAGTTATTTATGAGAGATAAAGGGGCCAGTGGACTATAAATTCATGACAAGAGGTTTTGGTTTGGAGGTATTTACTACATAAATCATTGTTAAGGTGGTGGACCTCAAAAACCATAGTTTAGACCTAATAAAGAAAATACACTCCCAAATGCACTAAACCAAGGTGATTAGATTATGAAATATTCCTAATCATCTTCCTGGGTTTCTTAAGGACTTAGATCATCTATTTTTTGGTATATGTAGGGTGTTTACCATACATATAAAGCCTAAAATATCCACTATAGACCTAGATACATTAAATTGAGAAGAACTTGCATGTTCCATATGTTTCTAAGGAAGGATTGAGACCCAAAGGTCTCAAATGATCATACATTGGCCACCTATATGGACCTCCATGTCTGATATGCACTTGTAGATAGGCCTAAGTGCTTGAATAAGGGATTGTATTTAATCAATAAGAGTTTGATGGCCTAATCAAGCTAATATAGATTCTCTAAGGTCACTCAAGGGTGATTTATAGGCCAAAAAAATTAGATAAGTGCCTCATCATCATAGCTTAGGGTCATAACATAGAAACCCTACACTCATACCTATTTATCTATCACCTTCATTAAAATAATACCACTTGGAGGTTATAAAAGATGAAAAAATAAGATCAAAATACATATCAAACCTTCATGAATATGATCATCATGTTTTTAAAGATGTGTGGGTCACTTCAATTTGCAAGGGAGATGGCATAACTAGTCATTTTGGCATGAAGACACCTCAAGACTACCCAAAATGCTCATTGCCCACCTGAAAGGCAACTTGACAAGCTCACAACTATATGTAACTATTACATGGGGAGATGATCACCTTAGGAGAGGTGGGTGGATTAATCTACAAGATATTAATGGAATTGGTTTAGAGGTTAAGGCCCTAACCTCTATGAACCATTAGTAAGAGTCCAGGAACCTATTAAACATCATTAAAAACCTAATAAGGACCAAATTGGGAATATTTTAGAGAAAATGTATAAAAATGCATTGGAATCACTTGGAAAACACTTGGGTCATGTAGTCCACTCAGATAAGGCTTCTGCTATTACGTTGGTTTGTATGAATAATGTACATACATCTACAAAAACTACAAGTTTACAAGGTTTTTAGTAGGAGATGAAGTGTAAGACTTGGTAAAAAGTTTAAAATAATTAGAGGGGATGGCCTGAGATGTTTTTCACCTCCTAAAGTCATAAAATTTCCAAAACTCTACTTGGAAATTCCTCTACAAATCCTTACCATATATCTAATTTGTAGATGATAGTGAAGACGGTCTAGTCATATAAGAAGGGTAAGATTTCAGGTGTGGGATATTTAGAGGGCCTAAGTTTTGATGTATAAGACTAGTTTAGGTGTTAATAAATCCCACTCAGGAAGCTTTAAGGTCTAGTTCAACTCTCATAACTCTCTAAATAATGAATGAGCAAGAGACTAGACTGCTTGTCTATTAAGACATTTAATCAACAAAATAAGGATGTTTATGGGAATATAAAACTAATATAAAGTTAATGTGACATCATAAAACATACATAAATTCCCCTTGAGGTGATTAATCTCCATTTCCATGGTTATTATGAAGGATTTTGGTAGTTTCTTAGACATGGGTAACATGCAAGAAAAGACAACTACTTAATGCCTCATGGAAAAGGCCTAATTGGGATTATTTAAATGATTAATAACTAATAAAAATAAATGGAATTGAATAATTATGGTGTGCATGGACTATTCATGAATCAATTTTTTTAAAAAAATAGACCCCAGTGCTCTAAGTTGCTCATTTAAGGCACTAGTCAACTCAAGCAACACATGGTGAAGTGTGAAGGGTTGTTGTAACTGTTGAGTGAGTGGATGATGCCCATTATGACCTATTAATAAAAATTATATGCCAATATTACCTTCTCTCTCTTTCTCACAATTTTTTTTATTAGGCCTTGATGCCTTTATTTGCATCCCTCAATTGGGTATAGCAAAACTCAACCAAATTATATCTTGAACCTTGAGAGTCAATATAGAAATGGACTATTATTAGACTTCTTGTTATAATTAGTGTGTTATGGTTGTTGAATTGAAGAAAGTGTGACATTTAGTCTCCTTTATAGGTCCTCCCCTTTAACTAGCTATTATAATGTCATCCTATATAGTTCATGTGAAGTGTCATAATGTGGTAGTTGTATTGAAGAGTGAGTTGGTTGATAGTACCTCAAGTAGTACTCTTTTTCCATTGCCTTCAAGTGTATACACATAATATTTTCAAATTTTATCCGTTATTGATGCTTTATATCTTCTAGGAACCAATCAAGTCTCAATTTCTCTAAGTGCATACGTTAAGGGGTTCACCAAGAAAGGGGTGGGCAAACCATTAGTGTTTTGTAGGATTTTTGTCCCTAATTACCACTTATTATCAATCTATACATCTCATAAAACATTTACTTAAGATATTAATCCTCTTTTACACACTCCAATATTTTACCACTTTCATTACCCCTTTTCCTAACCTAAATTGATGACACCTCCTTTTTCAGCCAAATACTTATCTTATGACACGTGGCTTCATACAAGTAGAAGGGCCTATGAGAATAGTTTCACCTCCTCACTCTTCATGTTATTTAACATGGAGATGGACTATACATTTAATTCTCCCCTAGGATGCACAACTTGACATGTGTCAAAGATCTGAGCATTTTAGAATGATGGGGATATTTAGAACTCCTCACCTTATTTAGATGAGGCATACTTCAAAAAGGGCCCAAAAAATGAAACCCTTGAGTGAATGCCACATTCTATTATTTGAGTGGTCCATCCCTTAGAAATTATTTGTAATTTTCCCACCCAAAGGCAAGTGAGACATCTTTTGAAAAAAGGATTGAAACCAAAATAATTTTGGGGTGCTACCATATGTTAGTCTAAGATGCTTGCTCAAGCTTTCAACCATATTTTTACCTTTTGAATCATTAACTAACCCAAAGAGAAGTTTAATACTCTTCCATCCCACAAAAAGTATTCATTACATTATAAGAGAATTTAAATTGAAGGAACTTCTTAGGAGATTCTCACATGTCCCTCATCCAGTTTATAAGAAAATTATTCCCTTTTGTAATTAAGATATTCCAAGGTTGCAAAATGGATGTATGGTTTGGGGGTTCAGACTTCTTATTACCTAAGTTTGGATCAAATCTTGTAACCTTTTTGAATGATCTAGAATGTAATTTTACCTTACAATAAAAAATTTAAACATCTTGGGGAATGAAATTTTACTGTTACAACAAATCAACACAGGGAGTTCAATTATACTTTCATGGGTCTCATTACTTCAGAAAAAGGGTTAGCAAAACAAAGGGTGAGACCTCAACATAGAACATCATATACAGATTTAGGATAAATTATGATAGTTTTACTAACACGCACCCAATTTCTCTAGTGCAATTTTGGGAACTAACACGGGGGTTGACCTATTTTGACTTGTGGTCAAAATGTTCAACATTCTTGGTGATTTCTAGGGCTGGTATGATTGCTATACCAAAGACTAGTAGGCTTTTGCTATCCATTTGGATATGGAGTCACCTATGTATAGGTGTGACATTGAAATTTCCTTTAAAATAGACTAAAACACAAGAAACAACAAAAACAAGACACAAAATAACACACCACACACATGTGCTTCATGAACACTTATGGAAAACACACAAAAAAAGTGAAACAAAATAACTCAAACACAAACTAGCCTAAAGTAAACACTTCCTCCTAGATTAAATGGGAAGTTTGAAACCTATTTCTCTCCATGAAATGAGGGAATGAATGAGGCATGTTACTTTTTGATCTTTGGCATTGATTCTTCCATCTTCTTCATGGTGTTTTCCAACTTCATTGGCATGATGTTTAATGAAAAAAAACTACAACCAGGTCAACTATAGAAATTAACTCTTCTTGTATCTAAACAACCTCAAATTTCTCATGGGACTCCTCAACTACAAACTCTACTGGTGGTTTAACAAAGCATACCTTAGTGGTTTCCATGGTGCTCTCAATAAGATTGAGTCTCCTTTCAACTGCAAGTTCTTCAAGCTCAATAAGAATCTTTGCATTGTATACCCAATCCTTGTCATTATCCTCCATGGAAAACTCTTTATCTACCTTCTCATGTATATGGACCTCAACTTGGAAAATCTATTTAAGCTCTCGAAAGAGTTTAACTTAATCCTACCAACCATTTTTGCTCTCCTTATCATATAGAACCATCATCTCTTCAACTTTCTCTTCTTAATGTATGAGGTCAACAAACTGATCTTATTTATGCTCTAATGCATCTAAGGGTGATTCAAGATCAAGATAAGATATAGAGTACTCTTTAAAAACTAAATGCATCTGATGTAACTTATTGAGAAATGGGTTGAATTTAACCTTCATTATTGATAGTACACTCAACTTTATGCTTGAGATAATCATCAACAACCTCATGATCAAGTGTATGCTCCTTGGGAGAAAGAATTAGATCATTTATCTACTCAAACACTTAATTTATGGCATGAATCTTTTACCATAGGTTTTATCCATCATGACTTTCATGTTCAAGTGCTTCATCATGGAAAACATGTATGGGTTCCTTATCAAACACTTCTTATATGTTTTCATCAAACTCTTTATGTATAACTATAATAGGATCTTCAATATATTACTCCTCATTCAATAAGGTAGAGTTACATTTGTGCTCACCAAGAGAAGTACCTACAGTGATCTCCTCTTCATAACTACATATGCCATCTTCATGATTAGTTATATATTGATATCTTTCTTCTTGATTTGTTTCCCTCAAAATGGGTTCCTTTTCAATAAGGGGTAGGGTGGAAGATTGATGGATAAGATCATTAATTAGAGATGAATAATGGGGTGTGATGGAGGGCATATGAATTGAGTATGGAGTGTGAGGTGTAGTAGAGATCTTGTGCATATATTTAGGAAAGGGGACTTCACTAGTAAGCTCATGTGGAAGTGACAATTTGGGCTGGTTAGAAGGAAAAAGCACCTACACAAGTAGAAGTTGCACCTTGTCAATAGCCTCCTTAAATCTCTTAAATAATGACATATTCAATCTAAAGATCTTTGTTTTCCCACATCCTTAGCCTACTTTTTGAGCATTGTGCACACTTATTTTCCAATTTCATCTACTTTTTAATCTCCTATTGAGCTCCCTCTAACTCTTCAAACATCTCCAACACCTACATACAACTTTGGTAAACACCTCTCAACCATTCCATGATATGATTAGGGAATACATCATACTCATCATCCCATGTTTATATATTATCTTACTTATCTAACAACTATGGTATGAGTGTAAACAAATATTTCATGTAAGATGGGGTTGATGGAGGAGGGGGAGGGTAATGATAGGGATTGAGGCTAGCTTTAACTTATTACATTCTTTCATACAAGAATTTAGATCTTGCCTTGTAATATATTTTTTAAAAATCCCTTGAATCATCTAATTCCTCATGACAAGACTCATAAGAATCCTCTTGAAGTTGATAAGCATAATGATATGGTTGGTAAGGAGCATATTAGGGCTGATAGGGAGGCATTTATTGATAAGTTTCTTTACAAATATCATCATAGGGATATTAAACAACATGATGTTTATATGGAGAAGGAAATGTAGGATCATAGGGCTTCCATGGCTTATAGGATTGATATCCATGTTTATAGGACTATTGAGGGGAATAATATGGTTTATAACAAGGCTGATAGGGAGGTTCATAGTATGGATATTCATCATCGCTAATCATATCAACCTCATAGGTCAAAAGAAACATGAAAAATGATCAAAATATTCAATAAGAGATACTTGGGATTTTTATAAATATAATATTTCATTTGTTGTCACCATTGGTGATATCTTGTTTGCTTCTAAAAGCTAACTAGAGGAAAGACACACCAATAATCTTTCCACTCTCTTGGACCTTTGAGTCCCACTAGTGTGCCAAAACTATTTTCATAAAATATTACACCCTAAATGAGGGTGTTAAAGCCTCCTATATATTTTCAAAACATGGGAATACTTTTAGTTATGTGGATTTACCTATAGTAGATGTAGACCTCTAAGTTTAAGGGCTAGCTCCCTGAATATGCCTTGAAGTTCTTATCACCTAACTAACTATTTATTTTTGGGAAAAGGGATAAAATTTTGAATGAAAAGAAAATAATTTAATGGGGTGATACACTATAATGATTTACATAATACCATCATAATTATTTCACTAAAAACAAGGCTTATAACACTAGTCTAAAAGTCCTAAAATGCACTAGCATTAGTATGCCAATATGAAGGTGACATGCATGAAGACTATCTAAGTTAGGTGGAACCATAGATCAGTTGTATATATTAAGGATCATTATAAATTTTATAATAGATCCATACACTTAAAAATAATTTATATAACTTGATAGAATGAAATCACTTGCATCAAACATGGAAGAATTGAGGGAAATCAAGGATAAATGAATATCTCTTAACTATTCACTATGCATATATTCACACACGTTGAAGAGATGATATATGAAATAAAAATAGATTTTCTTTATTTTTCTAAGGTAAATTACAATGTTAAAACCATCAAGGCCTCACCATACATAGTGTGTCATTATTCTATAAGAGCCAAAATCGCTACTACTTATAGAATTTGAGAGAAAAAAGAAGAGCGTGAATTCCAAGAGTCACTAAAACATATGTCAATATGAGAAAAGGAATTAAATATGTAATAGGATGAAGTTTTAGAGATACCATGTAAGGCCTCATAATATAAATGTCCCTTAAATGCATGAAACTCTTGAAATGTGGCATAAGACTCTTTATTTTCAAGCTTAGAAATTGCCTTCATCATGTGACCTCCTTAGAACACTCCATAATAAACTAGGGATATGTAAGATGATTTAAATAAGAGTTAGGGGTTGTAGACATGATCCAACATGTAGTGAGTGAATCCTTAATCATTGATATTATTGTATACATGAGTTATCATTGTCTGTAATTCAAATAATTCCTTTTTCACTCACCTTGCACACTTGGCACCAAATTTGCATTTAGTTTTTCAATATGATCCATAAAAAGGAGTGTATGACACCTTTTATGACCCATAATGGCATTATATTCCTCATTCAGACCTTAAAAGTCCTTCCACTTAGATTTTTCACCTTATCACTTACATGTTCACTATATCATTCTAGATTGGTTGATGTGGAGGTACTTGCATAAGAACTTTTGAGTTTTAATGAAGCATAAAATGTATATGATAGGATATAATAGGTTCCAATCTACCTCCCAAAGTGATTTTTATCTCTTGAATACCTTTTTTTACCTACACAACACACAAAACTATCAAAGAAACCAATTTTATGCCCTATTTGTACAAGTAGGGTGAGAGTCAAATTAATGGGAAGGAGATATTTTGAGTCCTATACAAGCTCAAAGTAATTTTATATTCAAAATCTCCCTCTTATGTGCCTTTACTACATTTTTTCCATTGGGTTAAGAACTAGGGTTTTGGAGGGTTTAGAGATGTTTTACCCCTTAAGGATTATTCATGAAGGTCTGACATTATAATATTAAAAAAAATCCTAATTAAATTGTTAAATACATCCTTAAACACCCCCCAACTCCTTATACTCCCATTAAAATCCTCCAAGTAGGTGTGATCTCTCAAACTTGCCTACGCGAGCTCCTTTCTTCATTTTGTGTAGGCCTAAATTGGATTGAGCCAAAGTTGACCATTATGTAAGGTTTTTTTGAAAACCAAATGTTAATTCCCACTTAATTTCTCTAAATAAATGTGCTTTCATTCCATACAATGTTATTATTATGTGAGAAGTGATGACCACATCTCTTTAGGGTCTTAGTCCTAGTTAAGGCCTAAAGTCCTAACTATGTCCTTGATGCCTAGATGTCACTTGTGTAGTTCCTGATGGTTTCAAGACACTAGATATTATTTTAAATACCTATATCAACCTTATATTTCTACATAAAAGGTTTCAACAACTTTTTCACCTTCCGTTCAACATCACTTCTCAATCCTACAAACTTCTTACTTCCTAGAGTATTATCTATCCGAGACAAAATAGAGGGTATCTACCTTATCATTTCAAGACAAATGGAGGTATGGGTGGTTTATCCAAGTTATTAAGTATCTCTATATTTAATTTTAAAGGATTTGTTTCATCATTAGACCCTCCAAATGTGACAAAACCTAAGACAAACTTGTGGGAAATGATGACTATGCAGGCTTCAAACATATGTGTAGACTGTAAGCTATTCATGAGACCTTTATTACCTTGTTCTCATGGTTTTAAAATATCATATGATGTAAAAAAACTTAATTAACATTTATAACATACCAAAACTTATTTTTTTCTTTCCAACTCCTTCATTTCATACCTTGTATTTTATTTGATAGAGGTGCTAACTATGTTTCACCTACCTGGTAGGTGTTTATTGCGTGTTTAAACCTTGTATCATTACTACATGGTTTTATTCAATTCATTATTATAATAACATAGTAATTATGGCCACTTTACACCATTCCTTTATTATGCTAATCACCAATAACACTATATCCCAACTCCTTATTGACTATAGTCAACTAGAGTTGACCATTGTTAAGGCAACATAGGTCATGTAGGTTGATTTTCCTCTTTGAAAGCTATGTCACATACCAATGAATCATTTTTGGAAGTATTTATATAATATACAAGTGTTTATGTACATTATTTCACTAAATTCATCTATGAATCTATAGGCTAGCACCTACAGTCAACTATAGGTAAGCCTTTTGAGGGCAAGGAACTTGTAGGTGGTGATTAGGACTAAGAAATTGTATTTTAACCTCCTTCAAGATTCCTAGACCATTGGTGTGTCCCCTAATTCCATGAAATAACTAAATAATGTAAACATGCTCTTGTGATGCAACTTAGGAGTGTAAAGTCATTTTAAATTCAAAACCCTATAGAAAACACTGAAGAAATACAATGATCAAAAGTGCAACTTTGAAGCCTTATAACATCCTCCATATTTGTCCAACCTCCATATATTTTTGTGAGGTATCTACCCTATATGATAGATACAAAGTATTATCATAAAAAATTATTTAGGATCCATGTCTTTTCCTCATATGGCAGCCTTAAATGTGACTCAGGTTTTATTTTAGGACTTTTAGGGAACTTATCCCTAAACTCAATTTTCTACCTATGCATATAACCTTTCAAGTTTGTTTTCCAATCTAGTACTTTAAACATGGCTCTCATGGCTCATGTCAACTGATCCAACTTCATGAAGGTATATAAACATTTTAAACTCCTCCATATCATACCTTATATCTCTATATAAGCCACCTGTAGGTGGTCATTTGCAGGTTACAGGGTAGTGGGTAGAAACATGAACAATGTACATGATGTGTTGTTCTTCCAATCAAGAATATACCCTTCCAATTTACTCAAATTAATTATTAAAACCTAAAGGACTTTTAAACAAGATTCAATATTCCTATTTTAATGTTCTTATCCTTCTATAGGTGTTGATACAATTGCAATCAAGGTAGTGAGTGTGAACATAAACAATGTCCATAGAATATGAGCATTCAATTATTTTTAGACCCTCCATCAACTTTCAAGTGGAATATTTTCACCATTTATAACCTTATTAGATTAAAATATTCACTTTTAATGTGAATAGCATCTGTGAGGCACCTATAGGCATGTGTAAATTATGTATGACTATGTTCAACATCCTTGATTATGTGCTTGATCAACCTTCATGATGCTAGATTTACATATTAAGCTTTGGAATAAGGAAGTTTTCGTTACATATGAAGTTAATTGAACATCATATCACAATAATTTGAAACCATTACAAAGAAAAGAACCTTATGTAAGTAATGAAACCTAACTATAAGCTCACTAGCATACTCCTACAATCTAAGAGGTTTAAATTCATAAAAACACTTCAAAACATTAAAATAAAGATTGGAAACATGAGACAATGGATTCTAAATCCTTTTAGATCAAATTCACCAATTGGATTTTATGGACTAGCTTGTACAAGAGAAAAACCTGTAGGGTATGGGGTTTAGCATGTAAAATGAGACAATTAAATTATAATAGATGGTTAATAAAGCACAAGTGACCAATAATTGAAATATTTATATGAAAATGAATTTTAATAATTTTAATATCACCCCATAAAGGCATTTGACTTGAAACCTCTTCTATTGGTTGTACCAAGAAGAAACCTGTTGACTAGTCCTACATGTCTAGTGGCGTGATGGAAGAGTAGAATGTTTTTTTCCAATTTTGAGAATTCCAAAGCTGTTTAATAATATAAATTATTATAAATATTTTATATACATCTCAAAATATCTTACCATGTTCCACTCTCCTCATGGGCCATACAACTATAAAAAATAATCCTTTCTCACTTGTTTTCTTGATTTTTAGTTAGGAACTTACAATTTTATGTTAGTAATAACATTAATAAAAATAAATATGATAGGTAATGACATTAGTGATGTTTATAATTATTTTATATAAATTTTATACATGATAAAACTATACCACCTTCATAAATGGCCCAAATATGTGACATATAATGACCTAGGAAAGAGATTGACTATGACCAAGGTGATAACACATTAAATGACATAAAATAACACATTGACACAACTATATGACCCTAATAAGCCCCTATACATGTCTTGGACTATAGGGGGGTAGACCTATTTTGACTTGTGGTCAAAATGTTCAACATTCTTAGTGATTTTTAAGGGTGGTATGCTTGATATGCCCAAGACCAGTAGACTTTTACTATCAATTATGATATGCAGTCACCTATGTATAGGTATGAAACTAAAATTTCATTTTAAATAGACTAGAACATAATAAAAAATAAGAATAAGACACAAAACAACACACCACACATATATACTTCATGAGCAATTATGGAACAAAAAAATACCAAACTTACTAACTCAAACACAAACTACCTAAAGTAAACACTTCCTCCTTGATCAAATGAGAATTTTGAAACCTATTTTTATCCATTAAATGAGGGAATTAATGAGGTATTTTTATTTTTTAATATTTGGAATTGATGCCTCCATCTTATTCATGGTGTTTGCCAAATTCATTAGCATGATGTTCAATGAAAACAAAATAGCTACAACTAGGTTAACTATGGAAGTGAACTCTTCTTTCATACAAATGAAATCAAATTTATCATGGGAATCCTCAATTAAAACCTATAATATTGGTTTAACAAGTCATGAATTATTAGTTTTCATGGCGCTCTTAATAATATTAGGTCTCCTTTTAGTTGCAAGTTCTTCAAGATCATTAAGGAGCTCTACATTGTCTACCCAATCTTGGTCATTGTCTTCCATGGAAAACTCTTTATCCACCTTCTCATGTACTTAGAGCTCAACTTGTAAAAGCTATTGAAGTTCTTGAAATATTTCCATTTACTTGTATCATTAATTTTTGCTCTCCTTATCATATAGAACTACCATCTCTTCATCTTTATCTTCTTGATGTATGAGGTCATCAAACCGATCTTCTTTATGCTCTAATACATTTGAGGGATATTCAACATCAGGATAAGATATGGAGTAATCTTCAATAACTACATATTCTACCTTGGTCTCATGAAACTTTCTAATACTATAACTTCTTGAGGAATGGGTTGAAGTTTACCTTCATTCTTGATAACACACTCAAGTTTATGCTTGAGATAATCATCAACCTCATGATCAGGTGTATACTCCTTAGCAGAAGGAGTTAGATCATGTAGCTACTCAAAATCTTAGTTTATGGCATGAATCTTATACCATATGTCTTCTCCCTCATGACTTCCATGTTCAAGAGCTTCTTCATCATGGACAATAGGTATGAAGTCCTTATCAAGCTCTTCTTATGTTATCTCCTCTTTATAATTATTTATGACATCTTCTTTATTAGCTATAGCTTGCGATCTTTCCTCTTTATATGCTTCCCTTAAATTGGGTTCCTTTTCAAGAAGGGGTGGGGTGGAAGGTTTATGGATATGATATTTAATTAGAGATGAATAATGGGGTGTAATGGAGGGTATATCAATTTAGTATGGAGTGTTAGGTGTAGTATAGAGCTTGTGAGTAGATTTAATTAAGAGGACTTCACTAGTAAGCTCATGGGGAAGTGACAATTTGGGTTGGTTAGAAGGAAAAACACCTACATCAGTAGAAGTTTCACCTTACCAATATCCTCATTGAATCTCTTTAACAACAAAATATTAAATCTAAATATTTTTTTTCCCAAATCCTTAGCCTACATATTTTCCAAGTGCATCTACTCTTTTATCTCCCATTGAGTTCCATTTAACTCTTCAAACATCTCCAACACTTGCATATAGCTTTGGGAAACACCTCTTAACCATTTAATTATATGATTAGGGAGCACATCATACTCATCATCCCATGTTTACATATTATCTTCATTATATAACAACTATGGTATGAGTGCCAACAAAGATTTTATGTAAGATGGGGTTGATAGAGGAGGGGGAGGGTAATTATGGGGATTGAGGCTAACTTTAACTTGTTACATTCTAGCCTATAATAACTCAAATCTTACCTTATAATATCTTTGTGTACAATACCTATAATCATTTGATTCCTCATGATAGGACTCATAGGAATCCTCTTGAGGTTGATAGGCATAATGATATGTTTGGTAAGGAGCATATTAGGGATGATAGGGAGGCATTTATTGATAAGTTTTTTGATATATTTCCTCATAGGTATGTCCAAAAACATGATGTCCATATGGATAAGGAAATGGAGGGCCATAGGTCTTCCATGGATTATAGGATTGTTAGACATTTTAATAGGACTATTGAGGGGCATAATATGGTTTATAGCATGGCTGGTAGGGAGGTTCATATTAGGGATATTCACCATAGCTATTCATATCAAACTCATAGGTTAAAGGAAACATGATAACTGATCAAAATATTCAATAATAAATACCCATGCTACTTACAACTAGAATATTTAATCAGAGTCACCATTGGTGCTATCTTGCTTGCTTCTAAAAGCTAATTAGAGGAAAGACACACCAACAATCTTTCCACTCTCTTAGACCTTTTCATCCCACTAGTGTGTCAAAATAATTATCACCAAATCTTACACTCTATATGATGGTGTTCAAGCCTCCTCTAGATTTAGGAAACATGGGAATACTTCTAGGTATGTGGGTTTACCTATAGTAGATGTAGACCTTTAGGTTTAAGGGTTAGCTCCCTGAATATGCCTTGAAGTGCTTATCACCTAACCAACTATTTGTTTGTGGGAAAAGGGATAAAATTTTGAATGAAAATAAACTAATCTGAGGGGGTGATACACCAAAAGTATTTCCACAAGACCATCATACTTATTTCACTAAGAAACAATGCCTACAATACTAGTCTAAAAGTCCTATAATTTACTAGCATTAGTATTTCAATATGAAGGTGACATACAAGAAGACTATGCAAGTTAAGTGAAAGCATAGATCTGTTGTAGATAAAAAAATCTCATTTTAAACTTGAGAATATATCCATACACTTAAAACACTTCATATGACCTCCTAGAGTGGAATCACTTGCGTCAAACATGGAAGGATTGAGGGAAAGCAAGGATAAATGAATATCTCTTAACTATTCGCTATGCATCTCTTCACACACTTTGAAAATATGATATATGAACTAAAAATAGATTGTATTTAATTTTATAAGGTAAATTAAAATTTCAAAACAATTAGATATTCACCATACATGGTGTGGTATTAGTTTACAAGAGCCCAAATGGCTACTACTTATAGAATTTTAGAGAGAAGAGAAGAGAGTAAAGTCAAAGAGTCAATAGAACATGTGTTAAGATGATAAAAGGAATTAAATATGAAATAAGATAAATTTTGAGATAGACAATGTAAGGTCTCATAATACAAATGTCCCTCAAATGCATGAAACTCTTGAAATGTGGCATATGACTCCTTATCTTCATGCTTAGAAACTACCTTCATCATGTGACCTCCTTGGAATATTCCACAAAATAATAAGGATATGTTTGATTATTTCACTAAGAGTGATAAGTTATAGACATGATAAAACATGCATTGGTTGCATCCCTAGTCATTGGTATTCTTGTACACATGAGTTATCACTATCTGTAGTTCAAATAACTCCTATTTCACTCACCTTGCTCACTTGGCACCAAATTTTCCTTCTATTTTCCAATCTAATCCATACATAGGAGTGTATGGACCCTATTAGGACCCCTAATATCTTTATATTCCTTAGGCATTCCTTAAAAGTCTTTACATTTAAATTTTTCATCTTCTCACTTGCTTTTTCACTATGTCACTCTAGATTGGCTAAAGTGGAGGTACTTACAGAAGAACTTTTGAGTTTTGTTGGAGCATAAAATGTATTATGATAGGATATATTAGGTTATAATATACCCCTCAAAGTTATTTTCATCTCTTAAAAACATTCCATACCTACACAACACACAAAACTATCAAAGAAACCAATTATGTGCCCTATTCATACAAGTAGGGGGAAGGGGTCCTTAGGAGTCCTCCATAATCTCAAAGTAATTTTGTAGTCAAACTCTCCCTCTTAGGTTAATTTACTACTTCATATTCTCCATAAGGTCAAGAACCAAGGTTTTAGAGGGTTTGGACATGTTTTACCCCTTAAGGATTGTTCATAAAGGTATGATGTTGGAATCCTCAAAAAATTTAACTAAGACCTTGTTCAAGACCTCCTTCAACATCCCCAAATTCCCTAGACTCCCATGTAAATCTTTCAAGTAGGTGTGAGCTCTCAAACTTGCCTACTCGAGCTCCTTTATTGATTTTATGTAGGCCTAAATTAGATTGAGCCAAATTTAACCATTATTTGAGGTTTATTTTAAAACCAAATGTTTCTTCCCACTTCATATCTCCCATAAAGTTGCTTCAATTCCCTACAATACTCATATGATGTTAGAAGTGATGACCACATCTCTTTAGGTTCTTAGTCCTAGTCAAGGCCTAAAGGCCTAACTATGTCCTCAATGACTAAATCTAACTTGTGCAGTTCATAATGGTTTCAAGATCCTAAATATTCTTTTCCATACTTGTTACAACCTTCTATGCCTCCATGAAATGTTTTAACAACTTATGCACCTTCCTTTCAACATCACTTCTCAAGCCTACAAACTTATTACTTATTAGAATACCCTCTATCTAAAATAAAATTGAGGGTATCTCCCTTATCTTCTTAGGCCAATTAGAGGTATTAATGGTTTATCCAAGTGATGAGGAATCTCTATGTTGAATTTCAAGGCTTGGTTTAATCAGTAGACCCTCCAAATGTGATGAAACCTAAGATAGACTTGTGGGAAATGATGACTGTATAGATTTCATACATAGGTGTGGACTATAGGTTATCCTTAAGAAATTTATTTATTTATTATCATGATTTTATAATATAATATGATGTATAAAAAGATTATTAAGCTCTATAACATGCCAACACTTCTTTGTTTATTGCCAACTCCTTCATTTCATACCTTGCATTTGACTTGATAGATGTACTAACTATGTTTCACCTACCTATAGGTGTTTAATACATTCCTAAAGATTTGATCATTGATAAAATAATTTATTAAATTTATTAATATAATAATATAGTTATTTGGGCCACTTTACACCATGAATTTGTTAGGAAAATCACCAAAAACACTATATCTCAACTCCCTGTTAACTATAGTCAATAAAAGTTAACCATTGTTAAGGCAACATAGGTCCTATAGGCTTATTTTTATCCTTGAAACCTATGTCACATACCATTTAATAATTTTTGGAAGTATTTAAAATTATTTATAGACTCTTCAAGTTCTTATGTACATGCTTTCACTAAGTTCATCTATGAATCTATAAATTAACACCTATAGTCAGTTGTAGGTAAGCCTTTTGAGGGCAAGGCACCTGTAGGTGGTGATTAGGATAAATAAATTATATTTTAACCTAATTAAATCTCCTTAGACCATTTGTGTTCCCCCTACTTCTATGGAATCAATAAATAATTAAAACATGCTCTTGTGATGCCACCTAAAAGTGTAAAGTCATTTGAGGTTCAAAAGCCTATAAAAAAACATTGAAGAAATATAATGATCAAAAGTGTAAATTTAAAGCCTTATAACATCCTCCTTATTTTTCCAACCTCCATATCCTTTTATAAAGTATATCCCTTATATTTATGTCTAGTATCTATGTTTTTTCCTCATATGGCAGCCTTAAATGTGACTTTATGCTATGTTTTGGGACTTTTAGGGAACTTATCCCTAAACTTAGTTTTCTACCTATGCATATAATCATTCAAGTTTGTTTACCAATATAGTACTTCAAACATGGATCTCATGGATCATCTTATCTAATACAACTGCATGAAGGTATATAAACATGTTAAATTCTTCCATACCACACCCTTAGATGTGTGTGTAAGCCACTTATAGGTGGTCATTTGTAGCTTACAGGGTAGTGGGTAGAAACATGAACAATGTACATGATGCATGGTTATTATAATTAGGATTATACCCATCAAATTTCTCAAACTAATTATTAAAACTTTAAGGACTTTTAAAAAATCTTTAATACTCCCATTTCAATTTTATCAACCTCCTATAGGTGTTGATATAGTTGCAGTCAAGGTAGTGAGTGTGAATATTAGTGTGTATAAAATATGAGTATTCAATTAGTTTTAGACCATCCATCAACTTTAAAATTGATTATTTTAATGATGGATAACCTTATTCAATTAAAATACTCTCTTTTAATGTTATTATCATCTATGAGTCACCTATAGGCATGTGTTAATGGCATATGACCATGTGTTTCAGATTAATTTCCACTCATTTCTTAATTTGGAAGCAAGTAATGAAACTAGTAATAGGGTGTGTGGAAGAATAATTGATAAAGTGCACACATGAATTAGATGAGATGAGATGAGAGTAAATTACTTGTTGAACAAAATGACTAAATATAGTAAAAGTTGGCCAATACTCATGCTAAAATAATTGGGTTTAAGGTAAAAATATTAAAAAAGTCTTTGTAAATAGGTAGGAACATAAAAAATAGGGTTTGGTTGGGTTTAAGGGGGTAAAAATAAATTGATATTATTTTATACCATAGTGACTATCAATGGTTAGATGAACTGTTCATGGCTGGGATAATCATTAGTGGTTGGGTGACTGTCGATGGTTGAGGTGACCATCGATGATTAGACTAACCATTGGTAGTTGCCTATGAAATTTTGGAAATGTTCAAAAAAGTGATGGTAGATTGGGTAATTGGTTAATAAGAGGGATTTTATGGATCTAAAGGATATAAAATAAGATTAATATATGTGTGGATAGGGCAGGGAGGTTATAAATGGAATAAATCAAAGAAAACAATCATTAAATACTTGTAAGTTAATGGTGGAAGGCTGAAGCAATTTAGCCAAAGTGATAGCACTTTGGCCTTCAAAAGTGATTTTGATAGAGATTCAGGTCTCTATTAATGTTACTTATTTCTTGAAGAGATGTTAAATACTTGTATGTAAGATAGCTGGGATGTAGAATGAGATTTTTAGACCCTTTTATTCTCCTGCTTCTCTCCTTTTATAGGATGAAGTTACTAAATGTGTAGGAGGAAGTTACTAATTTGATAGAGGATAAAGTTGCTAATTATGATGCTTTAAAGTTGGTTTTCATCAAAAAATGGAAGTTTCTAAATCTGCCATGCTTATCTCATATAGTTGGTAATGCTTTTAAAGTAGACTTGGAGGACATGACCATCAACGATTAGGCTAACCATTGATAGTTAAGCTGATCATCGATAATTGAGGTTATAGGGGAAAATAAGTTAAAAGGGGGTGGATTAAAAAGTTTAGTTAGAGGATTTAGGTTATGGGGTTCAAGTTAGTAAATTAATAAATGGGTTAAATTAACTAGGTGGTCAACTAGCCTCAGAGTTGGGTAGGGGTTCAAGGTACTTTGACATCTAAAACTATGTAGTTTTTGAGTGTCTAAATTTTGACCCTTTTTGTTATGTATCTTTGAATTAACAAGATATAAAATAAAAATTAATATATTTCTAATCATGGTTTGATTTCTTTAAGTATGGGATGAGGTGTTCCCCTTTAAACTGGGAGTTGATAGAGTGAAAAAAAATTAGGTCAGGGTTTGATAAATGATAAAGGGTGAGTCACGAGGTAAGTGACATAAAAGGGTTGGGAATTTGAGAGTAAAACACATGAAAAAAATATGACTAAGTGTGATAATAAATATTTCATAAAGATTATAGTTGAAAATGTTGATAAAAATATGGTCAAGTTCTAAGGAGACATATGATAGGGTAACCAGTTGATAGTGTTGGTCATAGCTGATTGGGTCATTCCTATCAAGTCATATAGATAAGGTCAATATTTTTCATAGGTATATAGGGTAGAAAGTGATCCCATTAAATAATGAAAATGGTTAAGTTATGCATGAGGTGGTACAAATTGTAAAATTTCAAGATGTCAAGGTTGGTTTGTGTGGTCAAAATGATCAAGGTAAAGTTGTCACAAAACATACAAATATTTGGGTAAAAAATGGCCAAAATCAAGATGGATGTGGCAAAATAGGTTGGTTGGAGAAGGGTAAGCATTTAAATGTTCAATATTGGTTGGGAAGAGAGTAGGTGATCTCTCAAAAGGTTAGTATCGAGGCAGGGTGCCCATCGATAACTACTCCAACATAGTGGGCCTTGATAGTTGGGTAGGCAAGGATATCAGGGGGACAACCACTAGATGGTTAGATAGGTGTAGGTACAGATGGGGCCAATGGTGGTGGTGTATTAAGGGATTTATTTTTTAAGTTTAGTAGATATGTTTATACATTATTTTGATTATAACTTGCATGTCGATGATGTGAGATATATATGAGTGAGAGAGACATATATACATTATGTCATGTATTTATTTATTGATGTATGTGATGATTATATATTAATTATGTTGGTTATATTAATGACATTTTATCATATTTATGACATGATGATTATGTTCTAATGTTTATATATGTTTATGATGTTTATTATGTATTGATGTATGAGGACTATTGCTCATGAGAGGATATGTAGATTGATTATTGTTGTTCATATTTTTGTTCATGTGATGGATATGATATATTATGATGATGGATAAGATGGATGGATTTATGATTATGATGTTTTGATGATATTTTTTATAATTGATGTCATGAGCTTAGGTATATGCTTGCACAACATATGTTTGATGTTAGATATGTGATGGTTGATTGGATTATGCTATGAGTGATGTTGCTCATAGATGTATATGCTTTGCTCATTGGATGGATATTTATATATATATATATATATATATATATATATATATATATATGTATTCATGTATGTATGTATATGTATATCTCTCTATGTGTGTGTGTGTGTGTGTGTGTGTGTGTGTGTGTGTGAGAGAGAGAGAGAGAGAGAGAGAGAGAGAGAGAGAGAGAGAGAGAGAGAGAGAGAGAGAAAAGAGAGAGAGAGAGAGAGAGAGAGAGAGAGAGAGAGATTAAAGATGGATTTTGAGTTTGGTCATATAATGATGTTGTTTAGGATGTGATTATGGATATGAGATAGATGATTTTATGTATACATGATCAAGGTAACTTTTTAGATAGATTATTTGATGTTGATAGTAAAGATAATGATGACATTATTTATATTATTTCATAGTTATGATGTGGTTTAGGGATAATTGCTTATGATGTATATGGTAAATGGTAGATGGAATGGTTTATGTGGTTTGTTGACATGATGTGATTTATGGATATGATTATGTATATGTGGATTATAGCTAGATAATGAGTTTTGATGTATATGAATGTGTATGATGCATGTTTTAAGGTAAATTAATGGTAGGATGCTCATGCTCCATTTATTATGAGATGAGATGTGTATACATGAGGATATGTGAAATAGACAATATGTTTTGTTTGGTGTTTTAATAGGTATGATGTTTTGATAGGTATAAATTATTGATGATGAGATGAAGAAATTAAAATGTTCTTTGTGATTAGAAGTTTTAATTTGATATTGATAATTTTAGGTGATGTTTTGTGTATATATAGAGGATGATGTGTTTGTTCATGATGATAGATAGGATGGTTTTTATTATTTATTTTGATGATGTGGTTTATGATATGTTTAATGTTAGGGTGCATATATGGGATATGGCTCATAATGTTGTGAGGCATATGGATTAGTGTTGTGATGAAAATGATGTTTTGAATTTTTGGATATGATATGTGATATTGGGTATAAATAAGACACTAAAGTTAGTATAGGTAACAAATTAAATGTTGGAAAAAGATAAAAGAATCATGAGACACATGTCATCATGAACTAATAATGAGAAGGTAAGAAAGGCATGATGTGTTAATTGATAAGGATCTAAAAAAACCAAAGAAAATAATCCTTTAGAATGCTTTGCATTAACATGCTTTGAGGGAAAAAGATGGTATCGTGATCACTTTGTGTCAAGTAAGCTCATAGTCCCTTTATTTTAGAAGGTGTAAGAAGGGAAAGTAGGTGATAGGTAGATGGTTAAATGGGAAATGGGTAATATGATAACCTGATGTGGGTTAGTGTGCCCCTTCTATAGGTGACCTAAGAACCATAATAGATAAGTCCATGCCTTAATATAAAGTGTAGACTGATCAATGTGAGAAGTCTAATAAATGTATATTAAAGTGCTGATTGTAGCTCTTTTTGGATATCTCACTTTGATTTTGATATAACGCCCCCCATTTTTATTTTTTGATAAAAGGGGTAGAGCTAATTGATGAAGGAAGATTCAAATGATTACTTTGACAAATTTTTCTTATTCATCCTTCAAGGGAGTGGTCTAAGTTTGGGTTTGATTTTATGTTTTAGATATCCTTCAAGGGAGAAGTTTATCTTTTAAGAAATATTTTGTTGTTGGGAAGCCATCCTTCAAGGGAGTGGTGCACAATACTAGAGATATGAACCCACGTGATATTTTTTTATCCCAATTTGATTTTAAATTCTAGGTTGAGACATGGACAAGTCTATTTGGGTTTAGAGGTCTACCTTTATGGAGACAAGACTTTTAGCACAAAAGGTTGATGATAGATGAGGGAAGTTGGTTTGAGAGATAACTGACAATGGGATTTCATCTAATTAGAGATGAAAATTATCTATGAGAACTATAACATGGGTAGAGCCATGGTATCTATGCTTAATATTAGGCTATAACTATGATGGATAATCACATGGTTGTATGTTGTAATCAAATTATCCTCAAGAGGAATAAGGTGAAAGTATAATGAAAGTAAAAATATTGTAAACCAAGGGTTGAGATTAAGTTAGATAAAATTTGAATGTGACCCTTGTTTAACAATATAAAGGATGTATATGCAAAGCATTGAGAGGCTCATGTTCTAGCTTGAAGTCGAGAAAGGATAAATGATAAGCTCTTCATCCATACTTATGGGTTATGATGTAGTGTCCAAGCCAATTGAAAGCAAATTTACCCCTTTTTATTTTCTCTAGATTAGTTACATGTTGGTTGATTCCAATTTAAAGAGTAGATGTCCTTGAATAACTTTATGAATCTTTATTAGATGTGGATAAGATTTAGATTGATAAAATGGTGAGGTTGGTTAGGTGATAATTGGTGAAGTGTAATCTCTAATGGTTGGGGGAAAAGGCAACTCCCCAAATGGGTTGGATGTAGGAGAAATATAATCTCCAATATTCTAGGGTTAGTTGGTTGATAGGTTGAGGAAAAAATGCCAAGAGTTAGTTTGGTTAATTGGTGAGGTATGGTTTGGGTTGATATATGGTCAAAGCCTTATGGAGGGAAAGTTCCACCAATTTCTTCCATGGATATGTGAGGTGGGAAATAGATCCCAAGGTGAAAGTGTTGGTTAATAAAAGGGCTTAGGAAGGTGAAGATAACTTCATCCCCATCCCAAAATGGTTTGTTAGTTGTTAGTGGTTAGTTGGTTCAAAGTATATGTAGTGGTTCAGGCAAGATTTTCTCTAGTGTAGCAAGGCTACGAAAATACTATTATATTTGATTTAGGTAGGTTAGGATAGGATTGGTAGGTTTTTTGGGTTGATTTTGGTTTGGTTTTTTAGATAGATTGGTTGTGGTTGAGTTAAAAGGTGTGTGGATTAAGGTTGATTGATTTGGTGTAGAAGTTGTTTTGATTGTTTGGTTTGGTTGGTTAGGTAAGGTTGGGTAGATAGTAAGTCTGGTTGGGTTAATGGTACATTTGGTTTGGTTGATAGTAGATTAGGTAGGGATAGTGATTTATAAGGTTGGGTTGATGATGGGTAGGTTTCAGTTGATGATAGGTAAAGTTGGGTCAAGGGTAGGTGAGATAGGGTTAATGGTTATTAAGGTTGGGTTGATAGTGGGTAAGGTTAGGTTGATTGTAGGTTCTAAAACATTGGTAATTGGAAGAGGTTGGATGATTTCATTAATTATGGTTTCAAAGGAATGGTGTGAAGGTTCCACTTGGTTAACAAGTGGTCTGGTAAAGGGTTGGATTATGATTTTTTTAGTTATAGGTTCACCAAGGACCAAATCAAATGGATGGGCTTCATTGTATTGAGGGATTTAGTTATGGTTTTTCTCAATAATAAGTGAAGGGAGAGGTTAAGTGATTGATTTCTTGAAGATATTAAAGGCTAGGTTGGGAAGAACATGGAGAATATCTTTTAAAACCTCTTTGTGATTGGTTAGGTTTTATATGAACATTTTAAAAGAGCCACATCTATCTATCTTAGGTCCATTTATGTGGTGATAAGCAAAAAATTCATTCTATAAAAACCAAATTTTCTTTGGAAGATAACTATTGATGGGTTTGATTTGAGGAATATTAAAGATGGAAGCATCTAAGAGTTTGTCAAGGATTAAGGAATATAATTCCCCTAATAGGGTATACCACCTAGAAAGAGGGTATACCAATGTCTCTTGAATTTGTGAGCTAATCAGTTGGTTTGATGGGGTTTTTTGGTTTGATAAGTTTGATGAATTTTATAGGTTAGGTAGGTTTGGTTGATAGTTTTTGGTTGGATTTGATAAGGTTGGTAAGGTTGATAGAATGATTGGTTGGTTTTTTTGGTTAAAGTTGATAAGGTTTGTTGGGCTGATAGAGAGGGTTGAGGTAATTTATATAATAGTTGGGGTATATTTCCCAAGTTTTGACAAGTTGGGGGTGATTTATATGATAGATGTTGATAGGTTATTCATTGTGTATGATAATAATTAAATGGTTATTGATAGGTTGTTGGTTGGGTATGATAATGATCAAATGGTTCTTGATAGGTTCTTGGTTAGCTATAGGTGGAGTTTGATTGAATTTAGGTGATGCTTGATTGATCATGAATACTAGAAATAGATGAATTTAACTTGGTCATCTGATCCATTAACATTTTAGCTAGTTTAGGTGAAGGTTGATAGTTTTTTATTGGTTAAATTTTAATTTTGATTGGTCGAATGTAAGACAGGGTTGATTGTAGGTGAGGTTTGGAACATGAGTGGCTCGTGATGCAAGATAATATTCTAGGGGAAAAGGGTTGTATTTCAAGGTTCTAGCAAAGCTATGATATCTAGGGAAGACTATAGGGAAGATCTCCATTAAACAAGGTAGTAGAAGAAAGGTGGTGAAAGGTAGTTTCTAGGGTGGGTTTGATATTTCAACTATTGTCTAATAAATACCATGTGAGGAAAAGGAAAGAAATGAAGAGAACTCACACCTTGAAAAAAAATAAAGCAAAAGAAAAGAACTCAAGGTAATTCAAACATACACCAAAAGTGCATTTAAAACTTAGGATTATTTTTAGATCGCTTTTGGCTTATGACTTAGAAAGTGTGAAGAAGAAATTTGGTTTGTAGATCAAGTACTAAAGAGGAAATCTAAGGTTGGTTTTAGGTTTTGTTTAGATGCTCAAGAGAGAAATTTGTATTTGTCTCTAGTACGTGGCTTGATATTAGGGGACTACCCCCTCACTTCACACACTATAGTGATAAGGGTGTTAGGTGCTTAGCTAAAATATACTAAATTTTAGTGTTTATACTCAACCAAAGAGCTGAGTTGGTTCTCCCATTTGTAATGACCTCTAATTAAGATTACCAAGAAAGGGTAAGGTTTACCTCTAGGTAATAAAATCCTAGTTGGGCCTTGTTTCAAGTTGGTTTTGATGTGTTGATTGATTATGTCATTTTGGATAAGTGTGTGATAACAAGAGTGAAAGCTATGATTAATTACTTTGCCTTTAAGTTATTAGATGAACCAAAACAAGTAAGCAATCAATGTATACAAAAGGTTTATTTTAAGGCCAAAAGAAATTTCAGATTTCATTTTATGAGCATATAATAAAGGAAGAAAAATGAATGCTCAATCCCACTGGGCATACCAGAATATTTTGAATTAATTTTTTCTCATGTATTAATTTAAAATAAAGTAATGAAATTAGTAATAGGGTGTGTGGAAGAATACCTGATAAAGTGCATGTGTGAATAAGATGATGGTGAGAACTCCTCTTTGGCTTAGAAGGAATAACCTACAGATAATGTAGACACTAGAAAAAGGGGGTTATTAGATGGATGGTTGAGTGGACTAACTAACATGAACTAGATCCAAGAAGTTTATGCTTGTTAGGAGGCTATCAATCCACTATTTATAACAATTAAGTTGATATAAATGAAAAGAAAGCATAATTGCATTCAATAACTAGAAAGTAAATGCATGTAAGATGAGATGAAATTAATTTTTTTTTTTTTTAAATGTCCAAATATAGAAAAAGTGGGTCAATACTCATGCTAAGATAGTTGGGGTCAAATTCAAAAAAGTCTCTATGAATAGGTAGGAACACAAAAAATAGGGTTTAGTTGGGGTCAAGTGGTGAAAATAACTTATTATTTTTTTCCAAAGTGACCATCGATAGTTAAATAAACCATTGATGATTGGGATAACTATTAGCAGTTGGGTGACCATCGATGGTTGCGGTGACCATTGATGGTTAAGCTAACCATCAGTGGTTGCCTATGAAATTCTAGAAATGTTCAAAAAAGTGATGGTAGATTGGGTAATTAGTCAAGCAAAGGGATGTTATGGATCTAAAGGATGGATAATAAGATAAAGCTACGTATGGATAGGTTAGGGAGGTTATAAATAGAATAGATCAAATTAAAAAATCATGAAATACTTGTAATTTGATGGTGAAAGGCTAAAGCAATTTAGCTAGAGTGAGTACTTTGGCCTTCAAAAGTGATTCAAATAGAGGTTCAGGTCTCTATTGATGTTGATTATTTATTGAAGGAATGATAGAGACCTATATGCATGATAGCTTGGATATGGATTGATGTATTTATAGACCCTTTTTTTTGCTACTTCTCTCCTTTTATAGGATGAAGTTACTAAATGTGCAAGAGGAAGTTACTAATTAGATAGAGAAAAAAGTTGCTAATTACAATGCTTTAAAGCTAGTTTGCATCAAAACATAGAAGTTGATAAATGTGCTATGATTATCTCATACAACTATTAATGCTTTTAAATAAAGCTTGGATGACATGAATATCAACGGTCATGCTAACTATCGATGATTAGGTTGACTATTGCTGGTAGAGGTTCCAAGGGAAAATAAGTTAAAGATGGAAGGATTAAAAAGTTAAGTTAGAGGAGTTAGGTTAGGGGGTTCATGTTAGTAAATTAATAAATGGGATAAATCAACTAGGTGGTCAACTATCCTCAGAGTCGGGTAGGGGTTCAAGGTGCTTTGACATCTAAAACTATGCAATTTTTGAGTGTCTACACTATGTGCAACATCATTGATTGTGTGTTTGATCAACCTTCATGATACTAGATTTAGAGAGTAATCTTGGGAAGATGGAATTTTTCATGACATATAATGTTAATTTAACATCATATCACACTAATTTTAAACCATTATAGAGAAAATAACCTTCTGCAAGTAGTGAAACCTGATTGTAACCTCACTAGCATACTCCTACAATCTAAGAGGTTTGAACTCATAGAAACACTTCCAAACATGAAACCAAAGATTGGAAACATGATATAATGGATTCCACATCCTCTAGGATCAAATTAACCAACTGAATTATATGGATTAGCTCATACAAGAGGAAAAATTTTAGGGTATGGGGTTTACTATGTAGAATGAGACATATAACTTATAAGAGTGGTTCATAAAGCAAAAGCGAATAATACTTGAATTAATAATATTAAAATGAAATTTACTAAGTTTACTATCACCACAAAAGGGAATTTGACCTGGAATCTCTTCTACTCGTTGTACCAAGAAGAAACCTATTGACTTGTCTTCCTTGTCTAGTGGAGTGACAGAAGAGTAAAATAGTTTTTGACATTATTGAGAATTCAAAAGTAGGTTAATAATTTAAATGAATCTAATTAAGTTTAATATCCATCCCATAATCTCTTCCCATGTGCCACTCTCTTCATGGTCCATATAACTACAAAAATCCTCCTTTCTCACTTGTTCTCTTGATTTTTAGCTAGGATCCTACAATTTTATATTAGTACTGACATTACTGACAAGGAAAATAATGGTGAGTGACATTAGGGACATTGAGAAGGATTTTATAACACTTGTATACCTAATAAAACTGCACCACCTTTATAAATGGCCCAAATATGTGACATAGAATGGCTTAGGAAAGATATTGACTATGACCAAGGTGATGACACATTAAATGACATAAAATAACACCATGACACACCCTAAAGGACCCTAATAGATCCCTATAGAATTTTTTTACCATAGGGGGTTGACCTATTTTGACTTGTCAAAATAGTCAACAAATCCCTTTATCTGACTTATTTGAGTATGAAATGTAGGGGAGGTTTAAATGAGTTAAAATATATTACCATAAGATTAATACATCATCAAACACTTCAAATATATACCAAATATCCTACAACATGATAAAATATCTATAGATGGAGGAAACCTAGAGATTTTCTTGCTTACACACTCCCACACATGTGAAACATGAGTGGAGGGCGATGGATATGAACAATGAGGGTCTCAAGAACACTCAACAATCATTGGTTCTCAAAAAAACTTCAAATATTCATCAAAACCATTACCACTTTAGCTCCATAAATAGATGAATAAGGTAATTGGAGTGGCCATATTATTAATGTTTGTTCATAAAGACCAAGCCATGAACTTATAGATAAATACAATGGATTGGAAGGTCAAAAGACCCCCTTCCTCTACTCAAGAAATTAGTTCTCCATTTTCTCTCTTCAATCTGTACTATCCACAAACCTAAAAGATTTCTTGGGTTACAAAAGATCTTGGTTGAAGATAGAGGTCAATTTTGGACCTATTTTGAATCCTCCTACCATGAAACTTCTCAAAGATTTTAGGCATGATACCTCTAACAATCCCCTAACCTCCCTTAGATGGAATAGTTTGTACAAGTTCATACATCTACATAAAACACATGAAAATAGTCACTTTTCTATATTTTCTCTAGATTTCAAGCCTTTACCTACCATTGAAGGATGAAGAGAGGGATATCATGAGTTAAATAATACCTTAAAATATGATATAAAATAGGGGGATTTGGAAAGACACATTTTGGCATGTGTGGGGTTCACGTGGTGGGTGGGGAGTGAAATGGGTTTCAAAATGGACTTTTTAGGATATGAAATGCATGAGTCATGACCATATGATAATATGATTAATTTGGGACATTTTCAAGACCTATTTAATACAATTTAATAAAAACACTTCCCCCTTCTAAGGTTTTCAATGCAAACAAACTCATATGAAATGATTTGAAGAGTTATTAATGGCTTCTAAGGGTGAGTTAAGGTGATAATTTGGATTGGATGAGTATATCAAGAAAAATGAACTTAAACACACTATTTTTCTTCATATTATGACCTCAAACAATGTTAAAACACCTTTACATCCCATTGGCAATGTTTCCCCTTCTTGAAAAGGCTTAGACAAGACTAAAACCATAAGCATTGAAAACCTCATTTTCTCAAAATTACCTTAATATTTGATAAATAACCTTAATCTTATTAAATAGGGTTAAGACCATTATTTTAACCTTAAAAGACTTATTGACACTTCATCTTTTACTCCAATATCACTATAACCACTATCACCTGACTGAATTGAATCAAGGTAATGATGGCATAATGGATTCACACATAAGATTTAGAACAAAAAGTTACACTTATAAGAGTGTTATCAAAGTTCAAAAAGGGATCAATAAGGACATGATCATGTATGAAAACACAATGAGAAAGATTAGATGGTTTCCATAGAAGTTTTTGGTTATAGGGTTTGGCATTTGGCCTTGGGAGGCCAAATTGACAATAGTAACATCTATCAGTTACTAATCACTATCATCATATGAATTAAACTATGTATAATGCTAAATTAATCAATTTAACTATATAAATTCCAAAAGATAGTTAATTTTAGTCACGATTGATATAATATTATAGCCACTAATATAAATGGACAAATGAATAATTAATTACATTTTCATTAGGAATATACCACAATAATAAATAAAATACAATATACAAGGCTCCATGGAGCATGAGTCACAATGAACTCTACTATCTTATGGTAATCTCAAGTGTAGTCTCCAATGAAGTACTACTATGGGGAGGGAGAGCATCATCTAAGCACTTTTACACACCAACCATATACCATTGATCCCCCTTACAATCCCCCAACTAGGGAATGGCATTCGCATTATATATGGGTAGATAGTGATGGTGTAGGAATCTAGAGAGACAAGATAGTACCTATGTGTTGTAAGATATCTAACACATGATGTGTACCATAAAGAAAATATGTTCTAGCATGATATCACATAAACATGTAAATCATACATATGAAATGATAATGTTTAACTAAACATTACTTTAGCCAAATTTTTAAAATAGTTAATGATCTCTAGGATATATCAAATTCATACACACTAGTTGATCAGATTACCCTCATCTTGCATTTATGATGCTAAGCAAGCTAGTGAAGTCCATCTCACTACTTTTTTAGTACAAGCAATACTAGATTTGGTTAATATAAAATATAAACAATAGATTCAAATGGATTACTTCCCATCAATAGGCATAAAACATGCTAAGTATAAAAATAATCAAAGTACATACATTTAGTCTGTCAAATGTATGCAATGAATCTAGAACATATTATTTATTGCATAAATAATAAATATAAGCAAGTACAGTCTATACAAATTGGGTATAATTTTATACTTAGATTACATGTTTATAATTTTTTTAAGTAACTCAAATGTAGTACCATCTATGACAGATAACATTATCATAATTTATTTCCATATACACATTTCTCAACTAAAAACATGCTAGTATAAATAATTTCATAGATCAAATACCTCATAATTAATGTCTTATCTCATATTAAACATAAATCCTTCATTGATATTTTCTGTAATTTTAATTAGATTTATGCATATAATCATAGTGTATGACCTCTCAGGTTTATAACTTAAATTAATAGTCAACATATACCATAATTATAAGCACACATCTCTTATGTACAAATGTATGCTGTATATGTGTATGGGTATGTAATTTTCTCATACAAATATATTCCATATATATGTACCCATATTTATCAAATATATGCTAAACACATGGGTTTTTACATATATAAACTTTTTTTTTGTTCAAACTAACAATGATTTTTATTTTCACTTATGAACTACATATGATTTGAACAAACCGTTAATAATAAAATTCAAGCTCAATCATAAGATTTCAACTTCTTCGAACCCTTGTTATTATTTATTATTTATTTTTAATTTATAATTCATAATAAATTTATGATGGAAAATTATTCAAAGTTTTGTTACCCCATTTTCCACTAATTTAGGTCATTAGACTAGATATACTATTTTGAGATGTTGATAAATAGTGTTTTAATAAACTGTCAACTCAAATATATATTCTTCCCCTTGGAAACTCACTTTAGGATTATGTTTTACATGAGTTTCATAAGCATTATTTAAAATTGAGTTGAAAACCAAATAAAAATTACTGTGAACCATATTATAACTAATCCATTGCATAATCTACATACGTATTTAACCTTACTATAGTCTACACACTATTTTCTAATCATTATCTCATGCATAGTTCAATGTTTAACTTTGTCTACTTTTATTTTTATTAAAATATCATACACCCAAGGATTCTAGAATATGCTACAATTTTATTAATAGGGTTCAAACTAGATACCCAATCCACATAAACAATATACAAGTTGTATGAATGATCTGTATATTTATGTATGTGAGATTATCGGCTATGCTTATATCTATTTTTTCATAATAACATGGACTTGAATATAATAAAAATATCCAAATGGATACTACAGTTTCCTCATGTAATAGATTTTTCCATAATAATAAATTCAATGTTGGGATAAGACATAACCACTTATTGAACCTACCCTATAATGGCTTTATTTTATTCACCCATCCAAACATATCTAATTTACATGGACTTAGCTTACCATCATAGGGTTTATATGAATATGTTTGTAGTCCTTTATAAATATTTAGAGTTTTGAAAAACAAAAGTGTATAATTTATTCCTTATAGACTAAACCCATTAATAACATTATAATAAGTACACACGAAATTTCATCCCATCCCATTCATTCAATAAACTTACTCAGACCTAGTATTTTTACCATCATAAATTCAAAAGATACTCACTATCTAGTGTAATACATATGATCAAGGTTTATACATACTCAATAATGTATTTAAGTGATAAGGGTTTTGAAACAATAATACATAGTTAGCCTACTAATTAAAACATGACTGTCCAAGTCATACTATTTATTAGCTTGATCATTTAGCCATCACATCAAAAACATATATCCATTCAACCATAATAATTTGCATATACATTCCTATTCTTCAATTTAAAAAGATTCAAAGGATATAAATTTAGTTATGTGGATGGCCAAGCCATTCATGGGGCTAAATCTATAGCTTTAATATGAATCAAGACATTTCCCCAAAAACCCTAATAAGACATATTTATTCATAAAATTTTCTGATTCAAACAATAATTAAATAACTTCACCAACCTTTTAATCACTTTTGGGTTGAAACTTCTAACCAGAATAATTATTTTCTCCTTCTCTCTACTCTTTCCTTCTTCGTGATGTCTCCTACCCTTCTCCCTGTCTCCTCTTATCATTATTTCTCTATTTACTTCTCTCATACATGTAATGCATGCAACTTTAGCATCAAACTTTTAGTTTACCCTCATTTCATAATGCAAAAACCTCATTTTCCATAAAATGTTTACTAAACTAGGTTAACTCAAGTTTAAACCAACAAGAGAGCTTTAATTCTCTTGAATGTTCACCAAAAACATTTTAATCATTATTTTAATGCTTTTATTATTGCATGGTCTTTTGAATTTACATGCCCATGTATTAACTTTACAAAGTCCACATATAAAATCATTGCCAATGATGTTGATTAATCATAAGCATATCAAACCAAAGAAATCAAAAACTATACACTGTGCCAGTGTATTCTAGTCCAATAGCTAAAGTTAGGTTATAGGATAACTTACACAGTTATTACATCAACTTATCAAGGATCAACATCAACATGACTTCAAATAGAAAGGTGACTAAAGTAAATGTTAGTAACTCACTTTTAACTTTATTAGCCAATCAAACAACTATTATAACAATGTCAAACATAATCATATTTATTGACTAATTTTACCCTAAGTCAAAATGGGTCAACTCCCTATATAGTCGAATTTGTCATAGGGTCTCATAGGTTGGAAAATGTGTCCTATAGTCTTTAATGAAGTCAAATATGAAGTTTTCATCCTTGGTCATATTTTTTTGTTTTTATTAAGTCATATAATGACACATTTTGAGTAATTTACTGAATTGGGGTTTTTATGAAATACAAAGGTTTCAAGATGAAAGGTAATGTCCAAGGTTTTAGTTGAGTGTCAAGATTTAGTTCTGTAACTGAAATAATGAGGTTCAACATCCATCCAAGGAGATCATTACAAAATAGATAGTTAAGGGTAGTTATAAGGATAGGGAAAATTAACTTAGCATGTATGTATACTCAAGAGTGTCCCTTTAAATCTTCACATTCCATTTCCATGATTAATAAGTTATGATAGGTTAAAATTTGGCAAAAATTGATCCTTCTCTTTCATCGCTCTCCTAGACAAGGTTAATCAAGTTAACTGATTTACTCTTAGTATGGACAGGAGGAGAAAAGATCAATCAAGCTAACTTGGTGGGTGAGATTAGAATTCATTCAATTCATTTTCATGGTAGTAGTTTATAGTTTGGATTACAATGATATATAAACAATCACTAATATTATTGATGAATTTAAATTGCCTACTCATCCCCATGGCCTTTGGTTTTCTTATCTATTTGTAATTTTCTAATGCTTACATGTATTGTAGGTTATTTTATATAGATTTTTATTCCTTTGCATGTTTTTTAATCTATTTTGGCATGTGTGGATGTGGATCCATATGTAATATCACTCCATTATTGCAGAGATGCATAACTATCAGTGGTTTATAAATAGTTTTTTAGGAACATTGTTTTGTCCTCTCACAATGACTTCAAATACAAGGCAATAAAATGGTTCCAACTTATTGAATAATGGTGATTGGTTTATTCATGGAGTCTTTGTTCTTAAGAATGTAATTTTTGAAGTACTAGGCCTAAATCACAAACACAGTCAAGTAACCCTATAAAAATTATCTATAGGAATATGTGATGGTGCTTAGGTAGGGGTGCGAATGAGTTAAAAACCTATACACACTAATAAGATCTCATGTACCATAAAAAATATGATATAACCATTGATAAATCTAAATAGAAAAAGAGACGGCCTAGAACATAGTGTGTGTGTGTGTGTATGTATGTATGTATGTGTGTGTGTGTGTGTGTGTGTGTGTGTGTGTGTGTGTGTGTGTGTGTGTGTGTGTGTGTGTGTGTGTGTGTGTGTGTGTGTGTGTGTGTGTGTGTGTGTGTGTGTGTGTGTGTGTGTGTGTGTGTGTGTGTGTGTGTGTGTGTGTGTGTGTTCTATATATATATATATACATACATACATACATACATACGGTCATATTTCCTTTTTACTGTTATCTACAGTCAAGTGGAAATATGATTTCAATAGGTTTTGATGAAGATTGAGCTTTCAATAGGTTTTGATGAGGTTATAAAGGTAAAAATAATATGTAATGAGCATTGAAAAGAGTTTGGATTTTATTTATGAAAGAGGATCCAAGACTATATATATTCAATTTTCCTGACAGTGACCTATAGTCAAGATGAGAATTTTGCCTTCAAAAAGAGATTCATGAGTATGGATCTCCAGAGTCACTAAAAATTCAATGAGAGGTTTTAGAGTATGGTGTAAAACCTAAAGGTCCTATATACAGTCATAATAAAACTTCTATGTAGTCATCTATAGTCAAAATTGAATAAGGATACACAATGAGAACTTTTACCATAATCTTTTTAAATAAGATATTTTGCTCTATAAGGTGTCATCTTGTGATAAAGATTGATGAAGTAAAATTAATACTAACAAATTAAAAATAGTGTATTAGGCCTTAGAGATCACATAGAAATATAATAGGAAGTATTTGGATTAAGAGACTGAAGGTTGAGTAGGTTTCCAATTTAGTCAAGTGTACATATGAGATACTTAGTAAAATATAGTGTAATTGAAACCAAATAGACCTATAACCTATAAGTAACACCTATGGTGTTGATGATAAGGAATGATGCATGTTTAAAAGGCCTAAATAATTTTTTTCAAGTTATGAGGTTACCTTAAAATACCCCAAAAGGAATCAAAAGGGTATAAACACATTTCTCAAGGCATGAATCTACACCTACAAGAAATCTTTGGTTTTCCTAAGTATAGATACCTATATTTTAGACTCAGAGCATGGACTAGTCTAAACCAATGAAGGATGAATTTTTTTTGATGAAAATTACTTTATATGGAATGTTATTAGTGATATTATATGTAAGTAAAACATGGAAACACAATGATCAGACACTAATACACACCTACAAGCATCCCTTGATGCACCTAAAGAACATTTACAATTTAGGCCATACATATTCCAATCTCATGATAATGAAACACATGTTTGGTTGATATTTTGAGACATTATCTAGAGATTGTCACATATATTTAACCCTTAGAGGGATTTCATAATGATTCCAAGTGACTATTAAGGGAAAATAAGAAACAAGGCTGACAAAAACTAAGAGTTCTTATACTCAACCTAAAAACCCTGTACACAGTCACTATTTTAGAAAACTAGTATTAAGGGTTTGAGACATTTAAAGGCTCTAAATGTATGACCAAGCTTTGAAAATTAGTACATAAGGTCCTTGTGACCTAAAAAATATCATCATAACCTCAGTTATACCAAACCAATAAGGATATCATCCTCTATTTTATCTCAGTTAAAGGATACTCTAGAAACATGCAGTATGTTGGCTTAACGTGTGAATGGAAAAGAAGATGAATTATAAGAGCCTTGGATGGATATGGGATGGGGTATAAAGTTTATTTGGATGTAAAAATATGATGAAGAGTACCTATATTCATTATAAACAACTTTGAGGTGGTTATAACTAATCAAATATAGTCTAGGCCTATTAGACCTAGAACTAGACCTAAGCCCTACAAGTGCCTAAACTCATCTAGATGACCACATGATACTTAAAAATCATATAATAACTTCCAAGGGAGAGTTTAGGATGTATTGGAACCATTTTTTTAGGTATTTACATAGAGTGATTATTTTTGGCCTAAACCTCTCTTAGGGTTACCCAAAAAGTAGTCAAAAGCTTAAGAGGCCATTTTCAAATGCTCATACCTATATGAACACATTTAATGGTGCCTAAAGGAGATATGTGTAGTTTAGGAGTGTTATGAAATAAATATATATATGGAATTGGTTAAGGGTTTGGATGTCTAACCTTTATGAATCATCACTAAGAAACTACAAGACCTAAAACCCTTGCAAGAACCTGATGGATAAAATATCATTGGAGATATATCCATGAGGGGTAAAATTTCCATGATAATGACTTGAAACTATCTATAACTCTCATAGTATAATTGACACTAATTGGTCTACACTATCACTTGTACAAACATGCATATTTCAAGGGTTTTTTAAAAGTTTTGATATGTTCCATAGGTGTAAAAGGAAATTATTAAATGAGAGTCATTTGGGGAGGTATATAGAGACTTGTTTTAACACCCCATTCTCATATATCACCTCATTAAATCATGGAAAACTCTCTACCATCCCATTCATTATAGGTAATTTGAACTAGCACAATGAGAAGACATAGTGACTACATGTGAGAAAGATGATAAGTGTTGTGTTGAGATTAATTAAAGTACATATGCTAGATAGAAGGAAAAAAGGGTATGATGAGCTATCTAACATATTTTCAATGAACCTTATTTGAGTAACTACAAGATAATTGAGTGAAAAATGTGAATATAAGGTAGTATGTGATAACAAGTGGTTGTTAGAGTGAATAGCAAGTGTTCATGAGGAGTTAATCAATTGAAGAGTATCTAACAACTATCATAATCAAGTTTTGACCATCCTACGATAGTGCATATATGTCAAGGATTCCTAAATCAGGTTCAATCAAGTCAAGTGATTCTTCATCATGAAGGAAATTTAAATAAGAGTAATTAAAGTCTCTATTCTAAATTTAGGAGAAGGATGTAATTTTGATGGACACTTGTCCATGATAACTTATTAAACTCTTTTTTACTTCATTCTATTAAAATATAATTGGTTTTCATGTCTTAACTCTTAGAATTGTGAACCTTGAACTTCACTTCTTCCCTCCCCTCTCCCATGCTATATTTATGCAAGGCATGTTGAAATTTGTATCTAATCCATGTCTGGTATGGTGAAGCTCTACTAGTTTGAATATTTATGTTTGCCTTTGAATAAATATTTGAAGATGATTTTAATTTTATAATTTATTTTCTAAATGTGTGTAGTAGTGTAAAAGTTTAATGATAAGTGGTAATCACCTATCCTTGCATTCATCTTACTCTCTCATATTGTGTTCAAGTAAGTCACTCTCTAATAGGTCACATGGAGTGTAGTTAGTGTCCATATCTACCTCTAAGTTTAAGGAGTTGCATTAGTGTCTAGGATTATCCCTTTTGTCCTTTCACATTGAGAAGTATAGTACATATTACCTTCATGTTTGAAATATTTAAGTTAGAGTAATTTAGAAGTTTGAAACTAGTCTTATAAATAGTAATTCCTAGTTCCTATTTCTTAGTTATAAAGCTTTTTCAATACGTGCATAGCAATGTTCATATGTGACCAAGGTATAACTTTTTGTCTTCAATAGTTTCTTGATCTAATTTTTGTTTGGAAAAAAGAGGGGTGTTGCATGTATGCTCTTCTATTTGTCCCCTTTAGAGAACCCTTGGAATCAAAAGTTCTATTCTTATTTCAAGTAGCCCAGTCTAGGGCTTAGAAAGAAAGTCATCTAAAGCACTCCCCAAAAACTTAGCAACGTTTGGGTGACCTTGAAAATGACCCTAAGGTCCTTCTATTTTCATGATTTCTTTATTTTTATGTAAACTTGGATTGTGAAGGGGACTTCATCACCTCTTGTGAGTTATTTAGGGAAACTTTTACTTGAGGTTTCACCTTCTGACATTAACTTCATTTAGCTCCTAATTAGAGTTACACACGAGACATAGTGGCACTTTGAACATCTCACTACACTGAGCAAATAACATAATGTAATGGTTTCAAAAAGGACTAGACCTTTTTACAACAATCCAAGTGATACGAACCCAAAATATATGATTTTATTTTACATTTTTTCATGTGAAAGTCATTGTGCAACTGATTCCCCTAGAACATTTGAAAACATGTTAGATCTTAGACAAATCCCCACTTGTCATGTAAGTATTATTGGTGAAAGGTGCACCTCAAGGTCCATGTCATAGTAATATCATTTGAGAGAAGGGGGTTTAAAAATGATACTATATAATGTGCATTTACTTTTGGATGAAAACATAAAATCCTCTCAAATAACGTATATTAATGGATTCTAATAATACCAAGCAACCTTGTCAATTTAGAGTCTAAGAGTGATTAATCAGTGGATTCCTTTCCTAGATTAAAGTATTGTTTGAATTCAAAACATGGTGTAAACAAATGATACAAACCCAAAAACATAGTCCTCATTTTAATTTGAATAAAGAGGCATTATGCTGCCCACATAAGATCATCAATTTGCCTTGTTCAAAAGTTCATAAAAGCTTGGGAGTCATATCATCCACTTTGGTGTGGTTATGCTACCCAATTGAGTCTAGACCTTTACCAAAGTTATTTAAGTCCTTCAATTATAATATAAATTCAAAATTTCACCTTTGTAAGTTCATAGGGTTGATGTGTTAATTGGGTTCACCATTTTCACTAAACTTGAGGGAACTTAGGTTTAATTTCCAATTTGGGTTAAAGTCCATTTAAGACTCACAATCATTATCATCACATGATAGACTTAAGCCATTTTTTGCTATACACTTGAATTTTGAGTCTATGCACTATACAACATTTTGAGTCAAGAAAAGTAGTGTTATGCTTCCAAAATTGCGGGAAAGTATCTTTCCTTAGAGAGTTTTTTTGAAACAAACCTTTATTTGTTACACCTTTTAGGTAGTGTAGCATCGTTATCCTGCCCAAAACATTTCAAATATTGTTTCATAGACCCTCTTGCATAGAGTTCAAATTGTTCCTACATTTTTAGACCAATTTGAGCATACTTTTATGATCTTTTGTGTAGCATAGTTACACTGTTCACTTTTGTCTAGCTTATTTGTCAAAAGAACCAAGTTTTATACCATTATTTATGAGAAAATAAACTATCTCTAAAGAACTTTTTGTTTCATACCTTATACCTAGTTGATAGATTTCATGTCCAAGAATAAAATGCCTAGTGTTCATTAGAAGTGTTTCAAATCCATTAGATTAAAAATTTCATCTATTTCAAAGTCTAGCTTTTAACACTATTTGGCTAAGAGTCCTAGCACATGCCTTGTTTGAGTCTAGCTTTTGACATCGTGTTTGGCCAAAAGACCTAGCAACTTTTAAATTCCTAGATTAGACTGATTTGAAACACTTCAACCTTAGGGTTTGGCATTTCATTTTTTGATCCATTTACTTGCTTATCTTTGTGTGAACAGTGAAATGTTAGATAATTCATGCTAAACTATTTCCTCACAAATATTTTCATAAACCTTTTGATCCTTTTGATGAATCTAGACCAAGTTGGAACATCATCTATTTTATATTTTGTCCTTTTTAGAGTTTTAGAACTCTTTGACCTTTTATCTCAAAACATTGACTTTGGATCCCAACATGTATTCCTACACTCATAGTGGACTCATGTATAATCTAGGGATTAGTAATGTAGTTGTGTAGGAAGGAATGGTGCAAGACCCCTACATAGATAATATTGATTATGAGATGGATTCTTATCCCTCTTATAATACTCAATTAGGGGCACAAAGCCAAGATCCCTTGACTAATTATTTGGTTAACACACCACCTTATTTAGAACAAGACCAAGAACAAATGACATAATACCTAACTATAATACCAATAGTGGATGAGCTAGTTATTCAATAGTCATATTATACTAATATGGCTTCCACATATGATCCATTTTTGTTTGAGTGACATTTTTTAGAGAAAAAAATAAGATTTTGGTTCAAGCCATAAAGGTAGGGGCCAATTTTCTAGCAAACTTCACCCATGAAAATTTACCAAGCCTAGTAAGAGTGCTACACAATATCATTTATGATCAACAGACTTCTTCTCTAAATCCTATGGCTCTACTCCAAATAATGTATTAAGACCCTAATATATCTAATCAAGGAAAAAAAATCATGGAAGACCACTTTAACCAAATGCAGACATCATATCAAACCTACCTAAATCTTGCACATAATTTCAATCAAATGAACATGATGAGCAAACCTCTTATTGACTTAGTTCCTTCAATAGGAGTGTTGATAGAGGTAACTAGACAAGAGAATCTAAGTTTTGATCCATTCATGTAAACTTCTTTGATAGATAACTTGATGCATATGCCCATTATTAAAGAAGTGTCTTTGGCTTCTATATAAAACAATGAGGAAAATATAGTGGGCAATGTGTAAACAACATCTAATCCCAATCAAAGTGATACTAACGCATAAAAAAAAAGACAACAACATGTGCCTATAGTTAATTCCATGAGTGGATCATCATACCAAGGAGTAGGAGTTTCTACATCCCTACCTCAACTGGTTGCATCCTCAAGTGTACAACCTATGGGATTAGGTAGTCAAATAATAGCCAATGTCACACCTCAATGATAGAATGTGATGAATCCTACTCCTCCTCAACATGTAACAAGTATTATTACATAATATTAGGCATAATATAGTCTACCAACATAATATAAGACAACTGCATTGCCACCTTAATCAGGGGCAACTAATATTCCACCTTGCTAGGTAATGACAAACATACCTCTTCAGTCATAGACTAATATGGAAATCCAAAACCAATTAAGGGCTAGTCAATGACATGAAAATATTGGTCAGTGATAAATTCTAAATTTGTAACCTATTTTCACTTCCCCATAGGGATTCATGCAACAAGGAGGATCCCATGTTTCTCAAGTACCTACTAGAAAACTATTGATTCAAAATGTGCCACAAATTTAGAGATAAGGTCTTAGTCCACAAGTTCCCACCCAAAAACAAGGTTTGATTAGTTGGTATCATGTCCCTTTTCAACCATAGCAAGGATAGTCTAGTTATATCCCTTAATCCCAACCAAAAAATCCTCCAAGTCAAACCTTTATAACTAGTCCAAACTAAAATATCACACAACCAAATATGTAATTTCAACTACATCCTAATCCATGTATGCATATTCTTGGTCCATTATCCAACCAAACCAATATACCCCAACATGTATCTCCATCATACCTGTTGACACAAGAAAATGTACCGTTAGCAGGAGGCTGAGCTCTTGCCTTCTCCTTACAACATGGAAACTCCCCTCTCACCTATGGGACTGACAAAGCTAGAGGGGAAAGTTTCTAGATAAGGGCTAGCTCCCTTTGATGCATCATGTTTATTCTAGTAAGTATTAACACATACATATATATAGATATATAAAAAGGGGGGGGTGAAAAAGGAATAAGATATAGGAAAACAAACTACTCTAAAGAGGTGATGCACCAAAATAAGGTCGACCTTCACACATCTACTCTTGAAATTAGACAAATCCATACATACACTTCACACTTGGCAAAAGGACCAGGCTGCTAAAAGCTGGTAGGGAGGCCTTAATGGAAAATACCAAAAAAGAAAGAGATCACCAAAGGTGCTTTGAGATGCACACTTATGTAGTAACTTCCTTTGTTTTGCACTTCTCAAATACTACTCTTCTCCTGTCAGCTACAAAGATGGTGCCTTATAGATAATAGGTATGCTGGTGTTGAACTTTTGAGAGCATCAAAAAATAATGATTGAATACAAAACAAACACTCAAGACATACTCTAAAACATCTATCCAAATGGAGGTAAAAACTACTTTTATTTGATTCAGGTGGAAATTTTGCCAGGGCTACGCCTTAGCAAAATGTGGAAGATCTCTACAAAATGACAAGTCTTTCAATATATATAGAAAAGGAGAAGGGAACTTGGTGCTTCTTTGACAAGTTGGCTTGTCACATTCCCTCATTAGGAAGAGGAAAACACTATTGTCGATGTCATCATTACAGAAGAAGCCTGCTAGAACCATGTTGCATGAGCACCAAATTTGACTTTGGCATTCAAGCATTAATGTGGAAACATGGGTCGCCTCCTCTTTTCTACCAATAGATTAAAATTTGTCCCCTTTTCAAGGCACGAGCCATGCTATTTGCTATTTATGCCATTTAGGGATTATCAAGCAATAAATTGCCTTCCATTTGCCACTTGGACTACCTTGTCACTCTTTTGTACCTTGTCATTCTTGTCCCTTCTCAATTTTGTCTCATCTGGTTCATTTGGTCCCTTTGGGCAAAAATCTTGGTAGGTTGATGCATTTCTTGGCTCTTGGCAATGCTCAGCTCTTCCTTTGCTTTAAAAGCAAATGGCCATTTCTCTTTGTTAAATTTGACGTTCGTATGGCCGTCATGTTTGAAAACCAATAGCTACTTTGCCTTGTTAAATTTGATGGCCTTGGGGACATCCTTGCTCCTGTTAAAACACTATCAGGCTTTCATTGGCTTTTCCTCGGGCACTTTTCTACCTTTGTATTTCCTTGGCACCCTTCGACCTTCTAGAATAGTTCCTTTCTTTGGGCCAAGAGTCCCCCATAAGGGCACTTGCCCTTTGGGGTCCTTCGGTGGGTTTCTTTGCTACCTCAAACATTTCCCTGGGTCCCCACAGACTAATTATTTGTAGATAATTTCCCTGGGTCTGTGGCTTCACTTTGCGTTATCCTATAGACTTTGTGATTTCCTATGGACTTTTGTCTATGGAAATTTTCCCATGGACAAAAAGTCTACAAAATTTTTGTCTGCTCTTTTACCTCATTTCCTTGGTGTTTGCAGTCCAAATTCCTTTAGACTTAGCCAATTTCAATCAAGACTTGAACTTTGAACCTGAGCCTTGAATATTTGCCCAAGTTCCCTTTTTGTGAAGCATCAGACCTTTGGAAGGGCACTTAGCCTTTGAATTGCCCCTCAATTCAAGGGCATACCCTTGAACCATGCATTGAACTAGCCCTGTTGAACCAAGCCATTGAACCAAAATGGTTCAATGGTTCAAAGGTTCAACCAAGTGCACCAATTTCCATTGAACTAATCTGATGAACCTTTCCATTAAACTAAACTATTAAACTTGACTTGAACCATTTGATTGAACTTATGTTTTGAACCAAGTACATTGCACCTAGCCCATTGAACCAAAAAATTGGTTCAATGGTACGATGATTCAATGCTATTTGAATTGAGATGCTTGAACCAAATGATGAACACTTTGAACCAAGGGTGGTTAAACCACTAAACTAGGGCATGAAATGAACTCTCTAAACTTGCTAAACCCAAAAATGATTGGCATTGAATAGCAGGTGAAGAAGGTGACCAAAATTTTGCTTGAGGGCAAAATGGGTCAATAATTAGTGGCTCACAGGGGAAGCATGTCTGCTATGCTTAGAATCCAGTTGCCTTGCAATCTATTGGGCATAGAGTCAGATGCAACTATGAAAGAATTAGTAATAACCTTGAAAGATCTAAGAATCAAACATGAAGCTTTTACCCCACACATAAAGGGAAACACACAAGGCTAAAAACACTACTTGTGCAAACTACACTTAGGGAAAGTAGGAAAAGAAACTGAAAGCAAACTACTATATACAGCTAACTAGGTGTGTTCACCTCCCTCCTGGATTAAAGGGAAAATTTCTTAAGTCCCCTTCCTAGTGAAAGGACTTATGGTGGTAGGCAAGTATCTAAAAGAAAATGAGATTTGGTGACTTGCTTCTCCTGCCTATCACTTGGTTTGGCTGGAAACTGAGTGGATCAGATTCAAACATGCCTCCAATATATATATATATATATATATATATATATATATATATATATATATATTCTTGTCCCTGGAGGCCTATTGAATGCTGGTCCTTCATATTGGTGTTCCTCACTAAGAAATCAATGGCTGTTGGCTCAACACCATAAACCCTTTGATCTGCACACTCCTTCTACAATGTATCATGGTCTGACTTATTTCCTTTTGCCTCATTGAAAATCTTGTCAGACTCATCCTCTACTCCCTCTTGGTCTTCTTGAATAAGGGTGACTATGGTGATGTCTGAAATAGACTCACAAAATGATTGCTCATCCCATAGAACATTGCCTCTTTCTTTAGAACTCTCTTCTTCAAGGCATTCCTCCAAGAAGATAGACCTCTCTTTTTCCTCTTTGCTGATCAGAAATTCTAGAATTTCAAAAATATCCTCCTGATCCTTCTCCAACTTAGGCTCTTCAATGTAGATGACCACATCATCAAAAAAGAAAGGAATTTCATCAAATAGAGGGGAAGAGAGCTCACCATGCATTTATTCCTCCTCATATTGCTAGAACATCTACATATATACAAGACCTGCATCTTCTCCACTACTGATAAGGTCTTCACAAGGAGCATCAATGATGATTTATTCTTCATTGTCACTCATGATAGGCTCTTGAAGGACTATAGATTGGATCTTTTTCTCCTTACTTGCCTCTTGCAAAATAGGTTCTTCCTTGAGAAGGGGTGAAGTGGAGAAAACATGTGAAAGAGGAGGTAGTCCTTGAGCTAGAATCAAATGATTCTCCTCCTTTCACTTGGTCAACACTTCATCAATATTAGGTATGGCCAGATATTTTTCTTGGAAATGTGTAGGTTGGGTGTGTTCATACATGGAATGTGTTGTTTAGTCTGACCTATCCATCACACATTGGATGAGGAATTTCTCTCTAGACTCCAACTCTATAATTCTCTTGGCCAGGTCTTCTTGGAAAAGCTTTTCCTGAAGGTCTCTAGCATTATCATGAGCAAGAGTAGTCTCAACTTCTTTAAGGTTTTGAGAAAAACCTTGCTTTTCTTCCATTCTATGCCATGATTCTACTATTTTCCCCCAGTTCAGGATCTCTAAATTAGAAATTTGCTCCTGTGAATAGGCAGACTTTGTTTTCTCCAAGGTCCTAGGGCTTCTTTGCAAGGTCTAGAAATTTTATTTCTTTTTCAAAGAGCAACCTCATCCTGGCCTCTAAATCTTCAATTTGCTTGGCTTGGTTGTCCTGAAAGAGTCTTTCTTAGAGGTCACCAGCATTATCTTCTTCAAAACTTTAAACTAGTTCTTGGCATTCCTTCCTCCAACTCAAAATCTACACATTATGCTAAAGGACTTGGGGGTTGGGAAATGCAAGGAAGAGACTGTTGGTGTGCTGGAGGAGTCTTTAGAAGAGGGACACATTGGTTGGTTATACTATTCTCAATGGGAGATTCACAATATGAGTAATTTAGAAGGTTCATCTCCATGGGAGGCTATTTTGATGCCCTATGATGTTGGAAAGCTAGGCACACGAGATTGAGATCAAATGCGTCAAATGAGCTGGAGTGAGCAAGTGCAATCTGGTCGAAAGGATTTGGTGCAAAAGAAGGGGATTTCTTTAGATTAGGAAGGGGCATGCATGACTGACTACCTTGGATTTCTCCATTTTGCTACCTCCTCCTCCATGGATTACAAGGCCTATTCTTGCCTAAACAAATACTCTTCTTTATACATTAGCTCCTGTTGATATCTATACTACTCTTCTAGCCTGTCAATTTTCATTGTCTACTTCTCAAATTCTAGTGCCACCTCCCTTATCATTGTAAGACAACTAGGAGAGCCACTTGAGGTGATTCCATAAATATTTTGAGTTTGATTATATTCATATGAAGGAAAATAAAACCCATGATTTTGTGTAAAAGAAGTATACATATAAGACATGATTTCTGATGACACCAGACTGCTTAACCAATGGATAAACTTAGAGTCTCTAGATGCTAAAAATACTCGATTTGTTATAATAGGACCAGCATCAATCCTGATACCTTATTACATTGTCAAACTATGTGTCTCACTAGGCATGCTAGAACTGTTGATGCAAGAAAATGCACCCTTATTAGGAGGCTGAGCTCCTACCTTCTCCTCACAACATGGAAAATCCCCTCTCACTTGTGGGAGTGGTGAAGCTAGAGGGGAGAGTCTCTAGATATGGGCTAGCTCCCTTTGATGCATCATGTTTGTTCTAGTAAGTGCTAACACATACATACATATATATATATATATATATATATATATATATATATATATATATATATATATATATATATATATATAAGTGGGGGGTGAAAAGGGAAGAAGATACATGAAAAAAAACTACTCTAAAGAGGTGATGCACCAAAATAAGGTTGACCTTCACACATCCACTCTTGAAATCAGACAAATGCATACATACACTTCACACTTGGCAGAAGGACCAGGCTACTAGAAAATGGCACGGAGGCCTTAATGAAAAATACAAAAAAAGAAAGAGATCACCAAAGGTGTTGTGAGACACACACTTATGTAGTAACTTCATTTGTTTTTCATTTCTCAAATACTACTCTTCTCTTGTCAGCTGAAGAGATGGCACCTTGTAGATAATAGGTATGCTGGTGTTGAACATGTGAGAGCATCAAAAAATAATGACTGAATACAAAACAAGCACTCAAGATATTCTTTGAAACATCTATCCAAATGGAGGTAAAAACTACTTTTATTTGATTTAAGTGGAAATTTCACCAAGGCTATGCCTTAGCAAAATGTGGAAGATCTCTACAAAATGACAAGTCTTTCAATATATATAGAAAAGGAGAAGGGAACTTGGTGCTTCTTTGACAAGTTGGCCTATCATGTTCCCTCATTGGGAAGAGGAAAACACTATTGTCGATGTCATCATTCTAGAAGAAGCCTACTGGAACCATGTTGTATGAGCACCAAATTTGACTTTGACATTCGAGCATTAATGTGGAAACATGGGTCGCCTCCTCTTTTTTGCCAATAGATTAAAATTTGTCCCCTTTTCAAGGCATGGGCCATGCTATTTGCTGTTTACACCATATGGGGATTATTAGGCAATAAATTGCCTTCCATTTGTCACTTAGACTACCTCATCACTCATCCGCACCTTGTCATTCTTGTCCCTTCTGAATTTTGTCTCATCTGGTTCATTTGGCCCCTTTGGGTGGAAATCTTGGTGGGTCGCTGCATTCCTGGGTCTTGGAAATGCTTAGCTCTTCCTTTGCTTTGAAATCAAATTTCCATTTCTCTTTGTGAAAGTTGACATTCATATGGCTGTCATGTTTGAAAACCAATGGCTACTTCACCTTGTTAAATTTGATGGCCTCAGGGACGTCCTTGCTCCTATTAAAACACTATTAGGCTTTCATTGGCTTTTCCTCGAGCACTTTTCTACCTTTGTATTTCCTTGGCACCCTCCAACCTTTTGGAACAATTCATTTTTTTGGGCCGAGAGTTCCTCACAAGGGTGCTTGCCCTTCAGGGTCCTTTGGTGGGTTTCTTTGCTGCCTCAGACTTTTCCCCAGGTCCCCATAGATAAATTGTCTATAGATAATTTCCCTGAGTCAATTTCCCTGGGTTTGTGGCTTGGATTTGTGTTATCCCATGGGCTTTGTGATTTCTTGTAGACTTTTGTTCACGAACATTTTCCCACAGACAAAAAGTCTATGGAAATTTTGTCTACTCTTTTGCCTCATTTCCTTGGTGTTCACGGTTTGAATTCCTTCAGACTTAGCCAATTTCAATCAAGACTTGAAATTTGAACTTGAGCCTTGAATATTTGCCCGATTCCCCTTTTTGTGAAGTGCTAGCCCTTTGGAAGGGCACTTAGCCTTTGAACTGCCCCTCAGTTCAAGGGCATACCCTTGAACTAGGCCTGTTAAACCAAGCTGTTGAACCAAAATGGTTCAACGGTTCAAAGGTTCAACCAAGCATGCCAATTTCCATTCAACCAAGCTGATGAACCTTTCCATTAAACTAAACCATTGAACTTGACTTGAACCATTTAATTGAACTTATGTCTTGAACCAAGTACGTTGAACCTAGCCCATTGAACCAAAAAATTGGTTCAACGATTCAACGGTATGATGGTTCAACGATATTTGAATTGAGATGCTTGAACCAAACGATGAACCCTTTGAACCAAGGGTGGTTGAACCACTGAAATAGGGCATGAAATGAACTCTCTAAACTTGTTAAACCCAAAAATGATTGGCATTGAATAGCAGGTGAAGAAGGTGACCAAAATTTTGCCTAAGGGCAAAATGGGTCAACAATACCCTAGTAAAAGTGTCCCACTTGTGACCTCCAAAACATCCACCCAAACCAATATTCTCCCTCAAACCTATGTTCCTTCCAGTTTCCTATCCCAAGAATTGCAATAGATGAAGGATGTAATTACTATCATTCAAGCTAGGAAATAGACAAAAAAATTCAAATTGGATGACATGTGTTCTTATCCATTCAACATGGATTATTTGTAGATACCATTTCCTCTAGGATATGAACCATAAAAATTCAAAAAATACAAAGGGAAAGGTGACCCTAAGGCCCATTTAACTAAATTATTTATCACATATTAACCAGTGGTATATAGTGACATATACTTTTTGCTATTGTTTTCAAGGAACTTGGCTGGACAAGCCTTGGAGTTATTTTTAAAGTTGCCTAAAAATTCAAAAATGGATTTTGATGATCTTTCTGATAATTTTGTGCAGCACTTTTCCTATAATCTCAAGCATGAGATTTCATTAGTGGACTTAACGCAAGTAAAGAAAAAAGATGGTGAGAGTTTTGAAATTTATTTATATTGATGGAGAGCACTTATAAGCCATTTCACCCATATTTTATTAGATAAATAATTAGCCACTGTGTTTACTAAAAACATGCATAGTGAGATAACTTATCATCTACAACTATAATGTGCACATAATTTCAAAGAGATCATTGATAAAGGTTTGTTGATCGAGTGGGTGCTCATCAATAAAGGAGCCATCAAGCTTAATTCAACTAAACAAAATCAAGGTACCAATTAGGGAAATGGCCAACATCAACATCTAATTCAAGTGCAAGCATCATAACCATCATAGGCCAATAACCAAGAAAGATCAAAGCAATTCAACCACAATTGGAATGTTATGGGAAATGTAGTAATCTAATCCCATCATGTCCAAATGGTGAAAATGTCATCTGCACTATCTTTTCAACTTACTCCTACCCAAAAACCTCTCCAACTAATTCTACAAGAATAACAACCAAGACCTGTACAAAAAATACATCCTTTACCATTGCAAACCCCTCCTCATAAGAGAACCATGCCTACACATCATGTCTTTAGTGACCTAGGAGAACCTATTGATTCTACATTTTGTAATCTTACTACCATTAATATAATTATTTGGCCTATACCAAATCATTATCTATAAGGCATTCCTTATCCTAATTAGTATTGTAAAAATGAATTCTATGACTATCATCGAGTCAATGGGTATAATCTATGAAGATATGTCTAAATCAAGTATTTAATTGAGAATATGTTGGAAAATGGGGAGATAACATTGGATAATGGTGCTTCCACTTCCAATCAAACTCTTGTGATTGATCAAAACCCCTTTCCTCGACATAAAAATCAATAGAAATGAAATAATCAACAACAATAATAATGACCAGTGAAACAACAAAATCAACAGTATCAAAATCAAAGGTTGAACTAGCAGAATCAACAAAATCAGCCATAAAACCCATAATGATAAAACAATGGAAAAAACCAAGGTCAAAATGGTAATAACCAACAAACCTAACATGCAATTGCACATGACTAAAATACTGTTATAGGTCATATTGCAAGGGGTAGTATTAATACCATCTCCATCAATATGAGACCAAGCACTAATCAACCTAGACCATTGCTAAATAACAATATATAGCCAAATTATATGGATAATCCTTCTTTGACCTAGGAGTACATATAGTTAAACTAAAAAACTAAGACTTCCCATTTTGGACCTTATATCAATAACTCATCCTTGCCATGTGAACACATATGAGTGTACCGACAATCAAGACTTGTCCTATTTCGTCTCACACCATTCCCAACATTTTTTAGCAATAATGGTCTAGTATTTAATCTCGATTGTGAAATCACAACTTAGAGGTTGAATATTACTATCCCAGGCCAACAACCATCTTCCACTTTACTTATTAGCCAATTAATCATTTATCCTTAGAATAAACCATTCAATACTGGCCAAGATAAGAAGTTTGATATTGTGGAAGAATTATAGAAGACACCAACACAAATTCTATTTTATATTTTTTACAAAAGTCATTAATCCATAAGAACATCTTGAATGATTTTTTAACCCAACCCACTATTACTATTGACATATCCCCTGATAAATTTCAAGCTTTGGTTGGACACCTAGCTTTATCCTAACAAGTCACATTCAACCAAAGCGATATGTCTTCCCTTGGCCCACTCCATAATAACCCATTGTATATACAAGTTTATATAAAGTGACATAAAGTGAAATGTGTTCTTATATACAATGGACTAGGCCTCAACATAGTGTCTTTAAATCTCATCAAGCTTCTTGGGTACATAATGATAGATCTCCAACTAGAAATGATAACCATCAAAGCCTATGATAATCAAGAAAGAGAATCACAAGGCACCATTAGTTTACTAGTTATCATTAAGCCTTTGACCTATTATACACTTTGTAATGTGCTTGATCTTGAGTTATCATACAATATACTTCTAGGCATGCCTTGGTTACATGAGAATTGCACCAATGTATCAAGTTTTCCCACTTAGGGATGAAAGTGAATATGTCAAGATATTTACACCCATATGAACACTACAAACATATTGAGGCCAAATTTTAAAGTTATAATTATCAATGTGGCATGAATCCAAGTTCTAAGTAGGATAAAGGAAAGGTTATACTTATTGATTCTTCATCAGATAAATACATAGATCATAATACCTTGGATTCCCTTTCCCACATGCCACCTCCTGAAGCTTCTAATCATTTCACCATTTTCGATGATAGACCAAGAGATTATGTGACCCATGATACATTTCATATTACTAATCTTCCTTAGAATCTAAAAACCTTTGGGTGCATTCACCCCACATATGCATTGGTAACAAAAGAACAAAGATAAGGGACCTATCACATTTGTATCATCATTTGGCCTAGAAATTGACCCTCTTAAAGGGGATGAATCATGGTTATATGATGACAACCAATTTGATTTTTATAAAACTGAAAAGTATCCTATTCCTAATAAAATCATGGAGTGTCATAATTATGAAGGAAAAGGCCTTAGACTGAATCAATAAGGAACCATCAAGCTAATTTCCATGACTAAGTATGAAAGACCTTATAGACTTGGATTTAAACCACTTGGGGGTGACCCCACATATCTTATTCAAAATCCATCACCAATGACTAGTGATGATGATGCTAATAGTGAAGCAAAGTCTAATCATAGACTCACCTTTGATGACCTAGTTGAAACCAACTTGTTTGATAACAATTCTATTTGTACCCTTACCCTGGTCATTCATCATAACCCATTTCCATTATATTATCCCCAACTAATAGATTGTGACCAATAAGAATCCAATATATCGATTGATGAGTTCCAGAATGATGAGGCATTGTGTGACTTCTTAGGCCTTAAAGACAACATTCTATTGGGAGATCACAAGTTATGATTCTTAATTACATTGAATCTTATAGCCTATTTTGGAGAGCGTGTGAACACCTTTAACCAAAAATAAATAATTAAAACATTTAGGTCTTAAAGTGAAAACCTCTTTGAGGCATTTTATAACTAGGGAAAAAGTAAAGATAAAGGCCAATCTAGTGGTGAAAACTTGTTCCAGGTGTCAATAGATGGGGATATTCATTCTTCTTTCAATTTAGATCAGGAGACCACCAATGATGAACTTGACTATGGATCTGAGTTTAGTTTTGCATAATAACAAGAATTTAATCAAATTATTCAATAATTTTTTACTATTTTTGTCACATGACCAGATCTCCCATTAGGGGACTCAGATTCATCATGCCTAGGAAAAGTTGAAGAGCATGTCCTAGCAAAGGACCCTAACATAGTCTAATAGTTCAAGTTGTTGCCTACTATCCTATAAGATAGTTTGACCCTTCTATTTAAAGATATAATAGAGGTAAACATCAAAACTCCATCAAATCCAAAATAGATAAAATTAGGTGCATCCTTCACTGAGGAGGAACATGAAGTCTTTATAGCTCTATTGAGAGAATTTTTAGATATCTTTGCATGGGCCTATTCTAACATGCTAGGTTTGGACCCCACCTTGGTTATACACCACCTTGTGGTTAATCTTGATGCCAAATTGGTTTAAAAAAATCTACGTAAGATGAATCCTTACATTACTATATTAGTAAATAAAGATTTGGAAAAACTCATAGAATTAGGATGTATCTGATCCATTGACTACTCAGAATGGATCTTTAATGTGGTACATATTGGTAAAAGGCCTAAAGGGATCAAAATCTATACTAATTTTGGAGACATAAACAAATCTTGTCTTAAAGATGATTTTCCATTGATTAATATCAACATGATCATCAATTATATGGCAAGTTATGAAATGCTTTCACTCATGGATGGCTTTTCAGGATACAACTAGATCAGAATAGCCCCAAAATACTAACATAAAATAATGTTCACCACTCCATGGGGAGCATTTTGTTATCAAGTAATGCCATTTGGCTTTGAGAATGCTATAGCTACATATCAAAGGGCCATAAATATCATCTTCCATGATATGATGTATGATATTGTTGAAGATTATGTCGATGATATATTAGGAAAATCCAAAACTAGGGTTGACCATCCAGTAGTGCTATGCAAGATATTTGAAAGATTACAGGAGTATAAAGTTAGACTCAATCTAAGAAAATGTGTGTTTTGTATAACCTTAGGTAAATTACTTGGCTTTATCATGTCTTGTATAGGTTTTAAAGTTGAACTATCTAAAGTCTATGCTATAATCGAGATGCTACCACCAACCAATTTAAAGTAATCCATAGTTTAAAAGGTAAGATCCAATCAATCTGATGCTTCATCTCTTATTTAGTATACAAGTGTCATCTATTTACAAAAATTATAAATAAGGGAGTTATTTTTCATAGGGATGATCACTACCAAATAGCTTTTAAACAACTCAAAGATTATCTTGTTAATCTACCTATTTTATTACCTCCTATGCTAAGAAAGCCCTTCTTGTTATACCTATTAGTTACTGACCAGACTCTTGGGGAACTCTTGGCTCAACATGATTATAATGAAAAAGAGTATGTCATATACTACCTAAGTCATACCTTGGTCACATATGAACATAACTATACACCTATTGAAAAAGCTTATCTGGCCATGGTCTTTGTAGCTCAAAAACTATGCCATTACATGTTGAATAATCAGACCATGTCATTTCAAAATTAGATCCACTCAAGTATCTATGATTTAAAATATCTTTTCAAGGTAGAATGGCTAAATAGATCATGCTTATCAATGATTTTGACATAGAATATGTCAATTAGAAGGTAATCAAGGGACAAGTTTTTGTAGATCAACTTTCTAAAGCACCTCTCATAGACACACATCCACTCATGTTTCAATTTATTAATGAATCCATAATTAATGTCATTGACACACCCCTTGAGGAGTAGCCCTAGAAGCTATATTTTGATAGTTCATTTACTGCACATGGATCAGGGGTAAGCTTATTGATTATTACACCATAGGGGGATCTAATCCCTAAATCATTCAAAGTTAGCTTTCCTTATACAAACAACATGACTAAGTATGAATCACTTATTTCAAGACATCAATAGGTAGTTCATTGGAACATATCTCATCTCTAAGTTTATGGTGATTCTTAGTTAATCATCAATTACATCATAGATCATTTTCAGACCAAAGATGACAATCTGGTTCCATATAAAGCCATGGTCGACACTCTTAAACAACAAATTTCCAACATTAAGTTTGAACACATACTAAGGGATAGTAATAGAAATTTAGATGCCATGGATACTATTGGATCTTTGATTCAACAAATAGATAAAGCTAGAGAGTATTAGTTCCTCATCGAGAATTTGTTAGCACCAACTAATAAACCTTCGACCATTACTATGATTTGTGACATTATTGGTCCTAATTATATCTAGTACCCAGACCTTTATAACTACCTTCATGACCAAGTTCTACCACCTAGCCTATCTCAAAAATAAACTAAAGCCTTCATTCATCATTCCACTTATTATATTATACTTGGATCCACCCTTTACCATCATAGTTTTGATGGAACTCTAATTCATTGTTTAACTTCGGTAGAGTCTACACTAGTGTTAAGAGAAATTCATGAAGGGGTATGTGGAGATCATTATAACAATGTATTCCTATCCAAAAATCTCTTACATACTTATTTATTATTGGCCCATTATGTATTTTGATTCCATTGCATATGTAAAAAAGTGTGACAAATGTCAATGGCATGCTAATCTGATTCATGCCCCAACCAAAACTCTGAAATTGATGTTGACACCATGACCATTGTCTACATGGGGACTTGACCTAATTGGGAATATCAACCCCACTTCATCTAATGACCATAAACATATCCTTACCACCACTGAGTATTTCACTAAGTGGGTTGAAACTATACCCCTCACTTACATGATTGGAATTAAAATTTCCAAATTCATCTTCAACCATCTCATTTTCCATTATGGTATCCCCTCTGACATTATATCTAATAATGGATGATGATTCAAGAATAAGGATGTAGATCAACTATGTACTGAATATAACATCACACACCATTTATCTACAACATATTACCCTCAAGTAAATAGCCAAGCCAAAGCATCAAATACAACCATTGTCAATATTCTCAAAAATATTATCAATATGCAAATCATGATTGACACTTGTATATATTCCGTACCCTTTAGGCATACCATACCAATCATCATACCCCCATAAGAGCCACTCCATACTCACTTGTTTATAGTACTAAGGCCATCCTTCCCCTTGAGGCTAAATTGCCTTCACTACGCATCTCTTTCAAGCATGTCTTGGATGATCATGACCATCAAGTAGCTCACCTACAAGAGGTAGATCTACTTGATGAGAAATGTACAACTATGCTCAATAATCTTAAAGCATATCAGAACTAACTCAAGGGCCATTATAATCGATGTGTTAAGTATATAATATTTGAACTTCATGATATTGTTCTTAAAGAAAACCTAAAGAATACCATAGCTAAGAAGAAGCATAAAGGAAAATTCAAACCAAACTAGATAGGGAATTTCATCATTACTATAGATTATGGATCGAGAGAATATAGGATTTCCACACCAGACTGAGATGAACTTCCTAAGTTGATGAATATTATTCATCTTTAGAAATACTATGCTTGAATGCTAAGGCATATTATTTATAAGGACCATTTTATTTATGCCAATTTATCACTATTATTCTTTGTCAAAATATCATTCTTAACCATTCTATTATCTGTATCCATTTTACCATTTCGTTCTATTGACCTAGTGTGTTCTAAAGCCTAGCCCATTTAACCTTGGTTTTTGCCACTCATTATGCATTTTAAACATCAAGGTATTAGATTAGTTTCATTTAATAGTTCATGTAAATTATATAGAGATCATATTTTGGATCAATGTGATAGAAGTTTTGATAGTTGCATCCTTCATTTGTTATTCCTTTCTTATCACTGGTCTTATTACTAATTATAACCACCTTTGGACAAATTATTAACATTGATCCATGCCATTGTGTCCTAGTTATAAATACCTATGGGAAAACTAGGGGAAACATTTTTTCATTAAGCCTTGATATACCAACTTACCACTTCCTATGTTATACTTTGCCTTTTTACCAACTATGCCTATTTTGTTTGAATTGATTTCTACACTAGTCGAATTCCTCCACTATAAGGTAGAACTATAGTGACTAAAGGTCCTACTCTAAGACTATGTGGGTAGTGCTCACTAATTGTTGAGGTCTACTCAGTCACCCTTCCCACCATGCTCTCACCATTTTGTGAGCAACCTAGGCCACACTCTCACCATTCTGTGAGTAACCTAAGTTTGAATGCCCTTGCTATTTTATGAGCAACGTAATTTTGAATGATCTCATAATTTTGTGAGTAACCTTAGTTTAAATGTTCTCACCATTTTATGAGCTTGAAACCATTTAATGTCTCCTCATTCTTGATTGAGCTGAGATACTCCAAAACAATTCCAAAAACATTTGAAAATTTGTTAGAAAAGAATAAAAACATTAACCAATTCTTTGCCTTAAGGATTTTAGGAACCCTTACTGAGTTATAAGCAAATCACTTGTCATTTAGTTTCCCCATCCTTTTTGGCCTTTTTCTCTCACACACTTACCATTTTACAACCATTCCTATTCTTTTATCACATCTATTCTATTTGTTTTCGTCAGTTATCACATTCTTCCCATTCCATGGGAGAACTACATTTGGCCTGATGTTTTTTATTCAATATTACATCCATGGAACTATGTAGGAAGCATACACTTGCCTAGTGCATATGGAGATAGCTTGACCACCCTCTTTTATTCTATTCCCCCATTCTTTTGCTAAGTTATCATCTATTTTCTAGGGGCAATTTTCATATGGTTTCTTTATTTACTTCTTTGTTTTTTTGTTTGTGTGCCTATTTGTTTACTTTCAACACTATTGCCTTGATTCAGTCTATGTGTGTTCATTAGGTGATTCCTTTACCACACTTACACTAGAATCTATCCATATTCATATGCTTTCATTGTCATCATGGTTTTTATCATTGGTGCATTGTTTTCTATTGAGTATTGGCATATGGGAGTCAGTCATTATGCATATTTTGTCCAAGTCCTCATGATGTTATACCATGATGTCTACTTACATGTGCTACCAAAAACTTAAGCTTCAAGAAGTCTATTAAAAAATGGTGGCATATCTTCAGTATCGACATCCTGATTCACTCCCAATCATATCTCAAATAGAACAATTAACCATGAAAGAATTTCAACCTTTATTAGTTCAGACAAGCATCTCCCTACTAGTAGGTTATTCCAATTCATCATCCTTGGCCAATTTTATCATGTTTTCCATAATTGAGGTCCAATTATTATAACTACCTATGGGCAAATAATTGCACACCATCTCACCTACATTTTTTAATGATTATAACCACCTTTGGGAAAATTATTGTGTTGTCACCACTTTACTTTTTCTACCCATACAAGGGAATTTTATTATCTTATTTGTCTATCCTAATAGGGGTAGCTCCATTTTATCAATGATTATAACCACTTTTGGGTAAATCATTATATTCTCATACCATGTTACCACTATTAGGGTACAATGCTTATAACCACCTTTGGGCAAACCATTGTACATCATCCCACTTGAATTCTCAGTGACTTTGACTACTTTTTAAATATCATTATGTTTTCACCCCATCATATTTCTTTGGTCCTCTCATTTTGCTTCTTTCTTTTTGAGGGACCATTTGCTGACCTACTTGTGCCAACCATTCCCTTGAGTGGCCATCATACAGTTAGTTTATCATTATTGTAGTTGTAGGAATATAAGACCTTTTCATTATTTGATAATATGTTACTATGATTATAGCTTGCAATGCCTTCCCAAATAGGGGCAAACTGTAGACACCTAAATCTAGCCATCAATAACCTCTAAGCGAGCTTTTGGCTAATTTTCACTCAAAATGCACAATTTGGCCTAAAAATACTAAAACATGATAATTAATGTGAAACTAACATATTAAAGTGAAAATTTTGGCTTGGGTATCCCTAAATGGGGAAATTTAATTTATGGGCCAACTAACTTTGATCAGATCATTCTGAGTCAAAATGTTAATTTTACACCTAGGTTCTCTGGATTGATCTTTCCTCTCAAATCTTACACAAGACACATACATTTTTTATTTATGATCAATAAGTTCCTAAATGGGATAATGGATCTAATGCATCTCACATTGCCTTCCAATTCCAATCTAGTCAAATTTTGGACTAATAATAAAGCACTTTGATCAATTTGAGTAATTTATGCACAAAGTGCTTAAACATGCTTAAGAGATAATTAAACCAAATTGGGGCCTAATAAATAATTCCATGGATACTTGTTGAATAATTTGTTTTGGAAATTAATATTGAATGTCTACATCATCATGTGTCCTCATTTCTTAGGAAGACATCCCTAGGCCATAAATACCACAAATATCAAGATTTATACCTTCCATGCCTCATAAATGTCTTTCATGATGCCCTCCATGACTCTTAATTGCCCCTTATTCTAAGTTCATTATGAGGATAATTATAATCTTAATTCTAAAAATTGAATTAATTCTCAACCACACATCTCAATTTTAAGATGGATGGTTTAGGTTGATTCTAGACATTCTCAAAAATCTATAAATAGAGAGGCCATGAACATCATTTCTAAGTCTTGATAATTCAAATTTATACTACACAAATGATCCCAAAATCCATTGAAATTAGTGTTACCATGACAAATTTATTTCACGCCAAGCCAAGCCAAAGCCACAAGGTGCCAAGGAGAAGAGGAGATAACCAAGCCTCCTTTGATGAAGACTTCATGAACACAAACTAAGCAAGCTACTAAACCAAGAATTTTGGAACATCCAAGGAAGGTAAAATAGGGTTTATTTTGCATTTTAGTTGTGTTTTTTATTCATGTTTGTTAAATAATCTCTCCCTAGTGTCTAAGCCTAGAGATGTTATGCTAGTTAGTGTGTTTCTTTCATTTTATTTTCATTTTGAAACTAATACGATACTAACCATCCTCTCTTAAGTTAAATTCCTATTTCATAGTCTAATGGATGTCAATTTAGTGTATCACTTTATGAATAGGTTATTTTTATGTTACTCTCTATCTCTTTTCATCTAATCAATTAAGTAGTGTAGGTGATAAGATATGAAAATCTAATCTTGGGAGATAGTCCTTAAACCTAGAGGTTTACCTTTGATATAGGAAACTTGTAGGCCTAGAGGTAATCCAATGTTTCACTTAATCTAGAGAAGGCTTGAAAAACATCTCTAGGGTGTAATATTAAGTGACCATAATTTTGGTATGCTCGGTGGGACCTTTATCTCAAGTACATCATGCGAAGGTGAATGCTAGTCTTGAAAACATCAAAATTGCATATGGTTTTATATTCAACATTTGACAACTCCATTCAAGGTAATATCTAGTTTTAGACCAAGTTTTATCATTCATTTATTCATAATTTATGGTCCTTACTAGGTAAAGTAATAGTAGAGGTATTAACTCCATAAACCCCCTCCTTCAACCTGATCTTGCTCTTGAAGTCCATCTTCTTTAGCTTATCTTGACATTTAAAGAGAAATAAGACTTTACAAGCTAAGAAGATCAAAAGAGTGAACAAGAACTTTAGGACAACATGGTTAGGAAGAATTCATTCTTAAAATTTAACACTAAAAATATTATAAACCTTAATGCATATGATGATATACCTCACAATGATACCAAGAGTTTTCCCACTTTCAATGGTGAAGGTCCTATCACCCCTAGTGAGAATATTGGAAACATCTCTAACTTTTACAACTTTCATAATGTTACTAAAGTAAACAATGCCATTAAGTTACTTGTTATTCTCTTAGGGGAAAGGTCGTTGATTGGTATAGGACATTGGAAAGAGGGTGTATCACCACATGGGATGATTTTGGAGAGTTGTTGAACTCAAGATTTGAGGATAAAAGTGATCATACATCACTCATTTTATTATATGAATGTGATTCAAAGAGGTCCTAAAGAGACTATGCATGACTTTAGTGAGATATTTTAAATAACATGGTATATGCTACCTCCTCCCATGAGAACCCAAATAATATTTGTCTTCCATACATATTTAAGGGTTATTAAAACTGACATAGCCCTCATGTTGTAGTCTATGGGTAGTTACACCTTACTTAGAGATTATGACCTAACCATTATAACTATGAAAGGATTAATATAAGATAGTAAAATCCCTAAAAAATCCTCCATGACTTTTATACCCAATATGTATGCTGATAATCCAAGTTTTTCTCCAATCCCAAATGTAAATACCAAGTCTAGTGTTTCCCCAAATAATGTAGAAGATACCATTGATTGGGAGGTAAGGTCTAAAGCCTTAGAGGCTCGAGTTAGGCAACTAAATATGTAGTATGGAGTTAACCAAAAACCCTCCCATTATTTTCAATAATGAAATAGGTTCCCACCTCAAAAATATGGTCAATGAGAGGGCAAGACCAACCCAACCTCGATATGCCACCTAATGCATACAACCCAACTTCTACTTCCAACACAAGAGCTATGGTTCCAGTCCATAGTAACTTGGTCCAAGGAGAATAATGATAGAAAGGATAATTTATGGATTTAAATGAAGGTGAGGTATAAATTTTTTTATATTAATGAGTATTTACTCCTCAATTGGTAGTTGAAGATGAGAATTTATTGCAATAAGAAAAAAAATTGAAGGATGGTAGCCTCAAAGAGTGATCTTGACAAAATTTTATATGAAAGATACATTTATAATAAACCAAGGTAATTCAATTAAAGATAATAATATATTAAATAATAAGGATTTTTGAGATACCTATAGTGTTGACACAAGTCCAAGTAACCCTCCTATTAGTCAGTAAGGTATGAGTCCAAGTGTGACAGTCCCTACAACTTTTACACCTATTCAAAATTAGAATGTTGGAAAGGTGACTCAAAGTGTTGCATTGCCTCAATATCAAGGAACTTATTTGAATTTAAGGATATAATAAAATGTAAATATTCCTTTTTTGAAAATCATGGATGCTTTAAAGAATTCTAAAACTAGTATCTCTCTTTGGGAAGTGTTTCACATGCTCGATCAAAAGGAACTAATTCAAGAGTAGTTGACCCAAATCCACATTAGTCTTCAACCATCAAGACATGGTGGTGTAACCCTTACTAATTCTCCTACTCAAAATGTGTAACCATATTATAAATATGAAAATAACCCACCCTTCTACCTTATTCTCATTATTGGAGACAAGCTTATTCATAATTACATTATGGATAGTGGGGTGAGTACCTCAGTTATGATCAAGCTTGTGGTAGACAAATTAGGATTAAAATATGAACCATATAGTGAGTGCTAAAAATTTATGGGACACCAAATAATTCATTGGGGATTATCAAAGGTTTGAGAGTTTTCTTACATGATTATCCAAGATTTCTTATCCTTTAAGATATAGTAGTAGTCGATCTGCCTACTCACTTTACTATCTATCTATCAAGGGATTTCATATGCAAGATAGAAGGTTATATCTTAGTTGATTGGTCTTTCTTGGCCTTTATAACAAGGTCTAAATCAAAGATAACCATTAGAACACAACCATTGGCTATGTTTCATATTGAGCCATCTGTGGAAGCAAGCTCTAATCTACATTATACCATCAATGATCAAGAAGAACATGTTATAGATGATGGATCATCCTCAAAACTTGAAGGCATATCTGATATTTTCCTAGATGAGTATGGTACTATAAAAAATGAGCATGATACTTATTCCCTCATAGAATAAACTTATTTGGGAGTATATTACTTACATGAGGAAGAAATGCCAATGCCTTCACTCACCAATGAAGAAGTTGAGAATGATGGAATGTGGAAGATGTTATTCGATGGTTCAAGGAGAAAGATTGGTGTAGGATCTAGTGTTATGTTGGTTTCCCCATAAAAACAATATTACTATTATTTATATATATTTCATTTTAGTTGTACTTATAATGTGATTGAGTATGAAGGTTTTATTCATGGTGTTCAATGGGTAGGGAGAAAAGGGATAAAAAATATACAAGTATATGGAGATAGTGAACTGATTGTGCATCAAATTAGGAATGTGAGTGGTACTAATAACCCTTTTATTAAGTCCCATAAATATATGGTATGGTATTTAATTGAATAATATAATGCAATAAACATACAATCAATCTCAAGGGAGCATAATAAGCATGCTAAAAGGTTAGCTACTATAAGAACACAATTTGATACACCTATTGCCATAAAAGAAGGGAAAAAATATCACATAAAGTTCATTTTAATACCTTAAATCCCTAATAATTAGGTCTCTTGTAAAGTTTTTGATAGTGACAAACACATTACACATTTATTACAAAATGAAGCTGAGTTCTCTTCAAGAAACTAGAAAAGACTCCATGATCAGTTTGAGAATCAAATTTTATAACTAATAAAAAACAAGATAAATAAAGGATTGGTAAATTTAGAAAGTATATTTCATGAATATGATCAAAGAAAGAAGTAAAAGGTGAGAATGTCTACAAAAGAGGAGAACTATGAAAGAGTCTTGATCTTTACAGACAAACTCTTCAAACTAGGCAAGGTATGTTCTACATAAGAAAAAAATATTTATTGATGTCTGTAAAGAGTACATGATATATTTTATTGGGAATATAAATAATTAAAAGGGTTTGGTCCTATTATAGACCATAATACCATTAATTTAGAACCTATAGTTAAACTGGTTAGACAAAAAATAAAGGCCTATCAATCCTAAGGCTGAACAACTCATGAGAATGAAACTCACCAAGCTCTTTGAATCTAAGATAATCTTCCTTATCAAGAACTCAAATCACCTATCTAACTTTTTGCTTTCCAAGGAGAATAATAGGTAAATAATACTTTGTGTGGACTTTAGAGATCTCAATAGGGTGTCACTCAAATACCATTACCCCTTACTTCCTATGGAACATATTTTATAGGTTGTTTTAGGTTCCCAACACTTCTCACTCCTAGATGGATACTCTGATTATAATCATATTTTGGTTAATGAAGATGATCAGTTCAAGACAACATTTATTATAAAATTGGTGAATTTTCCTTATAGGAATATGCCCTTTGGATTTTTAAATATTGTTGCCACCTTTCAAAGGGCAATATACATGACTTTCAAAGGTCTAATCAATGAGATGTTATTAGTGTATGTAGATGATATAATTATGTTCTCTAAGGATGAAAATGAGAATATGAAACACCTATGTCAAATTTTTTAAATGTGCAAGTAGAATGGGGTATCTCTCAACCTAAAAAAATGCATTTTTATTGTTTAGAAGGTAAGCTCCTAGGACACATTATTTCCTATGATGGTCTAACCATTGACCCTGAAAGGATAAAGGCCATTCTAGGACTACCATTCTATTACACAAGAAAGGACTCCAAATTATCCTATGAAAGATAAAATTTGTGAGAAGGTTCATACCTAGTTTTGCATCTTTGGTAAAGCCTATCACAACCATGATCAAGAAGAATCAAGTTTTCACTTAGACTCAAGAGGGTAAGATTAGTTTTGAAGCCAATAAGAAAGTAATTTTATAAGCTCCTATTGATGATGAAAATTGTACCATCAACAAATCAACCATTTCACTTATTGTGAAGGTTAAGTTGGAATCATACCGGTATAATAATAAGGTTGTTAATGTTTAATTATGATCCTAAAGATGTGATGAGTTTTTAAATGTTATGGAAGATAATAAATAAGCTATCAAACATATTCCATTATAATTTTAGAAATTCACTTCATCAAATAATGAATCATTTTAGATATGAATGTAGAATCTATCATATCTGACAGAGAAGGTCTATGTAAAAGACAATCTCTTGAAGGAAATACATATAATTCAATAATATAATATATTTGAAAGTAATATCTTGTTTATACTATAATATCTTCCAAATAATCTCAAGATAATAATAAAAATATATAAATTAAAACATATTTAAGAGAAATCAAGATAAATAGATTTTTAATCTAAAAAGTATCAAATAAATCTCAACACATAAAGACACAATAAACAACAAACAATTAATGAAAGATAAACAACATGACAACCACTAATTTACGAAAGAAATAAAAAACTAAGTTAAAGAAATAATGAACTAAATTTCAACTAGCAATAACAATAATGAAGTCAAATATGCTAAGTAAAACAAACTAAAATAATTTAAACTTCAAACTAAATTTGAAATCTAATTAAATTAACAAAGTGTAATAAAATAATATAATCTAACACTAAACTATAAAAGAAAGAAACTAGTCAAGGAAACTAATTGGTCTAACTCTAATAAAATAAATAATGAGATTAATTTAAGACAATAACCTAAAGAAAAATAGAAATAAATAGAAAACTAAAATAAATTGAAAGATAAAAGAAAAAAAAAAGAAATAGAAAGGAAAATTAGATTAATTAAATATCAATCTAAAATAGATTAGACTATATTAGAGTCAAAATCAATATAATGTACAATATAAGAAAATGCAAGTCTCAAAAGAGAGAGTCATCTAATCAAAATGGATTTATTTTATTTGAGAAATTGATGTCTTTCTTTATAAATATCTTAAGAGATATATTTTACAATCAAAATATATCAATGAAGTGTCACAAAAAATGAAGTTTTCGTCACTATTCAGGTTGAATACTTGGATTCTACACAAAGGACTACAAGAAATAATCATCAAAAGGTGTTAAACTTGACATAATTCAAATAATCTATTATGAATAATAATATAAATTTGGATATACCTGCATCGCCTAAACAATTACTCAACTATCAAAGAATGTACAATTAGGTCTATCTACAAAAGTCATGTTATCTCAGAGAAGTTGCATAGAAGAGAGAGATAAATGATTGACTTCACAATGTATAAGTTCTCAACACCTATGTTGTTCCTCCTTCAAATGAATCCTTGATCTCCATTTATGCTTCAAATTTTGATTGAAAAAGAAGTTATAACTAACCTTAGTTAATTATTAGTTAAACTTAATTAATTGACTTTGTAAAAGTCAATTAGTATAATAGTTATTAGTTAAGGTTTAATTAAGTCTTAATTGTCTTAATGGATCAAGTATTTGAATATAGACCATGTACTTATAATGGATGGAAACCTTAATCAATTAATAATAAATAGAATAAGATATATAAATAAATAAATAAAACTTAATAAAATTCCTAATTATATTAATATCATAATCCATTTTCTAAAAATAACGTATACATACATACATATATAAAGACTACTATACTTTCCAAAGCATCATCATAAAAATATCAAAATCTAAAAGTTTAAGTATCAAATCTAAAAGTATAGAATTATGCAAACTAAAATTTCAACTTGAAAATAAAAGTTTATCTTGATGACATCCATTAATCATCAGAATAAAAAAGAACTTCAATCATCGGTTTTCCTTCCTCATTAACACATTCATTGTACTCCATCTCAAGTACTAAGAGGTGAACCATATTTGCTCCTAAATCAGTTGAAGGATCATCCACTTCTAGCTTAATCCACTTGAGAACTTTGACCTCTACTGGAGTATCCATGTCATTCTAGTTATCTGACTATTTATGTAAAGTACTTGGATGTATTTCTAAATTTCATTTCCTACCAATTGAAACAAGCTCCTTTAAACCTAATTTTATACACCCTAAGATTGGATATCTCTAAGATGATGAGGGTTCACTAGAAATAAAAGGCAAGGCAAGATTAATAAACTTTTTGGCATGGGAAACTTCAATGTCAAATTGGGTATCTTCATTACCCTATTGTGGCTCACTAACAGGCTAGTTTCTTTTTGGGGTAGGGGACTGAATTAGAAAGTGAAGTGGATTATTTTTCATGTAGTGAGAGGAGATACTATGAGAATGAGTCCTAGAACCAAATATATGGCCATGAAATGCTTGATTACCTCTAGGGTTAGTAGAATTAAAAGGTAAATTATTCAAAACATTCTAAAACTTGGGGTCATTAACATAAAATTAGATGATCTACTAACCCTAAAACCACCCATTGAAAAATTTATATTCAGATTCTATTGATTTACATTATCTAAATTTTGACCCTAGCCTATGTTATTATTACTTCTACTTGAACTGGAATGATCCCATACAAACATCCTACACATTTTGAAATATATTCAAAGAAAATTGTTTATCATGACTAAAAATTACCATGTATTCATTCAATATGAAAAAAAACTGTATATCAAACATAGTCATATATAAATAAAATATCTAAACATACTTTGACTACACAAAAACTTTATTTCCCACTGCATAAACCAACATTGCAATATTTTATTTGATTTATTCAAAAGAAACTCCTAAAAAACTATCTAAAATTTCAAAATAAAATTATCATGTTTTTATTTTTACAATATTCTGTTATATTCTCTTGAATTATATTTTCACTGTGAATATATATATATATATATATATATATATATATATATATATATATATATATATATATATAATTAAACTTGCAAAAAAAATTAAACCAATTTAATCATGTCTATGACATATATTCTTCAAACTATAACTGTATAATCTTATTCAAGACCAAATAAGAGACTAAATCATCATATATAAACTTTGAATAATAACCTAACCTACCAAGTCAATATTATAGTTTTCCTAAAACTATAATGTCTCTTATTATTCTAAATATTCATGATTTTGAAATATTATCACAATATTTCATTTTGACAATCAAAACCTTGATGTAAATAATATATGTAGATATTCATGAAAATAATTTATAAATAAAAACCACATATGTTTACTATCACATTTCAAACTAAAAACCAAATTTATGAACTTCTAAAATATAAACAATATACTGTCCAAAAACCTCAAAATGAAACCCTTGTAACATTTCACAAAGATATTCTACTCGATTTTTCTTATCACTATTTAATTTTATAACCTCATCCTAAACTTATACAACCATATTTATTTCGTTCATGCATCATTTCAAAAATAAACAACCCATCTATTGCTTATGCATGTATTTTTTTCAAGAAATTTCAACGAGAATCAATAGCCATTCATATAGAAAACATTTGTCATCACTAAATTCCTTTAATTCTTTTTGTCTAAACTCAAAAACTTATCATAGTTTCTCAAATCACCAATTATTTCAATATTTAACTTCAAAAAGACCCCTAAAACTTCAAAATTGAGGTGAAAATCTAGAAATGACTTCATTATTTTTAAAATTTAACCTACTATATTTCCATATGTATATTTATGCTTCAAAATAAAGATTCAACCTTGAAATATGTGCATGAAAGTTATAGCTTCAACATACTAAAATATGGCTGCATTTATATGTTCGAACCACTTTCTGACATAGATTATCTATATTATGGCCAACCATAATCATTTGAAACTTTCAAAAATATTTATGAAAACATACATACATAATTCATTTTTATAGAAAACTTTAAGCATGCAAAACTTTAGCACACAATATTTTAGTATAAAAAACCTTTGAAAACTAAAATACAAACTAGACAAATCTTCCATTATTTCCAAGTTTAACACAATGTACTTCATAAACTTAATCATGCAGGATTTTCTTTCAAAAACCTATGAATAAATTAAATTGTAGAAAGTTATGTTTAAAAACTATATTGCATGCTTAAATATACTTTGTAACAATTTCCTTACAACATGACAAACACAAAACCCTTCAAAATATTCATGCAATAAACATGCAGAGTTTATTTTCAAAAACTCAAAGCCTCAATAAACACTTTAAAATTGTAGATGACATACTTGAAGCACCATATCAATTTATTTTAGTCATAGAAAGCTAAAAAAGAGTACACATTCAACAAAAATTCTCATATATTCTCAAATACCAAGTTTGAAACCAAAATTAACTCTGTATTTCATTGATAACTAATAATATATCAAAACCAAAAACTAGTTTTCACTAATATCCATGCAAGGAAGTGATATTCTAAAGTATAACATCATTCAACTTTACAAAACATTCTTGTACATGTTTAAACAAACAACTTTAGCAAAACTTATCAACATGCAAACCAAAAATCTTTCTTTTTCATGAAACTAAAATATTGTTCAAAAAATATGATAAACATTTCCTAAAACTTATTTCTTTTATTTTTGGTGTACCTAGATATGCTTCTTTGTAACCTTTCTTCCTGAAATCTCTAGTTGTAACTCAAAAATTCAAATTGAAAAAGTGATGCTTCCATAAATGAGCTTTCAAAACTGACCAAAATAAAAAAAAAACCAATCTATTTTTAATCACCATCCTTCATCATAACTGCTCTAGTGACGTGCCCAATCTTTATTGGATTCATTGAATCAAGGATGGTACTTAGCATACTGCTAACTAGTTTAGGATTGTCATCAAACATACTAATCACCAAATCACTTACTAAACCCTTTACCATTATTGGACATTTAGGGAATGAATGTCTTGCATTAGATTCTCAAACCACCAAAAATCTTAACATGATATTGAATCATTTATCATGCTTCACATTAAATTACCTTGCCAGTTTGCAAGTCATGAACTATCAATTCAACTTGCCACAATAGACTACCAACTCACTTGCTAACTAACTTACCAATATGCCTCAAATATGAACACAGATTAGGTACATTCAAACAAAAATTTATACCTTCAAACAAATCTCTTAAATCCCTCAAAATCACCATGACTGATAGGTTATATCATTTCAAAACTTAGGAAAAATGACCTTAGGTTTAAACCTTTAAAACAATAAGTTTCAAGACCATTAGGTTCTTTGAAAAAATTATAATCATATATATTTAAAACCTAGGCTAGATAAATTTTGAATTAGGATTCCTATTTAAATAAAGGATTTAGAATTAATCACTTAGAACTTTAGGATCCTTTGAAAACCTTAAGAAATAATTATTTGAATATCATGCCAACCTTAATTATGTCAACATTTTCAAAATTTTAATTATATCACAAGTGAATTTTGGATAAACATGAGCCTTTAATATAAAATGGTCATATTCAAATTTTAAAATGAAGTTTATAATAAATCAAATGATGTATTTGATTTATTAAAACCATAAAATACATTGTTTACTCAAATTGTAACAATTATGACTGATTAATCTGCATATTCAAAATTTGACAGTGAAATGAGAATGAAATCATTATAACCAATTCATATCTATATCAAACCAAGCTACACATTACTAATGAAAATAGAGATAAAATTATCATCACAAATTTCTCACACTGTCAAATAAAAATTGATCTGAAATCTATATCATACTCAGTTGAAAATCAATGCATATATCTAAATTCATCATGACTATCATATAATGCTTTTGACCATCAAAATTGTTATTATTTCAAACTAAAAATGTTATATTATAATTTGATCATGAATCAAATAAAAGATAAATGACTAATCACAAACATTCATGGTGATAGATAGATATGCATATTTTATTCATTCAATCATTTATACTTTTTGAAACTACTTAAAATATAAATATAAATTCATAAATCAATCATCATTAGCTTATAATTGAAAATATGTATCTAAATATACTAGTAATTGACTAGGTCCTCGACATAGTTTTAAAATTTATGACTAAGTCATCTTTATGGAAAAAAAGTACTAGTTTTAGAAAAATGAGGGGGTGTAAAAAATAGGCATAACACTAGTGACCTTGCTAGTCAGTTTTGTGTAATAAAATTGAGTAGTAACCAAATTGCCTATTGATTAAATATAATCTTGAGAGTGTGATTCAAGTAAATCATTTCTCAAGCAGCTATGCACAAACCCATTTAATAATGAATTTTAATAAGGGATGAATTATTCGGCTATCATGACACAAAAAAAGGATTGATATAGAAGAAAAGTTTAGGATAGATGTATAAACTAATACAAATTCTTTAATCAAAAAAATCTAAAAATCGAGTATTACTTCAACAAATAGTTAAAACTAAATATATAAGAGTAATATATAAAAATAATTGATACTTAAAACAAAATTGCAACATCTTTTCATTCTTTCTTCATAATGTGAAAACTCATCCATTTGTAATACTTTATTGAACCTTTCAAAATTAAAAGTAATAACAACAAAAATAAAAAAAAACAAAAAATAAAGATACCAAAGAAAAGAAGCACAAAACCAAAAAGAATGTAGAAAAATAAAAGAAACAAATAAATTTGAAAGTAGTTAATCATGGAACAATTTTAAATAATAGACATTAACTAAGTAATGTAACCAATCTCCTTCAAGATATTTTAAATGAAAAGCATTATTTCCAAGTAAAATGATAATTCTATAAGAATCAAGTCATAATGATTCAAATTTATGATATTTATCAGGATCTTCATAAGCTTTATCCTAATATAAAATTAGATCACTAAATTTAAACATCTTATTAGAAACTTTCTTATCAAAAAACTTTTACAATTTTTGTCTAATCTTTTCTAATTTATACAATGCTATTATTTTAGAATCATCAAGAGCTATTAGATCATGCAATATTTTTTTAATTAAATTTGTATCTTTAGCAACATATTGTAAATTAGTTCTAGCTAAAAAAATTTAAAGTTATATTGGTAAGGTGGCTTCATATCCATATGCTAACATGAAAGGTGAAAAACCGATTACTACCTCAACAATAGTTCTATTAACCCATAAAGCTTCAAAAAATTTAATATGGTAATTTATTTTATTTTCAAAAACAAATTTCTTCATGATTATAATCAGATTTAAATATTAGTTGACTCAGCTTGACCATTACACTACCAGTAATATTTATATAAATGACTAGATTAATAGAATATTTTCGTAAAAACTCTATAAATTCATTAGAAACAAACTAAGGTCTATTATTAGAAATGACTTTATAATAAAATCTAAATCTAGAGAAAATTTGATTTTCTAAAAATGAGATCACTTCACCTATTATAGAACTTTTGAGTGTTTTAGCCTTAGGTCACTTAGTGAAATAATCCATTGCTATTAATATATACCTATGACCAATAGATGAAGGTTGGTGTATATCTAAAATAAATTCAATGCCTAATTTCATAAATGATTTCTCAAGAATGACAGTGTTTAAAGGCATTGCAAGTAACTTATCTCTACCAACAAATAATTGACATGACATATAAGATTGAAGTAACTTATAAGCATCCTAAAATAGAGTAGGCCAATAATAACCTGATTTTAAAATCTTATAAGTAGCGATTTTTATAGCATAATTTCCACCACAATTTTATTTATGAGAGCTTCTAAAAACTTTTTGATTTTGATCATGCGTAATACATCTTAATAAAACTCCATCTCTATTTCGATTAAATAGAAAAAAATTTAATAAAAAAATTTAAAGCTTTAACCACAAAGAACATCTTTATTTTTTATCAAGATTATTAGTATAGGCTTGATTTTTAAAATAAAGGACTAAATCATGATACCAATCATCTTTAGCCAACATAAAATCCCATTCATTCATTTCAAGATCATATTTGACCTTTTTTGAAAAATATAAATTTTCATGATCTTTAAATAAAGATTTGTATTTAAATTATCATCAACTAACAATACCAAGACATCAATATATGATGAAATGTTTTTATCTAAATATTTTACTAAGTCATTACCTTTAATCATTTTTTAAGTTTTAAATTCAATATCAAACTCTTGAATACATAAAATTCACTTAGTAAGCCTTCCTTGAATAGTTGGTTGTTTTAAAAGATAAGATAAAACAAGCACATTAGATCTCATAAAAACCTTGTTTCCCATCAACAAATAACAAAATTTAATCAAAGCTAAAATTAATAAGAAAACAAATTTATCAATAAGGGGGTACCTAGTTTTAATATATTTTAAAACTTAACTCATATAACTAATTGGTTTTGCATCATTATTTTCAAATTCTTCAGTGATAATAGCTCTAATTATTTTGTCAGTAACATTAACATAAAGAATAAATGCTTTCTTTAAATATGGTTTGGCAAGAATTAGAGTACTTGTAATGGAATTTTTAACATTATTAAATTCTAAATCAACACATTCATCTCAACTGTAATTTTTTATCTTTCTTAAGTAAAATTGCAAAGAGTTAGACTTATTAGTAAAATTTGATATGAATTTCTTAACAAAATTTATTTTACCAAAGCAAGACCTCAAACTGGATTGATCTTTAGGAGGAGGTAATTATTTAATGGCTTTAATGCATTCAGGATCTATAGAAATGCCATCCTTAAAAATAATATGTCCTAACAACTTATATTCAGTAACATCAAAAACTAATTTCTTTGGATTCAAAGAAATACCATATTTTTTACATCTTGTGAAACTTTATGAAGATGATCTAAATGCTATTTTTATTTTTTCAAATAAATGGTGAGGTCATCTAAATAAACTTGAATAACAATGCCAATCAAATCCTCAAAATAAACATGCATAGCTCTTTGAAAAATAGATCCTGCATTCATTAATCTGAAAGGCATTATGTTATAATAAAAAATCTCTCTACGAGTAGTAAAAGTAGTCTTACGTCTATCTTCAATATTTACAAAAAAAATGATTATAACTAGAAAATCTATCTAATAAATACATCACTTTTAATCCTAAAACTTCTAGTAAAATATGATCTATACTTGGTAGAGGAAAATTATCTTTAATACTAGCTTTATTAAAATCTTTAAAATCAACACACAATCTAATATCACCATTTATCTTCTTAACTGACATTAAATTAGCTACCCATTCACAATATTTTATATAGAAAATGACACCAGCATTAATCATTTTATCTATCTCTTTATTAATGGTGTATTCTAAGGAAGGGATAATTCTTTGTATTTTCTACCTAATAGGTTTAATACCGGGTTTTATAGGCATTTCATGTTTAATAATACTAGTATTATAAACTTTAAGATCTTTATATGATCACGCAAAAATACTAATAAATTATTTAAAGAACTTATGAATTTAACCTTCTTACTTGTAGTAACTTGAATTCCTCAATAAATAAATTTATGATCCTCTTCTATACCTAAGTTTATAGGAATAGTCTCACCTATGATTCTCTTAGAATGTTCTTTCATTCTATAAATTTTGGGCTGATTGTTAGGTGTAAACATAGATTCTAAACTTACTAAACTAGAAATTAATTTATTAGAACTTAATTGCAAATAATTTTCACAATTTAGTACATAATCATCATGATCAAAATAATTATTCTTAATGAAATAATTTATGTGTTCATCACAACTAAAAATAGGCCAATTGTCACTTAAATCAAGAATTTTAGGTCATAATATTTCAGCATTAAGAGAATTTTATGGTTGGTTCACTCTCACTTAGAATTGAGTTAGATGCAAAAACAACAATCTTATCTACTCTAATATCATATTATCTAAGAATATAAGTGATGTTGAAGGCCTCTAAATGTTCAAGTAAAGACCAAACCTTTTGAATATAATGATGTAGATGAGTTTGATTAGTTTTATAATTATTTCAAACTTATCTAATAACTAATTTAGAATCTCTAAAGACTTTTAAAAGTTTTAATGTTAAGTTCAATAGTATTTTCTAAACTTAAACATAATGCTTCAAATTTTACAGTATTATTAGTGTTTTCAAATGATAATTTGAAGGCATAACATAAAATTTTACCAATAGGAGAGACTAAACAAATTTAAATAGCATTCCCTTGTTGAGAATAAGATCCATCAAAGTATAATGTCCATAAAATATCTTTCCCAAATAGTTCTTCATGCTAATTTTTTGGTTCATCTAAATTCAGTAATTCATAAGTACCAATTCTTGTCTCAACATAAGAAATAATGGAAGAAATAGATGAATTTATTGGTATACTAGATCAATCTTATATTTTAATGATATCAATCTCATTACTAATGGGAACCCATGTGATATATTTTTCCACAAAAACACCAGTTGCTTTTGACCAATCTCTTCCTAACAACATAGCGTAATTACTAAGAATATCTAAAACTTGGACATTAGTCATGCATCTAATTATTTTATCTTAAACAATCTTAATAATTGTGTCATGAAACTCACCACAAATTTTTGTTTGTTTATAATCAAATCTAGTAAGTTTCCTATTATTAGTTTCATAATATATATCTAATTGATCTGTATTAAATTTAGGCATTATATTCTTCAAATCACCATATCTAAAATAAAATTATGGATTACTTTATTATAATTTTAATTGTAACATAAAAGGTAGGTATATAAACAACAAGAGGATCATAAATTTGAGAAAAAATAGTTAATTATTTATTACTGCCTTTTTCTTGTAAGCCTGCATTAGTTTTATGATTCTTAACAGCTTCATTAATTTTATCAAGTTATCCTGGAGGATTAGTTGCTTAAAATAATGAAAATCCATCTTTAATTATTGATAAATCATCAATTATATTATAGATTTTAGCATTGTATTGTCAAAAAAAATTATAATTATAATGTTGATATTGACTATTATTATAACTAGTTGATAAATGAATATTTTAAAAAGAATGATCAACTGCACTACTTGAAGCATTATTCTAAATTATTTTACCTTTATCATTAGAATAAGAATAATTATTGTCTATTTTATTATTTTGAAAAGAGTTATAATCTTTGTTCCTAGTATTAACAACATAAGTACTTGCATTTTTTAATGGATCATCAAGAACACACATGTTTATGTTGTCTATTAGATCTTTAAATATAAGATCTTTCGATTAATTTTTTTTTTAAACTTGTGAACAAAAACACATGAATTTGGATCATGATCCAATTCATATACATTATAATAATAATCAATTTATGTTTTTTTACTTTCAATATTGTTTCTATTAGATGAAGAAGGTTTATCATTTAACTATCTTTTAACAATGACCAACTCATTTCCTAAACCCTGAATAATTTTTTAAATTTTTATATTATCTAAATTTAAACTTGTAGAAGATCTATATTTAATCCAATATGTTTAATTTTTTTTCATATTCAATACACAATGTTAAAGTTTCATCATATTCTATAATATCTCTATCTTTTAAGGCTATTTTATAGTTTTGGGGTAAAGCATTATAAAAATAAATTCTAGATAACTTCTTAGAAGGTCTAAGATCACGAGGAATCTTTTGATGTAACTTAATGAATTTGATAATGAAATGACAAATGGTCTCAACTAGATCAAGATAAAAATTCACAAGGTCATTGACTAGGTCGAAGTCTTCTTTAGCTTTCCCAAAAGATAACTTTAGCCATTCTTAAATATTTTTCCATGTGCTGATCACTTTGGAAAGTAAACTAATAAATGATTGATCAACTTTCCCTTAAAGTGTTTTAACAAAAACTCTTAAAACAAATCTTTTCACCTATTATACCAAGATTAGCACAAACTAATCTAAATGTTTCTAAATGATATTCCCAATATTCTTCAAGAGCACCAATTTTTTTGGTATAGTTAACCCTTTAAGGAAAGGTAACTTACCAAGATGATTTCTAACATTAATTAGATTTGCAAAAATCCATGGTGTTACAACTACTTATTGTTTTTCTTTAGCTTCAGCTTCATTTTTAGTGACATCATTATGATCTCTATTATCTTGTAGTCTGTGAATCAAGTATTTTACCCTCACTTCTGCTTGATCTTCCATTAGAAGCTTCAACAATTTCCTCTACTTGAATTGGCTGGTTTTCTTGAAACTAATTTAACTATAAATTATATCAATAAGTTTAGAGGGAAATACTAGATCATCAAAAGGAAAAGAATCAGAAAGAAAATAAGTTCTAGGACTAAGATTAACATCTAAAACTCTATCTCTATCCTCTTTAAATCATCTATTTATATTAATTTTTTTTTTGAGTTTCACAAGTAAGGTTAGAATACTAATATATCTCAAATTCTATAATTTCTTCTTCATTTATGACTTGAATAACATATTAAAGATTATGAGGATGATTATACCATGCATAACGTGTTAGACTGAAAGCAACAACAACTTTATCATCAGAAATATCAATTCTAAGCTGAATAACAAGAGGCTGTCCTCCAAGTACCATGAGTAAGAAGAAAAAATTCTAAAAAAATAAGATTTTTAAATGATTCCCTAGTAGAGTCACCAAATTTATTGATGATGAAAATTGTACCATCAATGAATTAACCCTCTCACTTATTGTGAAGGTTAAGTTGGAACCATACCATCTTAATAATAAGGTTATAAAGGTTTAATTACAATCCTAAAGATGTGATGGGTTTTTAAATGTTCTAGAAAATAATAAATAAGCTATCAAACATATTCCATTATACTTTTAGAAATATATTTCATCAAATAATGAATCAGTTTAAATATAAATATGTAATATATTCTATCTGATAGAGAAGGCCTATGAATAAGATAATCTCTTAAAAGAAATAAATTTGATTTAATAGTATAATATATTTCAAAGTAATATCTTGTTTCTGATGTAATATCTTCTAAGTAACTTCAAATTAATAAACCATAAATATAAATTAAAACAAATTTGAGAGAGATCAAGATAAATATATTTTCAATCTAAAAAGTGTCAAATAAATCTCAACACATAAAGACACAATAAATTGCAAACAATAAACTGAAAGATAAACAATAAGATAACCACTAATTTAAGAAAGAAATAATAAACTAAGTTAAATAAATAATGAACTAAATTTAAGCAAGCAATAACAAAACAAATAACACTAATTAAGTCAAATAAACTAAGTAAAAAAACTAAAATAATTTAAAATTCAAACTAAATCTAAAATCTAATTAACTTAACAAAACTAACTGAATCTAATAAAATAAATTAATCTAAAAATAAACCATAAAATAAAGAAACTAATAAAGGAAACTAACCAATATAACTCTAAAAAAATAAATAATAAGATTAATTTAAGAGAATAACCTAAAGAAAAATAGAAATAAATAGAAAACTAAAAGAAAATAAAATATAAAATAAAATAAAGAAACAAAAAGGAAATTTTGATTAATTAAATATTAATCTAAAATAGATTAGACTATATTAGAGTCAAAATCAATATAAATTATAATATAAGAAAATACGAGTCTCAAAAGAGAGATTCATTTTAGAAAACTGGATCAATTTTATTTGAGACACCAACATATTTCTTTATAAATATCTTGAGAGACAACTTTTACAATCAAAATAGATAAATGAAGTGTTGAAAATAATGATTTTTTTAATCATTATTTAGGTTGAATACTTGGATTCTGCACATAAGACTGCAAAGAGCAATCATCAAAAGATGTTAACCTTGACAAACTTCAAATAATCTATTATAAATGATAATATAAAGATGGATATACCTGTGTTTTCTAAAAAATTACTCAATCATCAAAGAAAATACCATTAGACCTATCTACAAAAGTCATGTTATATTAGAGAAGTTGCATAGAAGAGAGAGAGATAAATGATTGACTTCACAGTGTGTAAGTCCTCAATACCTATGTTGTTTCCCCTTCAAATGAATCTTTGATCTCCTTTTATGCTTTAAATTTTGCTTGAAAAAGAATTTATAACTAAACTTAGTTAGTTATTAGTTGAACTTAATTAATTAACTTTGTAAAAGTCAATTAATATAACAATTATTAGTTAAGGTTTAATTAAGACTTAAAAGTCTTAATGGATCAAGTATTTGAATATAGATTAGGTACTTGTAATGGGTGGGGACCTTAATCAATTAATAATAAATAGAATAACATATGTCAATAAATAAATCAAAGTTTAATAAAATTTCTACTTATATTAACACCATAATGTATTTTCTAAATTTAACTTAGGCATATATATATCAAAAAATTAAAGTTTTCTATACTTTTTAAGGCATCATCATAAAAATATCAAAATTTAAAAGTCAAAGTATCAAATATGAAAGTATAAAATTTTGTTAACTAAAAGTTCAACTTGAAAATAAAATTTCATTCTATTGACATTTAGTAATCATCATAATAAAAAAGAAGTTCAATCACTGGCTTCTCTTATTCATTAACACATTCATTATACTCTATCTCAACTACTAGAAGGTGAACCATATTTGTTTCTAAATTAGTTGAAGGATCATCCACTTCCATCTTAATCCACTTGAGAAATCTAACCTTAACTAGAGTATTCATGTCATTCTAGTTATCTAACTATTTATCTAAAGTAGCTGGATGGATTTCTAAATTGCATTTCCTACCAGCTAAAATAGCCTCCTTTAAACTTACTTTTATGCACTTGAAGATTTACTTCTACTTGTTATGGGCTGATTCCATCTAGACATCCTATGCTTTTTAAAATATATTCAAAGAAAATTGATTATCGTGACTAAATAATTACCATATATTCATTAAATATGAAAACAAACTTTATATCAAACATAGTCATATATCAATAAAATCTATGAATTTACTTTGATTACACAAAAAATTTGTTTCCCATTGTATCAACCAACACTACAATATTCTATTTGATTTCATTGAAAGAAACTCATCAAAAACTATCTAAAATTTCAAAATAAAATTATCATAATTTTATTTTTACAATATTCTTTTATATTTCCTTGAATACTATTTTCATTATGAATATGATCTCATATATATATATATATATATATATATATCTTTGTCAAATCAAACTTGCATATATTTTTAAACCAATTATGACATGTTTGTGACATATATTATTCAAATTATAACTGTATAATCTTATTCAAGACCAAATAAGAGACTAAATCATCATATATAAAATTTGAATAATAACCTCCCATTCTAAGTCAATATTATAGTTTTCTAACAACTATAACATCTCTTATTGTTCTAAATATTCATGATTTTGAAATATTATCATAATATTTAATTTTGTCAATCCAAACCTTGATGTAAATAATATACTTAGATCTTCATGAAAAAAAACCCTTCTAAGTAAAATCCACATATGTTTATTGTCAAATTTCAAAATAAAAACCAACTTTAATAAATTCTAAAATATAAACAATATACTGTCCAAAAACTTCAAAATGAAACCTTGATAACATTTCACAATTATGTTTTGTTCAAATTTACTTGTCACTATTTACTTTATAAACCTCATCCTAAACTTATACAACCATATTTAAAGGAGCCACTTTATGACATAACTTCTCTATATCATGGCTGACCATACTTATTTGAAACTTTCAAAATATTTATGAAAATATACAGACAAAATTCATTTTTATAGAAAACCTTAAGCATGTGAAACTTCAACATACAATATTTATATATAACAAAACCTTTGAAAACTAAAATTTAAATTAGACAAATCTTTCATTATTTCCAAGTTCAACACACTATACTTCCATAACTTAATCATGTATGATTTTCCTTCAAGAACCCATAAATAAATGAAACTATATAAAGTTATGGCTGACAACTATATTGCATGCTCAAATATACATTGAAACAAATTCCTTATGACATGACAAACACAAAACCCTTGAAAATATTCATGAAATAAACATCCATAGTTTATTTTCAAAAATTCAAAGCCTCAACAAACCCTTTGAAACTATAGATGGCATGCTTGAGGCACCATATCAATTTATTTTAATCATAAAAAGCCAAAACTAAGTATGCATTGAACAAAAAGTCTCATATATTCTCAAATACTAAGTTCAAACCCAAAAATAATTTTGTATTTCATCGACCACCAATAATATATAAAAACCAAAAACTATTTTTCACTAATATCCATGCAAGGAAGTGATATTCTAAACTTTAGCATCATTACACTTTCTAAAACATTCATGCACAGGCTTAAACCAACAAATTCATCAAAATTTATCAACATGTAGACCATAAATCTTTCTTTTCCATGAAATTGAAATATTATTCAAAAAATCTCATCAACATTTCCCAAAACTTATTTATTTTATTCATGATGCACCTAGATATGCTTCTTTACAACCTTTTGCCTGAAATCTCTATCTGCAACTCAAAAATATAAATTGACAGAGAGACACATCCATAAATGAGATTCCAAAAATGACCAAAATAAAAAATCCCAATCTATTTTTAATCACCATCCCTCATTGTAACTACCCTGGTGACATGCCCAATCTTTATTATCTTCATTAAATCGAGGATGGTGCTTAGCATACCGCTAACTAGTTTAGCAATATCATCAAACTTAGTAATCACTATATCACTTACACCCTCTATCATTATCTAAAATTAATGGTATGTACACCTTTCATTAAATTATCAAACCACCAAAAATCTTAGCATGATATTGAATCATCAATCGTGCTTTGTATTAAATTACCTTGCTAACTTGCAAGCCACAAACTACCAACTCAACTTGCCATAATGGACTACCAACTCACTTTTTGACTAACTTACCAATATGTCTCAAATATGAATATAGCTTAAGTACTTTAAAACAAAACTTTATGCCTTTAAAAAAATATTTTAAAGCCCTCGTGGCCGATAGGTTATATCATTTCAAAACTTAAGAAAAATGACCTTAGGTTTCAACCTTTGAAATAATAAGTTTCAAGACCATTAGTCTCTTTAAAAAAAATATAATCATATAGATTTAAAACTAATGCTAGATAAATTTTGAATTAGGAATCCTAGCCAAATAAAAGACTTAGAATTAATCACTTAGAACTTTAGGATCCTTTGATAACCTTAAGAAATAATTATCTAAATATCAAACCAACCTCAATTATGTTAAATTTTTTAAAATGTTAATTATATCACAATTTAATTCTACATGGACATGATCCATTAATATAAAATGATCATAATCAACTTTCAAAATGAAGTTCATAATAAATCAAATGATGTATTTGATTTATTAAAACCATAAGATGCATTGTTTCTTTAAACTTAAATAATTGTGACTGATCAATCTATATACTCAAAATTTTACTAAGAACTAAGAATTAAATCATTATAACCAATTCATATATCATTCTTATCTGGCTCGAGCCAAGTTACACATTACCAATGAAAATGGAAATATAAAATTAGTCACCAAAAATTTCTCACATTGTCAAATGAAAACTAATTTGAAATCTATATCATACTCAGTTAAAAATCAATGTATATATCTAAATTCATCATGGCTATCATATAATGATTTTAACCATCAAAATCATTCTTATTTCAAACTAAAAATGATGTATTATAATATGATCATGAATCAACTAAAAGATAAATGACTAATAAAAAACATTCATGGTGATAGACACATATGTATATTTTATTCATTTAATCATTTATGATTTTTTAAACCAATTAACATATAATTATGAATTTATAAACCAATCATCATCAACTTATAATTGAAATATGCATCTAAATATAATGTTAATTGACTAGGTCCTTGACACAACTGTAAACTTTATGACTGAGTCATCTTTATGGTAGAAAAGTATTAGTTTTAAAAAATTGAGGGGGTGTGAAAAATAGTAATAACAACTCCCAATCTTATAAACCCTAATTTTTATAAATATTTCATGTTTTATTCATTTTCTAACCTTGATAGTAAATCAACTATTCCAATGTAAAAGAATGATGAAGGTTTTGAATAACCAATCGCATTTTTTAGTCAAAGTTTAGATGATTATAAGGTCAAATATACATTTGTGGAGAAAAAAGTCGTTGATATTGTAAGAGGGATAAATAAATTTATGCAAATGGTTTCAAATAATAGGATCCACATCATGGTTTCTCATCCTAGCACTAAGGAGTTCATTTTGAGCAAAGACCTCAATAAAAAGAGGGTTCGGTGGATTACAAAGGTAATGGAGTATGATGTTGAAATCAAGGTGACAAAGTTGATAAGAGGTAAGGATATTTTTGAGCACTTAGTTTTATAATTTCATTAGCCAAAAGAAGAAGCTTTGGTTAATCAAGATTGCCTTTAACTAGTTAATCCCATACCTCTAAAAAGTTAGACACAAGACATCATAAAAATTTTCCAAAATGGTGAGTGTCCTAAGGGATTGAGTAGATCCAAAAGTAGGTATTTAAGATTTCAAGATATTACTTATTATCTTGTATATGGTTTAATTTTTAGGATGGATAAAAATGGTGTATTATTGAGATGCATTGACAATGATCAGTTTAGAGAGTTGCTTGAAAATTTCAATGATGGAAGAATAGGAGGTCATTTCTCTCTAAGAACCAAAGTTGAAAAGATCATGAGAGTAGGATACTATTGGCCTAGCCTCTTTAAATATTGTTATGCTTTGATAATAAGGTGTGTATAACATTCTTTCTTTATAGGTAAACAAAAACTTGCATCTCTCCCTTTAATGCCTATTCAAGTAGATCAACCCTTCATGTAATGGGGTCTTGAATTCATTGGTATGGTAAATCCCTCATAAAGTGATAGCCACAAGTGGATCCTCATAATAATTGATTACTTTACAAGGTGGGTTGAGATAGTTGCATTGAAGGAGGCCAATGAGAGTGCTATCTTAGATTTCTATGAAAGCATTACTATAAGGTTTAGAACTCTTGCCATCATTTTAGATAATGCACTTGATTTCATGGGTGTTAAGACAATGACTAGGCAAGTATTAATGGTATATATTTGATTACATCATCCAAATATTACCCTTAAGGTAATGGGTTGGCTAAGTCTACTAACAAGAACCTAATTAAAATTTTCAAGAAGACCTTGGAGAATAATTAAAGATCTTGGCACACTAAGTTGAAGATAAACTTATGGGATGATAGAATCACCCCTAAGAGGTCAACAGGTAACTCTCCCTTTATTCTTGTCTATGGGATAGAAACTAGGTTGTCTATATTCCAAGAACTACCTACCTTAGAGTCAGTACATTAAATAGAATTACTTGAAAATACTCTAATGGAGGTGAGGTTGATATAGTTGATGAAGTTACAAGAGACTAGAGATAATAATCACAAAGACATGGAGAATCATCAAGTGATAATGAAGACATCATTTGATAATAAAGCAACCCAAAGAGTCTTCTAAGAGGGTGACATAGTACTAAAGTGGGATGGAGATAGAACAAAGTTAGGAAGACATAACAAGTTTGATACTTTGTAGAGTGAGATATACATCATCATTAAATGCAAGAAAAAATACTCTTTTCAATTGGAAATAATGAATTGGGAGGAGTTACTTATCACTATAGATTGGATACATTTGAATCCATGCTATTGATGAGATGAAGGTTAGTTATTTATATAGTAGATTAAGTGTGTGTTTCTCTATGTATTTATGTGTATTTTCCCTAAGTGCTTAGATAGAACAAGTGTGAGTTTGGTGTTTTACTTGTGTGTTTATTTCCTTGTGTTTTGTGTGTGTTTGTGTATTTTAAAATTAAATTAAGTGTCAATTATAGTGTATATGTGACTTCATCTCCTAATGGATAGGATAAGGCTAATAGTCTCTGGCATAGCTGGCTTATCACCCCTAAAAAATCACCAAAATGTTGATTAATTTGACCCCAAGTCAAATTAGGTCAACTCCATATATAGTAAATTTTTCATAGGGTATCTTAGGGTGTAAAATGTGCCCTATAGTGTTTAATGAAGTCAAATATTATGTTTTTATCCTTGGTCATATTTGATAATTTATTTTAGGTCATCTAAGGTCACATTTTGAGTCATTTAATGAAGTGGCATGATTTTCATGAAATACAAAGGTTTTAAGATGAAAGGTAATGTCCAAGGTGTTAGTTGAGTATCAGGAGTCACTTCTATATCTAACATAATGAAGGTTAAACATCCATCCAAGGAGATCACTATAAAATAGGTAGTTAAGGGAAGTTATATGGACAAGGACAATCCACTTGGAATATGTCACTATGTAGGATTGTCCCTTTAGATTCTCATTGTCTATGTACATGATTAAGAAGTTATGACAAGTTCAAATTTTGTAGAAAACAATTTATCTCCTTCATCACTCTCCTAAACAAGGTCAAATAGGTCAACTAGTTTACTCTCAGTATAGATAGGAGTAGAGTTCAAGTAAGTGAACTTGGTGGGTTAAATTAGAATTCACTCACCTCCTTTTCATGGCAATAGTTTCTAGTTTGGATTAATTTGTTCTATGAATAATCACTAATATTGTTAATGACTTCAAACTACCTGCTCATCCCCATGGCCTCTAATTTTCTTATCTATTTATAGTTATCTGATACTTCCATGTATTATAGGTGATTTTGTAGAGGTTTATCTTCCTTTCCATGTTGTTTTCATATATCTTGGCATGTGTGGATGTGGATCCATATTCAATATCACTATATTGTGGGAGAGATTCATAATTATCAATGGTATAGATAGTAATTTTTAGGTACAATGTTTTATCCTCTCATAATGAATTCAAATCTAAGGTAGTACACTAGTTAAAAATTATTGAAGCATGGTGTTTGGTTTATTCATGGAGGTTTTTATCTTAAGAATTTCATTGTTGAAGTACTAGGCCTAAAGCACAAATATATTCAAGTAACCCTGCAATAGTCATCTACATGAATGTGTGATGATGCTGAGGCAGGTGTATGAGTGAGTTTGAAACCTCTACACACTAATAAGATATCATGTACCATAAGTAACATGTTATAACCATTGATAAATCCAAATAGATATAGATAAGGCTTAGAACACAGTTAGGATATGTATATAGTTAGATCTCTTTGTGATTGTCACCTATAGTCAAGTGGAAATAATATTTTAACAAGTTTTGATGGATATTGAGATTTTAAATTTCTTTCATGAGGTTATCAAAGTAAAAATACTTTGGCTTGAACATAGAAAATATTTTGGAGGTTAGTTATGAAAGAGAATCCAAGACTATATATAGTTAGTTATCTTGATAGTGGCCTACGTTCAAGATGAAAATTTTGCCTTAAAAAAAGGAGATTCATGAGTTTGGATCTTCAAAGTCACTAATAATTTAATGAGAGGTTTTAGAGTGTGGTCTACAAACTAAAAGGTCATGTATACAACCTTATAAGTAGTCATCTATAGTTAAAATTGAAGAAGGATACAAAATGATAACTTTTACCTTAATATTTCTAAAAAAGAGATTTTGCTATATAAGATGTCATCTTGTGATAAAGATTGATGAAGTATAAGTAAGACTAAAAAATTCAAATAAGAGGATTAGGCATTAGAGATAAAATTTGAGCATAATAGGAAGTTTTTGGATTAATATACTGAAGTCTGAGTAGGTTTCCAATTCAATCAAGTCTACACTTGAGATACTCAATAAAATATAGTGCAATTGAAACCAAATGGACCTATAACATATAAGTAACACCTATGGTGTTGATGACAAGGAATGATGCACATTTATAAGGCCTAAATAATTAGATTCAAGTTATGAGGTGACCTTAAAATATGCTAATAAAAATCAAAGGGATGTAAATATAGTTCTCAAGGTAGGAATCTAAAGCTATAGGAAATATTTGGTTTCCCTAAGTATAGATACCTACAATTTAGACTTAGAGCATGGACTAGTCCAAACCAATAAAGGATGCACTTTGCTTAAGGAAAATAAATTTATATGGAATGGTCTTAGTGATCTAATATGGAACCAAAACATGGAAACACAATGTAAAACACTAATACACACCTACATGCATCCCTTGATACACTTAAGGAACATCTATAGTTTAGGCCATACACAAACTAGTCTCATGCTAATGAAATATAGGTTTGGTTGATAGATTAAGACATGGGTTGGAGATGAGTACATGTATTTAACCATAAAAATTATTTCATAATTATTCTAGGTGATTTTTATGGGTAAAGAAGAAATAGGGATGACCAAAACTCAGAGTTCTTATACTCAACCACAAAAACCCTACACACAGTCACTATTTCAAGAAACTAGTATCAAGGGTTTGAGACATTTAGAGGATATAAAGGTATGAAAAAGATTTTAAAAATGGTAAATAATGTACTAGTTACCTAAAAATTCTCATCATTCCCTTATTTAAGCCAAACCAATATGGGAAGTATCTTCTATTTTGTCTCAGACAGAGAGTACTCTAGAACCATGTAGTCTGCAAGCTTAATGTGTGAATGGAAAATAAGATGAATGAGAAGAGAATTTTATGGATATGAGATGAGGTATACACTTTATTTTTATTAAAAAAAATATTAATAGTACCTAAAGTCACTAAAAACCACTCAAATGTGGTTATAAGTAATCAAATATAGTTTAGGCCTATTAGGCCTATAACTAGGCCTAAGCCCTACAAGTGAATAAAATTATCTAGATGACCACATGATCCTTAAAAATCATTTAATAATTTATATGGGAGATTTTAGGATGGGTTGGAACCATTTTTTTAAGGGAATGACATATAGTGGTCATTTTAGGCCTAAACCTCTCTTAGGGGTACTTAGAATGTAGTCAAAAGCTCGAGAGGCCATTTCAAATGTTTATACCTATAAAAACACATTTAATGGTTAATAAATGATATATGGGTAGGTTAGGAGGGTCATAAAATCAATATTTGTGGAATTGTTTTAGGTGTTGGATGTCTAACCTTTATAAATCATCGCTAAGAAACTAAGAGAATTAAAACCCTCCTAAAACCCTTACAAGAAATGGATGGAGAAAATATCCTTCAATATGTATCCAAGAGGGGTAAAATGGACATGAAAATGAGTTGAAATTTTTGATTACTCTCCTAGTCTCCTTGAAAACTAATTGGTCTATACTATCACTTATACAAACAAGCCTATTTTAGGGTTTTCTACAAGCTTTGATGTGTTCTATAGGTGTAGAAGGAAATTGTTGAATGAGAGTAATTGGGGGAGGTTTATAGATAATTTTTTTAACTACCCATACTAATATATGACCTAAATAAATCATGCAAACCTATATTATATTCCATTCATTATAGACAATTTGAACTAGCACAACAAGAAGACATAGTGACCGCATGTGAAAAAGATGATGAGTGTTGTGTTGAGATTCATTGAAGTCCATATGATAGAATAAAAGGAAAAAATGTTTGAGGAGATGTATAAAATATTTTAAATTATCATTATTTTAACAATTTGAAGATAATTGAGTGATAATTGTGAAGATAAGCCTTGAAGAGCTAGTGAGTGGATGCTAGAGAGTGAATAACAAGTGTACATGAGGAGTTAATTAGTTGAAGGGTATTTGATGACTATCAAAATTAGGTTTAAAACCTCATTATATAATTCATATGTTTCAAATATTCCTAGTTTAGTTGCATCAAGTCAAGTTATGCTTCATTATGAGGGCAATTTCAAGAAGGTCAATTGAAGTCTCTATGCCAACTTTAGGAGAATGATGCAATTTTGATGGACACTTTCCCATGACAACTTTATGACATCCTTTATACTTCATTATATTAAAATGTAACTATTTTTCATGCCTTGATACTTGGAATTATGACCCTTGAACTTCTCTTATTCTCTCTCCTCTCCCATGCTCTATTTATTCAAGCCTTTTTGGCATTTGTATCTAATCCATGTCTAGTATAATTAAGCCCTGGTAGTTTGAATGTTGATGTTTGAATTTCAATAAATATTTAAAGATGATCTTGATTCTAAAATTCTATGATTAAGTATTTGGATTATTGTAAAAGTTTAATGATAAGTGGTAATCACCTATCCTTGCATTCATCTTACTCTCTCATATTGTATGCAAGTAATTCAGTCTCTAACAGGTCACATGGAGTATGGTTAGTGTTCTTATCTATCTCTAAGTTTAAGGAGTTACATTAATGTCTAGTATTATCAATTTTTTAATTTCACCTTGATAAGTATAGTACATATCATCTTCAGGTTTGAAATAATTATGTTGGAGTAATCTAGAAGTTTGAAGCTAGTCTTGTGAACAATATTTCATAGTATAGGTCATGGTAGTCTAGTGTATATAAATTTGGTATATCACCTTGTTATAATAGGTTATTTTCAAGTTAATCTCTATCTATTTTCATCAAATCAATCAATTATTTTAGGTAATAAGATATCAAAGTCTAATCTAGGGAGCTAGCCCTCAAACCTAGAGGTTTACCTTTGATATAGGCAACCCATAGGCCTAGAGGTAATCCAATGTTTCACTTAATCTAGATAAGGATTAAAAAACATATCTAAGATGTAATATTAAGTGACAACAATATTGTAACAATGTATTCATTTGTTATTACCATTCTATATAGACTATCCCAAATCTCTTTTAGCTATCTTTTATATATCAGGGCATTAAGCCAAACAATGATATTTACTAAATATCATAATAGCCAACTAATATATAAGGACATTAAAAATATATTCTGGTTAGTCTAAAAATAGTATTAAATAAATAATAAAAATAAATATTTACTTACTCATTAAATCAATATCATCCAAAATCATGAATAAAATAATATGACATGATTAGAAAGTAACATTATGCACTCTATCGATGTACTATAACCATAATGCAATAACATAATTAAATCCTCATAAACATTAAATTGAATTAGATAAAAACTAAATGTAGATAACTCAAATGACATAATACATATAATAATTTAAGCAATGCATATGAAAATGCTAACTATCATGGTGTGTGCTTGGATTTCTAGTTTTTTCTCTGTTGTCCCCCAACACCTCCTTCTACACCATCCTCTCTGATGATGTTTTTTATAGAAAAGAGTTAGTTGTTAATTCATTTACCCTACATCAAGCACTTATTTTGATGTAAAATTTGGTTCTATACTAGTTACAATTAGGGACAATAATAGAATAAACCTGTGGCACTCAACATTTGTCACTCTAGGGTATTAACATCAATTCAAATAAGGCACAAGCCTATGTTCTCACTCAAAATGTAAAAAATAAAGAATCAAGGCCCACATTGGGCTATTCATGCCATGGTGAAACTCAATATTCAAGGGTCTTGGTCATTTACAACAATGAAATTTTCAAGTTCATTGATGTAGGCTATTTCTAAGCTAGGTTGAGGGTATATAGGTGCAAAGCCCATTTAGGTATATACTTTTGGTCATATGGGCATGAGTTTATATTATTTTTATTTGTATTCTTATGGGTGTAATCTTATGTTTATCATGCTTATCATCCTTCAAGTGCTTGGAGGGTTCAATGGAATATCTTAGATCAAGGGTTTATGCTCAAGCTAGCACTCCCAACACAAGTGTCAAAGCTTGGGCACATACCCTTTCCTATACTTAGGCTATTTTGTAGTTTAGGTTGACATTATTATTTAACATAGAGGTTCCATGAATGTCATGAATCAAATGTTTAAAATAAAATCATTTAAATTAAATTTATATTACTAAAATCATAGCATTCATTGCATATTTCAATCACAAAACTAAGATATTAACCCAAGAACATCTTGTATTACATCAACCAATCTTCATATACTTAAAGCTCCAAATACTAAGTATAGTTCATATGATAAAAAATAAAGTAATATATTATCTAAACTACTAAAGGCCTAGAGGCTCACAGGTGAACTTGGTCACTACAATGTGGAGCCTTAATGACCACCATTCTAGTCTTAAAGTTTAATGGTGGTCTCTTTGATATTTCTAGAACCAATTCTATAGATCTTTGATATCTCCATGTCACATTTTTACATATTAGTTTGAGCTTGCTTTTATAGCCTAAAGGAGCACCTTCTTCTAGGGTTGAGTTGTGCATGCAAGTTGCCAAGATGGAGCTTTTATCAATCATTGCACCAACTTCATTACTTTATGACCTTTATACTATGATCACACATGATTTGATTCCTTCAATATGTCAAACAAATTATAAAATTTGTTAGCTACCTACTAGCTAGCATAAAGAGTGCATTAATTCTTCTAACTGATCCAAATATATCAAAATAAAAATCATCTTGAATGATTGCCTCATGTTGAGATGTCTATTGAGTTGGCATGGGTCCATACATAAGAAAAAAGGTGTGAAACATTACCCCATACAAAATTACTAGTCTATCCTCAAACAAGTCTTTCAATACCCTAAGCATGTATAACTTTAGTGTAATTTCCTTTAATTTAATGCTAAATTCCTCAAAGCCCTTGATATAAATCTTAATTTCTTTAATAGTGTTGTTAATCTCTATTGAGGTGATACTAAGCATGAGCACATACTTTTTTTCTATTTATTTTTTGAAGGACTGTCACCTTTCCTTTACCCTCATCACTCCTCCATCTAAGATTACTCCTTGACCATCAACATTTATTTACAAGGTGTAGGAGATTTCTTTCATGTCTTACTCTTGGTTCTTGATTTAGGCACTTAGGATGTTGAACTTTGCCATGATCTATGTGAAATTGGCCTTGATAATATTTTATTCCTTTGCCATTAGCTCTTCCCTCTCCCACTTTTTATACTTAAGGCACACATTGATGACTGATACTTGGTTGGAGAAGTTCATGAAGATGGCATCAACTAATTCTATGCCTTCTTCTAGTTTTATTAATATGTCTTCTACATCTTTGATCTTTTAAGCTAACTCTTACTTTATTACGGTGTATGGGTTCACCTCTTCAAGCACTAGCTCTACCTTTAACCCTAGGAGCATTTTCTCCACTAGTGCATACACCTTGTCAACCTCTGAGAAGTTCAAAGTGTCAATGTTATCCAAGAAGGATAGCTCAGTTTCCTCTATGCACTTAACCAATTATTGTAATTTAAATTTCATGGCCTTTATTTCTTATTCTTCTTCTATCATGATATTATTGCAATTTGAATTCCTAACATCATTGATGATGTTCTTCTAGGCTACTTTGGAGGCCATTCAAATGAGTGAATTAGCTGACCTCACTAGGTTCATTACACAAGGGTTTATGAGAAGGAAATCCTATCCTTCTAGTTTCTATATGCCAAGTGAAGCTTTCTATGGTAACTCAAAATTAGGATCATCCATATAACTATCAAAGACAAATGATAGTTGTTGGCACATCCTTGTTTTGGAATCTTTAGGGGGCATGTATTCAAATATATAATAGTCTTCATTGGTCCATACCTTCTATTCCTTTTCTCTCTCAAGATTGGATCCATGCCCTCTTCTTTAGTGATGGATAGCTTTGTCTATTCTTGTTCCTCTTCCTCAGTGCTATCTCTCTCTTCAGTGCTTCCCTCTAAGGTTAATTCTTTCTCTAGTAGGGATTCTTACTTAGACTTGTCCATTTGGTCCATTTATTCTTCCTCCTTGGTGCCATCTCCACCTTCCTATTTATACTGGGGTTTTTATGCACTCTCTATTTGTTCCTTCAAGGCACCAACATTTCCTTCCTTGTCTCTAGGCATCCCTTTAGTACTTAGGCACCCCTTTGGTGTAACTTAATTTTCTATGTTGGTGGGGGTGCTAGGTGCGTATACTACTTTCTTCTTCATAGGTTTTGTGCTTGTGGAAACCTTCCTCTCTTCTTTTTCTTTCCTGGGCCTTTCCTCCTAGGCCTTATTTTACTTGACCTTCCTCCTCTTTATTATTTCCATGATCTTCTCTTCCTCATTTCTTATTTACTCAACCTTGACATTATAAATCTCTTCTTGGGTCATGTTGGATGCCTTCATGGCCATTATTTTCTTTTCTATCTCAAACACCATCTCTATATGTTCATCACTAAGGCTCATTTTCTTTCACTAGCTTATCTTTTCCTCCTCAATTAATGTTGTGTGGAAGGCTCTTTAGATGAGGCACTGTGTGTATTTTTTACCTCTCTATTCATGGTAGTAATACCACCTTAGAGGGGCTCCTAAACTTATTTAGTACTAGGCTCTTCTTCTACTGCTTCTTTCTAGATGATGTAAAATTTCATCGCTCCCTCCTCCATCTCTTCATGCACATATTACACATCCAATTCCTCATGCACCTCTTGCACCTCCATATCTACCAAGGTTATTATGGTCATTGAAAGTAGCCCCTTTTACTTCTTTTTATTATCCCTTGGCTTGGGTGAAGTAATCCCTGGTGTGAAGGCCACACACTTATTCTTTGGTGCAAAGGGAGTGGCCTTATCATCAGAGGTGATATTTCATTAGATGTGATCCTACATATCCTCAAGTGTCTCCCCTTTTTTCTTTTGTGGAGATTTATTTTGCACTACTAATGCTAGCTTCCCTGCATCACTGATCTAAAGGGGGATGTTATCATCCTTCTCAGGGCTTTCACCATTATTTCTCAATGTCATCTCATAGTAGAACATGTGGATGTGCCTGAGTATAAATTATTTTTGGAGGTGATAGATGTCAGTGTGATATGAGTCATCCTCCTCATCCTTAGTAACTTTTCTTATTGGGTGTATGTATTGGTATCACAACCTATTACATTATAAATCCATGGTTTTCACTAGGATGTCTAGCTACTATGTATTGGGGATCCTTCTCAGTGCCTCCCTAAATTATTTTATGGATAATGCATAAGGAAGCTTAAGCCAACCTAAGTGGTTTCCATCTATTAGCATCAAACACAATACACATAAGTTCTTCATAATGGTGAAGGTTACCATTCCTCCATGAATACTTAAATATATTAGGTGTACCACCCCATTATTTTGGTCTTATAATGCTAGGAGAAGGCAGGGATGAGGGGCAGGTGAAATTTTGATATTTTTACACTGGGGAGTCTTGGTGCATCAGGAAGACCTAAAGTTTGTCTTCATCACCATCAGGCATGCTGATCTCCTCCATTACAATTAAAATTAATGTAGACCCCAAAAAAAATGTCTCTCATGCTATATGACACTCAAGCACATTCTTCATCATCTCCTACATAATAAAATTTGTGATGATAAACTTAACCCCCTACATCATGTTATAGGTGATGCACAAGTAGGCTTGGTGATGTCTATCTATCAACTACCAAGACAAAGTTTTGAAATCATGAGGCATGTCATCGCCTTTGTATTAGGTTCCTTATTATATTTTATAAGGAATGCAAAACCTCCCTTGTATTACCCCAAGAATTTCTCAACCTTTTCAACTTCAACATCATCCACCATCATTTGGTGGATGTTTTCATTAGAGTCTAGGAGCCTAGTAATTTTGACTAGTAGGTGCATTAATATCTACACGTACCTCCATAAAAAATAGATGTGATCTCCATGGATATATGAGAGGAGGAACTTAATATTTCTTCTAGCTTCTTGAAACATGACAACTCATAGAGTTGAGTTACACTAATGGTTGTAAGCTTGTCTCAGATGGAGACATCAAACAATGATGTGCCTGATTCTATTTTGGCCCTTGTGTCCACCATCTAGTCTTGCACATTACTTGAGGTGCAATGGTTTTATTATTTGAGCCAAAAAGTATGCACAAAATATACCCAACTCTATCTTACTAATACCTCCTTAGGAAACTACATCTCTTCGATGATGCTAAATCTCTCTACTAGTTATGCTTTCTTATTTTCTACAGTGGCTTCCTCTATCATTCGTGCCCTCTTGGAATCCTTCTATACCTATAGTGGGCTGGATCTCATGTGCTTCTTCCCCATTTTGAACTAGTTAGTGTTAAATTGTGATTTATTTATCTTTTTGAAGCCTTTAATTTTTGGTGGCACTTCTCATAGTCATAAGGTATATGACTGTGTCTTTAGATCTCAAGCTTCACTTGCCATTAGTGGTGGCCTAAACATCATTCTAATTTTCTATGGCCTAGTTTTAACATAATTTATGCCCCACATTTCCCTATGCTAATTTTAAAGAAAATGCAATAATTTTCTCTATTTAATTATTCACTTTTGGCATTTATGAGTGCTCAAGGGTTCACTTTAGTAGCAATTATTTGCTTTGGCTTTAGTTCACTAGTCTATGTTTTGGGTGTAAATAATCTCAAGGTTTGTAACCTAAACCAGTCAACCTATCATTAATTTATACCCTTAATTTTGTCTACCATCTTAATTATAGGTGATTAATGGCATAATGGCATCTAGAGTTCTTGGAAATCACAAAATTCTATGAAATCCGCAAAAATCCATTACCACCTATGTATTCAATGTAGATATTTATGACTCTACCATCACCTTAATAATTCCTCTAATGGTATTTTTGTGAAGTGATGTGAAGTTCAAATAGTCACTTCCCACCTCACTTTGGGTGGATGCCAACATGTCCTAATGATTTTTCTCTTTTTCTTTATTCACTTGGCATGACCTGCAACTTCCTTATGGCAACTTAGGTGTAGTGCCTCACATGCACATAGTTCAACCTCCATGGTTTCATTTTCTTTTCCTATTATGATTCTATTTCAAGCATAATTTCCTATCTTGGTTGTTTTATGTGTTCTTTCATGTCTTTGCCTTAGCCTATCCTACCCCATAAAAATCCCTTGCATTGGTCCTCCAGTGCTTAACTCTCCTTTTATCTCTTATGTATGATCATGTTATACATCTTCACTCTACTTATTTCACACTTTTATCTTGTGTTCTTCTCTTCATTATATGATACTCATATTTTCAAAGTCTGGCAACCTCTTCATGCCAAAAAACTTAGGTGTCTAGACTTAAGTGCTAAGAAATCATCCTCGCTAGACTCACCCAGCTAGGATTATGCTTGAAAGTTATAGAAAGGTTCTCTTATGGCCTAAAAGTTCCCTACATCTTAAATCTTGTGCACATTGAGCTTGTGCACCAATCTCTTAAGTATGGTAAACTTCATGCACCCATAACTTAGGTGTTTGGCCTCAAGCACTTGGAAAGTGTTTGTGCTTGATTCACCCAAATAGAATTATGTATGTAAGTGCTAGAGTATTTCATTGATGAGCTTCAAGGCATTGCTTATTCAGTCAATCATCATAAAAACATAGAAAAAGACAAATAATAGAAGATATTTGGCTCGATACAAAATTCTATTTTGGTCAGTACAACATAACTGACTCATGATTGGGAAGTTAGTGTCTCTTAGCACAAGCACCATTTTATTACTAATATGGCTTCAATTATTTGACATTGAAATGCCCAAGGATAATTTTACCATCCAACATGTGTAACTTACATATACATGTCTCCAATATGTGGTGGATGGCATATGGGCCCATCCACCTTATCTGGAGCTTTCTTAGGTGTCTTATGTACTTGGAGTTATAGAGTAATACCAATGTTACTTTAGTTAGTATTTTGCATTTAATGTGACTATCATGCCACAACTTCAAGCATGCCTTTTTGATCCACTAGATCCATCTTACTTAGGTGCACACCTCATCCAATTTCTCCAAGTCCTCCATCCTTGCACTTAATGAAGTTTGGTAATATAAGTGACCAATTCATGTAATGTATAATGATGATACAAATAATTCCATTGATAGAATTACCTCATTGCAAAATACCAATTAGAATGGTGTATATTTATTTAGGTACTTTTAGGTTGTGTGATATGCCCATAATACCATTAATACTCGATCATCCCAATCATTATGACCAATGTCACATATTTTTGTGAGGAATGTTCCTAATATTTTATTAAATACCTAAGTTGTACCATTTACCTGAGGATGATATGGGGTGGTCTTATAGTAGACCACCATATACTTGGCTAGTAGGATTTTTATAGTTTCATTAAGGAAGTGTGTTACTCTATCACTAGTTAAACTGAGTGGGCACCCATGGTGACTTATGATGTTCTCCCATAATAACCTTAGGCTATGGTGGCTATGTAATTTTTAATAGGTTCTACCTTGACCCACCTAGTGAAATAGTCAGTCACCACTATAATATACCTTGCACATATGCACCTTGTTATGGTAGTAATTAGACTAACAAAATTAAAGGCCCATTTATTGAATGGCATCTAAGAAATAATGGGGATGAGAGAAATCTCATCCCATAATTTGGCTTCTCTATGTGCTAGCATATGTCACATGTCTTAGTGCAATCTTTTTTTCCTAGAATAGACCTAGATACTATAAGCTTGATTATAACACATTACATGTTATTACCTCTCCATCATAATGGCCTCTTGTGATCCCCTCATATGCCTCTTATAGAAAAAATTCTCTTTCATGTTCCAAAACACATTTTCATAGGACTTCATCTTGACTTAATTTATACAACTCCCCACTAATGACTTGAAAGGGGGTGGTGTGAGTGGTGAGTTGCTTCTTCTGTTTAGTTATCATGGTTTGAGACTTAAACCTAGATGTTAGAAATATGGCTATCTCCACCAAATATTTAGGAACACACTAGACTCTATAGAGTTACACATCTATCATGTCATCTTAAATGGGCACTACTGCATCTCTAGATTCAATGGAAGATAAATGTTCTTGTCTTGAGTTTTGCTTCCTAGGTTTCACCATAACTAAGAATTGGAAATTATAAAATAGAACTATCCATATAAAAATGCTTCCATGGAGAATGGGATTATTCATAAGGTACTTAAGTACCTCATGATTGATGAAGAAGATGAATGGGGTCACCAATAAGTATTTATTGAATTTCTATAGGGTGTAGACCATAGTTAGTGCCTCACACTTGGTAGTTGTGTAATTTTTCTATACTACAGTAAAAGTACAAATTTTATGAACTACAACTCCATCTAAAACTTCATTAGTGAATCAAGTTGGTAAGGGGTCAATGACACAAGAAACATTTAACAATTGATAATGCATGAAAATATGGATTTTCCCATCCATTTTAATGCTATTCACCATTAAGATAACCCTTTCTAACTCTTGCACTAGTTAGATCACTCCTAGGGCTAGCATACCATCAATTTCCATTTTGACCTTCATGTAGAGATTAGGGTTCATTTTGTAAGGTCATTTATAGATAGATCATGCATCATACAATAGATTTATTATAATTTTACCAAGATATGGGTGGTTTCCCTTAATGTTTTAGTAATTTTGTAGAAATAAGTCTTGAAACTCCTTTAGGACATCTACAATTCATGCTAGTTTTGTGTTGGACCAATATAATCCCAAAGTAACCACCTTTGGTTCACCTTTTGTACTGATATCAACCTTAGTGGTATTGAGTGGAATTAAATAGGGATAATTTCTCTCCTAATGTGTATCCTCAACTTGTCTATTCTCCTTAGTCATTTTGATGTAGAGATGAGTAGGGTCTTCCTCTTCAAGGGCACTATCATTTACTTGGTGCATGATCTTCCTTTTTCCTAGCAAGGATGTCTAATTTAATTCTTTCTAAACATTCATATCTTCATCACTTGAGTCACTATTGAGTGTTTTCTCCTTGAATAAGGTTAATATCACTAATCCTTTATCCCCAAACATATATTTTAGGCACTCCTATAAGATTTTAGGGTCCTAAAACATTACCCTTTAAATGACTTATAATGGCTCGATCAATTCTAGGTTATGTGAGGAAAAAGAGAAGGTGTGCATAAAATTATCCTTTAAGAAATCCAAACTAGCTATCTCATGATGCATTTTATTGATCACATACTGAGCCTATGCCCATGTCTTAAAGGTTTTATAAAATGTGTGCACCCACAAGTTCTTCAGGGCATTTGTGCCACACTCAATCCATGTTTATTTGCATAAGTGAACATGTGCTATAGGGTCATAATCACTAGAGTATGTAGAGATGTCTATATCCTCATTATTTTTTTGAATCTAGCGTAGATGGATAATTTTACATCTTGTCAAGTTTGCAAGCTAGGATTTTACACTACCCACTTGTGAGTAGTAGTGCTCCTTAAAGTATACACTAATGTGCCCATTTTATCTTTCTATTTTGAGATGCATGACTTTATGTTATGGACATGATATTATATAGGATTGCACCCTTCATATCATGGAAGAACCATAAGTTTACCTTTTCTTAGGTGAAACACCCTATTCCCTTCTTCTTATTGCAAGGGATCCCTCTTCATGAAGTATGACTGATCTGAACCTAACCAATTTTCATAGGTTTTGGCACCTTGGTGCTCTCACTACACAACATCTATGACCAGTGGTTTTTTAAGCTTATTCAACCCATCGATCATAATCTATTTTGGTAGTTTCTGAGGCCCCCAAGAAAACACTCTTTGGTCATTAGGGTTGATAGTTTTGGTGCCTTACATTGTGATGTTGTAGATATGGTTGATCTCATCTTCAAGATTAACACTTTATACTTAAGGATGTCCTTGGTCACTTAAGAGGGGGATCATGACCCTCTCCTTGTAATTTTAATAAGTCATACATCACTTCTTAAAGTGCATGTCAACATTATTTTCATAGTACCATGGCTTACCTAGGATTATTGGATAATTATCTTGCTTAACCAACTTGATAACTTTGAAGTCAATAGGGAACTCTGTACCCATAATATCTACAATAATGCCTTTTAGAATTTTAATTGGATACATCCTAGATTTTTTGGCTATGAAAATTACAAGAGGGGAAGGCCTTAAGGATAGCCTACCCATCTTTTCCTATGAATTACTTGTCAAGATATTAACCTTGGCACCTATGTCTATGAATTCGTTGCATACAAACCATCCATTAATGGTGGTATTCACTAGTATCTCTTGATCATACTCTATATTTTGTGTATACCTAACCTCTCATGACCTTTTCATGCATGGAATAATAATTTTAACTATGTGAGGTACATAAATTTCAACTAGCTTCTTCTTAGCATGTTCTAAAAGCAAATTCTTCAACAAGGGTAAAATCCCTTCTATATGTAGGAGATGTAAGATCTTTGTTAGCTATTATAATTCAACATCCTAGTTATCTTTATTTTTATGGAAGGTAATAGCTTGTACCTATAGATCTCATGTTAGTTGGAGTTCTCCTTATAGGTCTCAAATAATGTTCATGGCCTATTGTAGGATATCCTTCTAGCGTACAGGGTTAGGGTAAGTCACAAATTTGGGTTCTAGCCACATAATTCACTTAGTGTGACTTAGTTCCCCATATTATAGGCAAAATTTTGGTACTATAAAAATTGGTGACTAAATGGTGAATCCACTATGAGTAGTTGCCTACACTTTCATTAGATTCGTATATGTTGGTTGTGCCTTTGGAGTCCATTTCTCTACTTTTGGCTCACATCAGATCATTCCTTCACCTTTGTCTACACTGTCCTAGCCTTGGGTCAATGTTTTATACAATTTAGGGCATTCCTTGACTATATGTAGTCCTTGAAAATACCCATAAGTTGGATGCATTGGGTAGTCACATTGATAGTTCTTAGTTGAGTCATAATTGTAACATGATCATGATGGGAATCTTCCTCCATCACATCCTCTACCTCTTCTTATGCTACTTATTTGCATCCCATATCCAACATTTTATTGGCCATATCCCTCATTTATTTGGTTTTCCTATCCTCTCACTATTGTAGTTACCTATTATGTGCCTCTTTCCATGTTTTTGTGTATTTCATCAATTACATGGTAATCAGCTATGACATGAGTATAGTGTCACACAAATTTCAATATAAGGTTGTGTTAGCCTAAATGACATGTTAAAATAATGGGAAATTTTAAACATCATGTCCCTTATGGTAAAATTCATAATTTAGAAGCAATGTATGCACATTCCTTTGAGGGAAATTATTTCTATTATGGATTTTTGTCTCAAAGTCAGTGCATCATAATACACTTTTTGCATCTCAAAATGAACTAGCAGCTAGCTTCTATAGTTGGGAGGTCATGGATGAAATTTGTGCCTCCATGAAAGGACTAATTCCTATGTTGGTACTCCTAACTAACTCAACCTAGAGTGCAGCTTCTAGTGCTTCACAAGGGTTTATAAATGTCTTCATATAAAACACTCTTCTAAAGGGTAATATCAATCATCTAACAAACCATTACATATGATAAGAAGCATGGATATCATAATGAATATTTGAAAGGAGAGTTTTAAACCTAACATCATATAGGTGTATGCTCTTTGATAGCCCTTGGATAATTTCCTTAAGCATGATCATGCTCTACTATTCAAACTTAGGTATATCGAATTCCTTCAAGAATGCTTCCTTCAAAATATCATTATCAATCATGTATTAGTTAGGATCAAACTCCATATACTAGGTATGAGCACGATCAAGAAGAGTTATCACAAACTATATTTCCTTGCACTTTGACAAGGTTATACCTCAAGTGTGCTATTAAATCTCACATTTTAACACATGTTTTATTGAATTTTCCATGATAAGATATTTTAGTAGGTGCATTACCATATCATAATATATTTTCTATAGGGGAAACTGACATCTAATGTGTTTATCTTCCCAATACTTTACTTGGTAGTGTCCTTCCCAAGCTTCCAACCACTAGGTTAGGTGTTGTCCCTATGGTGACTTCTGATACCCAAGATGATGAAGACATTGTACTACTCACTTGTGTCATTGAACCACTTCCTATGGGTTGTTTCCTAGTCTATAAAGCTAACATTTGTTAAATTGGAACACTTGTGATTACATTATGTGTTGTCAAGTTAACACCCAAAGGTCTTGAGGTATCCTCACTTAGCTCCTTATAAAGAATACATTATTCAATCACAAAATTGTAATCTATGTCTACAAATATATCAAAGTCAATATTAATAATAGAGTTAGTTATCACTTCTTTCTTTCTAAGGAGGATCTAGTACATGAGCTTGCACTGCATGTTCAAATTGGTGAGGTAATTTTGATGCATCTTCAATGGTCAAATTTGATAGGAACCTAGAGCATTCTACACCCATCAATTGATGAGCTCAATATATGGCTTTAGTGTTTCTTTCTTCTTGGCACTACTGTAACTCAAGAGATCTTTCCCCATGCCTTTCCCACTCATTACAAGTTCTCTCAACACTTCCAAGTTCCAAATATTCCATCAGTCTATGCCTTCTCTTATTATAAGTCTATCTTCTAAACTCTTAGTGTCAATATACTCATCCCTTCCATTTCACCTCACCTACACATCCCCTTCTTCCTCGTTGTGGTACTCATAAATGAAAGGACTTTATCCTTCCATTCTTATGTTTTCAAATACACATTCTACCATTAGATTCTTAAGGTCTATGACAAATTATTTCACAAACATGCCTTTAGGCTCATGAAAAAATTGATAGTCTACTTCCTCAAGGCAAGAGTATGTCAATACTATGAACTCAAGCATGTAACTATTTAGTGCACCTTGCCACCATTTGTTTATAACTATGGTCCAAGTGGCATAATTTTTTTCAAGATTTTTTAAGCATTCCTTTATCCATTCAAGGCATTATCCATAGCTTCATCTTTTATGGGTCTCATAAGTATCCAATCATGGGTACACATGTTCAAGTATTTCATAAAATAAAACCTCATACAAAGCATCATACATGTTATTTTGGATCCACTTCCTCAACTTCTACTATTTATAGGATGGATGCTTCAATACAAAGTTATCTTACACATATTATAACTAGTGATTGATATTATTGAGGGAGAGTCAAAGCATTTTTGTTTTCCACTATTGTAGCAACAAAATTTAACATGGGTCCTAGTAATGGAACCAAAATTTTATAGAAAAGGGTCAGTTGTTAAGTCAATTATTTTTTTAGGTGCTTATCTAGCTATCCAAATTGGTTATAAACTAGTTAAAACTAGGTACAATCATAAACTAAACTTATAGTGCTCAACATTTATCACTCTACTATGTCAACATCAATTCACATAAGGTACAAGCCTTATGCACTCACCCAAGGCATAGTAGAGAAAGAACCGAGTCCCACATTGGGTTAGTCATTCCATGGTATAACTCAATCTTTAAGGGGATTAGTCATTTACAACAACAACAATTTTAATTTTATCAACATAAGTTATTTCTAGGCTAGGTTGAGGGTCTATAAGCATAAATCCTATTTAGGTAGCTATATTTGGTCATATAGACATGCATCTATATTGGGTTTCTATGTAGTCTTATAAGTGAAATCATATGTTTTATCATGCTTAGCATCCTTCAAGTTCTTGGAGGGTTCAATGGAATATATTAGATCAAGGGTTCATGCTCAAGCTAGCACTCTCAGCATAGGTGCCACAGCTTGGGCACATTCCCTTTCCTACACTTAGGCTATTTTCCAATCTAGGTAGATGTCATTATTTAGCATAGAGATGCCATGAATTAAATATTGAAAACAACATCATTAAAATTAAATTTATATCACTAAAATCATAGTACTCATTACACATTTCAATCACAAAGCTAAGATATTAACCTATCAACATCATGTATTACTTCAACCAATATTTATATACTTAAATATCCAAATACTAAGTAAAATTCATATGGCAAAAATAGAGTAATAGTTTATCTAAACTACTAAAGGCACAGAGGCTCATATGTGAGTTTGGGCACTATAATATGGAGACTTAATTATTTTCATGCTAGTATTAAGGTTTAATGGTGGTTTGTTTGCTATTTATAGAACTAATTCTATAGAGCTTCACTATCTCCAAGTCACATTTTTGCACACTAGTTCAAGCTTACTTTTATATCCTAAAAGAGCACCTTATATTAGGGTGAAGCTATGCACACTGGTTATTGAATTGGAGTGTTTCTCAATCATTCCATTGATTTTATTATTTTAATCCCTTCGCACTATAATTAACACATGCCTCCATTCCTTGAAGATGCCCAAAACATTATATAATTTGTTATCCACCTACTAGATGACATAAAAATGCATCAATTCTTCCAGATAACACAAATATATCAAAATAACGATCATCTAAAATGATTTCCTTGTGTTGAGATGTCTTTTGATTTTGCATGGGTCCATACATAGGCAAAAGGGGGCCCAACAATACTCTCCCTTTGTCATGTTCGAAGGGATGGATCTTTCTTACATCCAACTCATGATAAGAAGGTAGTTAACCTATAAGATCATGATATATATCCATAAAATATTACTATAAAAACTAACAACATGATCATAATGTAAATAATATATAAGTGCAACAAAGTCATATCAATTTAATCATGTAACATAAGCAACATATAACTATCCCATAACAATATATGACTTATAACTTAATTAAGTAGTAATTGTAGTAGAAATTTGAGTTCTGTATGGATTTAACAATATAAACTCCAAACTCAAATATCAAAAACTAGGTAAGATGATAAAGCAATAAAAATCTAAATGCCATTATATGAATTGAACATTCAATCTTACATTTAAATCCTAAATCTTAAGTGTTTCACATCATGATTAAACAAAATAGAAAAGAGAAGAGGATTGGGATGAATTTACCTTAGACTCATATTGACATGGATGCTTGATCAAAGGATTTTTATGATGGATTTAATGGATGCTTGGACATGGATTGGGTATGAAAAATCAAGTTAGCTTCCATGGAGGAAGAGCCTTGCTTATATAGATTTGGGAGAGAAGATCAAGGGTTGATATTCAAAGTTATATGATGAGATCTAATGGATATGTTTTATTTTAAAAATATTAAATTCCATAGAATTCTCTAGTTTAAAGACTTCTAGAGTCTTGGAGGAGCTTCTCCAATTCTAGAGGCTTCTTGATTAGTGTTGACCATTTTTTGCCCAACAGGCCAAAAATTGGTCCCCTTCTGTCCCTATTATTCTAGGCCATTTCATTTTTTATTTTTCATGAATCTATCCATTTCTATAGACTCTACAAAAATTATATGGACTCTATAGGTCTATTTCTATAGACTCTACATGTCCATTTCTATAGACTCTACATGTCCATTTCTATAGACTCTATAGGTCCATTTCTACAGACTTTGTAGAGCTTGGATTTTCTACAGACTCAGTAGGTTTCTAAAGACTTCACAAGTTTTCTACAGACTCTATAGGGTTGGTATTTTGGTGCATAAAGAATTAGTTTAGAGAGTGCTAGGTTTTACAAGGCTTCATCAGGCTCTTGTCTAAAGAAATTCACAAGGAAGGTTGGAAGTGTTGAACCATTGAATCATTGAACTAGTTTAATGCCTTGGTTCAATCAACAAGTTTAATACCTTAGTTTAATCAGCAAGTTCAATGCCTTGGTTCAATCAACAAGTTTAATGCCTTGGTTCAATTGACTCAGTTCAATCAATCAATTCATCAGCAAGATCATTGACTTGGTTCAATGTGTTGGTTCAACACCTTGGTTCAATCGCTTCGGTTCAAATAGATTGGTTCAACGGTTGGTTCAAGTGGGAAAGGTTCAAAGGCTTGGTTCAACAAAGGCTCAGTGTGTAGTGTTGAACTGTTGAACCATTTTTGGTTTAATGGGTCAATTCAATGGCTTAGTTTAAAGGAGTGTCCCAAAGCCAAAGGGTAGGTACTCTTGTAGAGGGCAAGGAGCATTTCAAAGGCAGCCAAAGGATTTCCAAGAGTGTGAAAAGGACTTAAGGCTTTGAATTCCTTCAGACAAAAAATTTGAAGGAATTCAGAGGAAGGCCACCAACACAAAAAAAAGCCAAGGAACTTGAAAGAAAAGGACAAGGACTGAGACAATTCTTGCAGACTTTTTGTTTATGGGAAAATTGTCCACAAGAAAATAGTCTATGGGGAAAAAACCTAAAAAAAAGACCTGATGAAATTTGCCAAGGATGGTGACATCCTAAAAACCATCAATTTTAAGGAGATAGACTAGCCGTTGGGTATTTGATTTCAAGGTGACAGCTGCACGAACATCAATTTTAAGACAGTGAAATAACTATTTACTTTTGAATTGCCTTAGTGCCAACCATAAAAGAGCCCAAGGAACATAGCTACCTACCAGAAGACCATTTTTGAGGGTTAAAGGAGTAGAAAGAGACAAAACTAGGAAGAAGACAAGGTGAAAAAAGAGACAAAGTAGTCCAAGTGGCAAAGGGAAGGTGATTTATTACCAGATGATCACCAAAATGGCACAAACAGTAAATAACACAGCTTGCTTTCTCCATTTGACATTCATGAGGGGACAAACCTCAATCTATTTATAGGCCTCTTCTAGAATAATGACATTAGCAACAGTGACTTCATCTTCCCAAGGCTCAGAATGCACATGGACAGCTTACAAAAGGAGCACCAAAGTCTTTCCCAAAAAGTGCCAAGTTCTTTTCCTCCTTCTACATATTGTAAAATTTCTCATTTTTAAAAGATTGAATCTTTCAGCCTTAAGGCAAAACTCTACCCAAAAATCTCTTGGGCTTGTAAGGCAGAGTGCTGCCAGATTTTACCTTGAATCAAAACTCAGCTTTTTTACCTCTATTTAGACTTGCACTTTAAAGTATATGTCTACTTTCTTCTTTTGTGTTAAGTCATTATCTTTCATGCTTTCACAAATCGATCATAGCATGTCCAATGCATTGTGAAGTCTCCTTTCTATAAGTCTACCAAAAGTGTCTATAGGGGAATGTAGGTGCCTATGAATAGACTACCATAAGTGTGTCTAAGGATGCCTCTTGTAGTTTCTTTCTCCCTGTATTTCCACAGACCCCTAGCTGACTGTTGTAAAGGAGCTTCCCACTTTAGATGAAGTGTATAAGCACTTCTTTTTGGTGAAAAGTGTATATTTAGGCTGGGTGGGTCAACATTTTTTGGTGTATCACCTTTTCAATTTTAGGCTTAGGTTCTATTTTTAGCATATCTCTCTCCCTTTTCATCTCCCCCTTTTTTCATTTTATTTGTTAGTAGTAAGAGAAACTAGGCCCTAAAAGATACATCAGAGGGAGCTAGCCCTTATTTAGAGACTCTCCCCTCCAACTTCACTGGTCCCACAGGTGAGAGGGGAGTTTCCATTTTGATGTGTGGAAGGCAAGAGCTTAGCCTCTTGCCCCAGGTGTAATCCAATACATCAATAATTTTTGGCACGCTTGATGGGACTAACTAGGACAAGTTGTGTCCAAAGAGTTGAAGAATTTTTGGTGTGTTCTTCAACCAACCAACCTTTGGCGGCTTTTACATCAACACCAATGGTGACTCCAAGTTCAATTAGCTAGTTAAGTAGCTTGGTGCCATCAAAAATCACAATTTTGTATGTATAATTCCTTCACACAAAATCATGGACCTTATTTTCCTTCATATGACTATGATCAAGCTCTAAATATTTAGGGAATCCCCTCAAGAAAATCCCCTAGTTGCCCTTCAATAATAAGGGAGGTGGCACTAGAGTTTGAGAAGCAGGTAATGGAGATAGATAGACTAGATGAGCAGTATGATTATCAACAGGAGTTGATGTACAAAGAGGTATATTTGTTCAAGCAAGTTGAGGCCTTACAATCCATGGAAGAAGAGGTAGCAAAATGGAGGAATCCATTCATTCAAGGCAACCAACCATGTGTGCCCCTTCCTATCTTAAAGAAAGCCCCCTCTTGTACACCAAATCCTTTCTATCAGATGGCACTTGCTCACTCCAACTCATTTGATGCATCAATCAACCTTGCTCTTGACCCCGTATGCCTAGCCTTCAAGTGTCAAAGGGAACTAGAACAAACTCCCATGGAGATGAACCTTTTAAATGCCTTAGATTGTGAATTTTCCTTTGGGGGGAACATTATGAACCAGCACATCTCTCTCAAAATTGCTCCTACTCAACATGATGATGCTGGTGACCTCCAAGAAAGACTCTTTTAGGATAATCTAGCCAAGAAAATTGAAGATTTAGAGGCTAGGATGAGACTAGTTCATGAAAGGGAGATAAAACTTCTAGACCTTATGGAGGAGCCCTAGGACCTTGGAGAAAACAAAGTTGCTACCTGTTCATAGGAGCAAAATTCTAATTATGAGATCTTGAGCTGGAAGAAAATAGTAGAATCATGGGGCAAGAAGGAGGAGAAGAAAGGTTTTACTCAAAACCTTGAAGAAGATGAAGCTGCTCCTGCTCATGATGATGCTAATGACCTCGAAAAAAGGCTCTTCCAAGAGGATAGGGCTAGAAGAATTACAGAGTTGGAATCTAGAGAGAGATTCCTCAGCTAGTATGTGATGGATGGTTCAGATCCAATGGCACATTCTATGTTTGAACACACCCCATCTACACACTTCCAAGAGAGCTATTAGGCCACACTTGATATAGATGAAGTGTTGACCAAGTGGAAGGAGGAGAATCATTCGATTCTAGCTCAAGGACTACCTCCTCTTCCATATGGTTTTTCCACTTCACCCCTTCTCAAGGAGGAACTTGTTCTGTAGGAGGTGAGTGAAGAGTAAAAGATCTAATCTATAGGTTTCCAAGAGGATATCATGAGTGACAATGAAGAAGAAATCATCATCAATGCTCCTTGTGAAGACCTTGTTAGCAATGGAGAAGACACAGGGCATGCACACATGCAGATGTTCTAGTAATATGAGGAGGAACATAAGCATGGTGAGCTCTCTTCCCCTCTATTTTATGAACTTCCTTATTGTTTTGATGAGGAAGACTATTACACTAAGGAGCCTAAGTTGGAGGAAGATCAGGATATCTTTTAAAATCTAGAGATCCTGATCTTTGAGGAGGAGGAGAGGCTGGTCTACCTTGAGGAAAGCCTTGAAGAAGAATTTTTTGAACAAAGAGGTGATGTTCTATGGGATGAGCGATCATTTTGTGATTCCATTTCAGACGTCACCATAGTCACCCTTCTTCAAGAAGGCCAAGAGGAAGTAGAAGATGAGTTTGATAGGATCTCCAACAAAGTAGGAGATGGGTCAAACCATGATGCATTGTAAGGGAGCCATACATATCAAAGGGCTTATGGTGATGAGCGAGTAGCCACAGTTTTCTTGGTGATACACACCAACATGAAGTACCAACATTCAACAAGCTTCCAAGGACAAGAAGAATACATATATGTCAAAAGCATATTTCAATCTGATCCATTCATATACAAGCCAATCTAGGTGACAGGGAAGAGGAGAGGTCACCAAATCTCCATTTCATTCAGCCACTTATCTAGCACCATAAGTCTTCTTGCTAGGAATGGGACTTAAGAAGTTTTCCTTTTGATCTAGGAGGAAAGCAAATACACCTAGTTATTTGTACATAGTAGTTTGCTTTTAGTTGTCTTTCTTACTTTCCCTAAGTGCAGTTTGCACAAGTAGTGTTTTTAGTCTTGTGTGTGCTTTCCCTTATGTCTAGGGTAAAAAGCTTCATGTTTGATTCTTGGATATTTGGGGCTATTTCTAACCTTTCTTCAAAGTTACATTCTGACTCTATGCCCAATGGACTATAAGGCAATTGGTCTTTAAGCATAGTAGGCATGCTTCCCCTGGGAGTCACCAATTTGTTGACCATTTTTTGCCCAATAGGCCAAAAATCAGTCCCCTTATGTCCCTACTATTTTAGGCCATTTCATTTTTTATTTTCATGAATTTATCCATTTGTATGAACTTTGTAGAATTTATATGTACTCTATAGGTCTATTTATATGGACTCTGTAGGTCCATTTCTATGGACTCTGCAGGTCCATTTCTCTAGACTCTGTAGAGCTTGGATTTTCTACGAACTCAACAGGTTTCTACAGACTTCACAATTTTTCTACGGACTCTACAAAGTTAGTCTTTTGGCACATGAAGAATTAGTTTAGAGAGTGTTGGGTTTTACAAGGCTTCTTTGGGCTCTTGTCTGAAGAAATTCACAAGGAAGGTTGGTAGTGTTCAACCATTGAACCATTGAACTAGTTCAATGCCTTGGTTCAATTGGTAGGTTTAATGCCTTGGTTCAATTAGTAGGTCAATGCCTTGGTTCAATCAACTTAGTTTAATCAATCAATTCATCAGCAAGTTCATCAGCTTCATTCAACATGTTGGTTTAATGCCTTGCTTCAATCACTTTGATTCAAATGGATTGGTTCAATGGTTAGTTCAAGTGGGAAAGGTTCAAAGGCTTGGTTCAAAAAAGGCTCAGTGCACAGTGTTGAACCGTTGAACCATTTTTAGTTTAATGGGTCAGTTCAATGGGTCAGTTCAATGGAGCATCCCAAAGCTAAAGGGTAGGTGCCCTTATAGAGGGCAGTTCTGGGTCCAAAAGCCCTTACAAAGGGTAAGGAGCATTTCAAAGGTAGCTGAAGGATTTCCAAGAGCATGAAAAGGACTTAAGGCTTTGAATTCATTCAGACAAAAAGTTTGAAGGAATTTGGAGGAAGGCCCCTAGCACAAAGAAAAGCCATGGAACCCAAAAGAAAAGGACAAGGTTTGAGACAATTCTTGTGGAACTTTTGTTTGTGGGAAAATTGTCTATAGGAAAATAGTCCATGGGGAAAAAACCCATAGAAAAGACTTGAAAATTTTTTCTAGAGATGGTGACGTCCTAAAAATCATCAATTTTAAGGAGACAAACTAGCCATTGGGTATTCAATTTCAAGGTGATAGCTGTGTGAACGTCAATTTTAAGATAGTGAAATAGCTATTTACTTTTGAATTGCTTGAGCACTAACCATAAAAGAGCCTAAGGAACATAGCTACCTACCAGAAGACCATCTCCAAGGGCTGAAGGAGCAAAAAGAGATAAAACTAGGAAGAAGACAAGGTGAAAAAAGAGAGAAAGTAGTCCAAGTAGCAAAGGGAAGGTGATTTATTGCTAGATGATCACCAAAATAGTACAAATAATAAATGGTGGGGCTTTCTTTCTCCATTTGACATTCATGAGGGGACAAATCATAGTCTATTTGCAGGCCTCTTCTAGAAGAATGACATCAGCAACCATGACTTCCTCTTCCCAAGGCTCAGAATGCACATGGATAGCTTGCAAAAGGAGTGCCAAAGTCTTTCCCAAAAAGCACCAAGTTATTTTCCTCCTTCTATATGTTGTAAAATTTCTCATTTGAAAAAGATTGAATCTCTCAGCCTTAAGGCAAAACTCTACCCAAAAACTCTTGGGCTTGTAAGGCAGAGTGCTACCAAATTTTACCTTGAATCAGAACTTAGCTATTTTACCTCTATTTGGGCTTACACTTTAAAGTATATGTCTACTTTATTATTTTGTGTTAATTCATTGTCTTTCATGCTTTCATAGATTGATCACAGCATGTCTAGTGCACTGTGAAGTCTCCTTTCTCTAGGTCTGCTAGAAGTGTCTACAAGGGAATGTAGGTGCTTATGAATAGACTATCATACGTGTGTTTGAGGACACCTCTGGTAATTTCTTCCTCCTTGTATTTCCATGGACCCCTAGCTGACTATTGCAGAGGAGCTTCCCACTTTAGATGAAGTGTATAGGCACTTCTTTTTGGTGAAAAGTGTATATTTAGGCTAGGTGGGTCAACATTTTCTGGTGTCTCACCTTTTCATTTTTAGGCTTAGGTTCTATTTTCAACATATCTCTCTCCCTTTTCATCCCCCCTTTTTCATTTTATTTTTTTGTAGTAATAAAAACTAGGGCTTAAAAGATACATCAGAAGGAGCTAGCCCTTATCTAGAGACTCTCCCCTCTAGCTTCACCGATCCCACAGGTAAGAGGGAATTTCCATTTTGATGTGTGGAAGGCAGGAGCTCGGCCTCCTACCTCGAGTGAAATCCACTACGTCAACAATTAGCTTAGGGATAATGAAAGATTAGGTGGGAGTTAGATGGGGATTAGGTAGGTGATTAAGGACTAGCGATGTGGGAAAGGTTAGGGTGTAGATTAGTAGGTGGGTAAGTGGGGTTAAGGGAATTTTAAATTCGCATATAATGGATAAATTGGATTATATTTAGGATAATAGGGATTAAGATATAATTAATAAATGAATGAGATGAATAAGTTTAGTGAATGTAGGATAATGGAAGGGGGTATTAGGTAAATGGCTAGGATTAGGAGAAATAGTGGGATAAAGGAGTATGTTATAATGATATGAATTAGAAAAAATGAGATTAGTGGAATTATTGTCGATTAATAGGAATATTATCATTAGTAATGAGGTGATAAATTTTAGGTGCATACATTTTACCCCTCTTTCAAAGGGCATTGCAAGTGGATGAAGTAGGAGTAATGGTCTTTTAAATAAAAACCATGTCATGGATGATATTAGTAGATGATGTTAGGGGATATGATAACCCCCTCAAAGGGACATATGGGGAAGAATGAAATAGATGGCCATTCAAAATAAAAAATGATGGGTGGGATGTGATGGATAGATGAGGGGATGGGATGTTAGATGTAAGAGAGGTGATGAAGAAAATGATGTCAACTTGAATAATGAGCTACAAATTGATGATGCCCCAATAAAGGATGCATTCATAAAGAGTAGAGATGATAGGTGTCATAGTTATTGACACATCCCAAGGGGGAATCAACCATAACATGATGATGATAGGATTAAAGGGATGAAAGCTTTAAACTTATCCCAAGAAAATACACATTAAGGGAGAGATGTTGCCAAGATAAGATAATGACTTGATAAGATTAATGTTGGGTGTAGCTCAAAGCAAAATTGATCAATGTAGATGTTGATGATGATAGAGAAGAATCAATATGATCAAGTAACCAAAAGGATTGGGATGATTTCCTTAGAAAAGACACATGCAAGGGAGAGGAGATAGTGTCTAAGCTATCCTTAGGCACCAAAAAGTGGCCAAGTACTACCTACATAGTCTAAAAAGACCTCAGGTTGATGTAGTTCTAACTAGAAGATAAAAGATGGTGATGAGGATTAGTGATTTTAAGATAGTGATTATAGGATGTGACTCAGATGATGAGATTATATGTTAGTCAAATAGGTCAAGAGGATTAGATTAGTGATGGGAATAATGATGATTAGATGAGTAGATAAATGATGAGGGTGTAGATGATCAAGCCATCATAGATGTCATAAAACTCATCATAGTCTAAGTAATCCATTAAATATGGAACTTGTAAGTATTCTCCATGATATATACATGACCAAGAGGATGTTGTGCCAAAGTGTATAAACAAGTAGCATAATCTAAATCTTCAAGGGTACTTTTGGTGTCCTCATATCATCCTCATTCATTACCTAATAGATAAAAAGAGATAAAAAACAAGATATATACATAATAAAAGACAAGTAAAAAAGTCAAACAATAGACAAGCAACACACAAGTGTCTACGTGCAGTGTCATAATTTCTTATCTAATGATGGGATGAGTGATTAGGTGATGGGTTAGATGATTATGATGTGATTGGGGACTGATGAGGTTCTTAGATTCGAACATGGTGATGATGATTAGGATTAGCATTGGGATATGGATGTAGGATGTTTCCCCTATTTTGGGATATAAGGATGGATGATGTGATAAGGTCTTTGAATACTGACTTGGTCTTGAAATTGAATTGAAAAGTGACCAAGGATTATCAATAGACAAGGCCCTGAAAGAGTTTAATCTATAAAGGATATTAAGGAAATGATGAGATAAAGTACATTTCATACTATCAAAGAGTGATTTTATGGGTGTTAAGTATGAACAGGCACTAATCGATAATGGGATCAAACACTAGTCACACTAGTAAATAGTGATTAGATGGGTGCTAGATGTGATAAGGCACTAATAAGGAAGTGATGGGTACCAAATCAAAGTCTTTGATGAGGTGATTCATGTTAATAACATTTATTCAAATTGATGTGGAAGATATGGGAAGATGGGTGTCCACTCAAATTGGGGTTCAGGACCAAATGGTGCACCCAAATATGGGAAGAGGAACACATGAGATGGATATCAAATGTGATGAAAGACAAACACCATGGAAATAGACGTGGCTAGGCGATTGGGTATAAGACAAGATACGATGCACTAATGTTTATATTTTTTAATTTATATGATTTTTGGAATATTTCAAATTTTAGGGATTTTTGGAATATGTATGTATACTATACAAATGGGGCACAAGGGGGTGGTTACTAGCAAAATAAATACCAAGCCTAACATCCAATATGAGGATGGATGATAGATGATGGATGAGTAATAAGGGGATGAGGACCAAGGAAGAAATGATGAGGGGTTGCTAAAGATCACATCATGAAGGAACCAAATGTTTATTTTCCTAAGTGTCCATTTGAGGATATGACAAGAGGAGTTTGGAATAATTATCAAGACACCTTCCACTTCTATATGAAGGTTGAGTTGAGAAGGAAGAAGAGGTAGGATGCATGATATGATGGTTGATGATGGATAGGAATAATGGATCAAATGATAACATGATGGGTGATATAGACAAGGTGGATAAGGGATGTGATAAGTGGGATGGATGGACAAGGATATGAAATTGATGGATTTTCCCTAAAGTTTTGAGGAACAATGTAGACAATATATTATTCTACCATGATGTTTGAAATAAATTTTCATCATGGTACTTGCCTAAGGTGCAAAAATAATATTTTTCATCATTAGATGATTTGTTTTTTTATTATTTACTTGTGAATGGCATCTCGATTTACTATTGATGGGTGAGATGTAGGATGTTGATGATAGATGGAAATGTTAGCCAACACCTATTCTAGAGAAAGGTGATTCTAGGACCATGTGATGATGACCTTCATTATCTCTTGATTTAGCATACTCTAAATGTTTTTACCAAGTGTCTTTATAACCCCTATGAGGGATAATGCTACCTAGGGATTCTAGATTTGATGTGGATGGGAGGATGTCATGATTGTGATTATGGGATATAGGATGAGAATGGATGTGATGGAAATTAGGTTAAATAGTTGTATAAAATATTAGTTATGGTGGAAGGGATTCTTTATATTAGGGCCATGAGATCATAGGATCCAAAAAAATTTGACTTGATGATTCTTTGACCCAAGCATTAAGATGATAGTCAACATTATGATTATTATTTTTGAATTTTTTTTGAACTACTAATTGGATTTGAATTTTATTTCCCCCTAGTGCCTAATTTTAGGCTTCACCAGAGGAGATTGATTTTTTACTTAATAGATAATTATTTTGACTTTGATATGTCCTGGTACCAGACTTTGAGCTTCACTAGGGAAAAGCACTTTTTGATTAGGATGATGATTTGATTTTGCTTGATTTTGATTGATAAAATCAAATACTATTTGATCATGACTTATGATTTTTGGATGATAGTCTTGGATCTTTGTATTTGAGGCATATGATATGGAATTTAGAGGGGAATCCAACGATGCATATTCCCATGTAGTCCCCTTATGGAATGTAACATAGGGATTATGGAGGTAAGGTGGATAATTAATGTTTTATGAGGGAGTAAGGGGATAATGGGTAGCATAGTGCTCATAAAGGTCACTATGAGCGCTAGCCTCAATGTTGAAGAAAGTGTCCTCAAAAATCTCAAAAGGATCATGAATACTAGCTATATTATGTACATCCAAATGAGGATCAAATTTGATCTAGTAATATTTAAGAGATAAAGTTCTTAAAAACTTAGTGATGACTTCATCATCTTGATTGGGATTAAAATATATGCCTAGTGATGTAATGGAGGTATCTATATTTGAGGTACCCTCAAAAGAATAGGCATTATCAACATCAATGAGGAATGATGTTTCTGATGAGGAATTGGATTTGAATATTGTTATTACACATGATTCTAAGGTAGATAAAACTTGTTTTTAATCTAATGTTGACTTTGATGTACATGATACAATTATGTTAGTAAAGGAGTCATATTCCATGATTGTCCTCTCAATGTGGGGTTGTTAGTATGATGGGTGAGTGGAAGATGATGGAGGGATAATGGATTTAGAAAAGATAGGTCCATGAAAGGAATAATGGGATATGGGAGGACTATGATTATGGGGAATAGACTTGTTTTCAATGGATGGGTGGTCAAAATGGGGGGACCATGGAGGATGGATAAGATGTCTTGACCTTGGCTTGGAAGAGGAAGGGATTGATCATGATTAGGAATATAATCTTGTCATTCCTCTTCTTGTTCACACAAAGAGATAAACTCATCTAATTCATTCTCAATTACTATATCTCCATTGTTGATGAGGACTTGGAGATAGTCTCAAAAATTTTGATATATTTTAATGGAATGTCCCCAAGTTTGATGATAGAGACAATAACAATTTGATTTATACTAGGAGTGCTTGGGCTTGGTGGGATCGAGATGTTGTATGGGTAGGTAGAACACCATTTTAATAGTGACAAGTTGTTGTAAAAGAACTTCCAAGGATATAGGGAGGGAAATATAAGGACCCTCTTCCCTTCATGTCTTGTATGTGGAAGTATTGAAATTTAGATCATATGATTTTTGATGTGACTGGGTTGATGGTTTGGTGGTAGATGAGATGGCCAAGATTGGATTCCCTTTGCTAGTAGGGGAAGGGGTATATAATTGGCTATGACTAGTGGATGGGAGATTGGAAGGAGACTTACATGAAGGGGTTTATGATGGAGGTACAAAAATTTGAAAGGGATCAACACCTTTAGGAAGTGGTATACCAATAATAATGAATTGCAAGAGGATTTCATCCTTGTTAGAAACTATGTATTGGTATATAAAAGTGGGGTTGAGGTTCATGGTGGTGGGTGATAAAGGATGGGGGACTTACTGGGATTGAGAGTTGGATTTGGAAATGTTCGAATTGGAAGAAGGTGATAGTGATGTCATCTTATTAGTGGATGATGAGATTAAAAATTCAAGTCTTCCTTTACTAGTAAGACAAGGGATTGCTAATGAAATATGATTAGAGTATGGAGGATTTTACTAAGGATAAGTATGAACTAGGGCTAAGAGGATTTAGACAGGACTAATGGATGGTGGAAGGGAATGGGATAAGGGTTGATGGTGGACTTATTTAGGAGGTGACTTAGGGATCATGGGGTAAAAATCATCAAGAAAGTGAACACCAATCTTCCATAACCATAAGAGGAACTCATCTTTATTCTTTGTGATGTATTTATTGATTAGTGTGAATGCATCAAGGAAGGATGTGACTAATTTCATGGGGATAGGTGTTAGTTTGGGGTAAATGGAATCAAGGTTAGAAGGTATGAGGGAACCTAATTATAGTTCCCATAAAATGTTTTCATCCTTATTGGATATGATGTATTGGTCTAAAAGAACTAGGTTCAAATCCATGGGGAAGTATGGATGATGATGCAAAGGTAGACTAAGGATTGTTTAAAAAAAGTAAGGCCAACATACCAAGGTATTATGATAGGTGATGATGAGGATAGAATATAAAAATGGTTTAAAAAATTATGGTGATGATGGATGACTATGATCAAATGTTAGATCAATAATAAAATAGGTGCTAATGACTTATCAACAATGCCTAGTAGTCAAGCTAGAAAAAGGGATAGTTATGGGTGATTGAATTCAAACTAGTAAGATGACAATATGATGGGTGATAGTTATAAATAGGCAAGGATAATAGAGACTATATTAATGATGATGGGTTTACTAGATTGAGACCAACAAAGTGATAATATGCTAACAATTTATTGAATAGGTATGAGATCTGAGAAAATTATAGTGGACTAAGATGATAAAATGATGTGTATAATAAGACTTGCTCAAGAGCCTTAGACTAATTTTCTTAAGATGGGATGGGGAGGTAATGATGTGATAAGTATGATTAAGATAAGTGGCAAGGTTGAATATGATGATGTAGTGATGAAAAGGGTAATGTAAATGATATGGGGATGGTTAGACCCATATGTGACCCTAGAGAGCAAACTAGGATAAGGTAAGATGGGGTTAAGCTAGATGGGTGATGAGGGGAAGGTCAATACAAGTGATGGGGGTATGGACTTAGGATATGATGTGGATGGAATAAAATATGATTAGGATATGAGAGTGATGGGTTGATGACTAATGATAGGTGAATATGGTTATATTAAGTTGAGAGTAAGGCAAGGACAATAAGTAAAATATTATCCCAAGGATGAAAACAATAAGGTGTTAGTGATGGGGGTGTGACTAATGATGAGTGGTTATAATGATAATAGGGGATAAAAGGATGTAAAGAATAACAATGATATGCACAAGAGGGTGAGATAAGGTGATGATTGGGTTATGTGGGTTATGGAATGCTGATCAATGACATGTGGCTAGATAAAGAGTGGGATGAGGTGACTATGCAAATACAAGTAGTTTATGTTGTGGACTTAGGTTAGGGTGTAATATGGGATTGGGATTTATAGGTGATAAATGTGATAATTTGTTGATATAACTAGATTAAGATGTGGTGAAGGTAAGGTGATAATGTGAGATAGTTTCTAAGACAAGGATGTACAAGAGACAATAAAAGGATGATGGAAAGGATGTAAAAGATAATTATGGATGGATATAAGGGTGATGGGGTGATAACCAATGATGGGATAGGATATGGTTGGATTAGGTAGGGATTAAAACAAGAGGGTATGTACAAATAAATTATGGGATAAGGATATATAAGATGATGATGAGATAATGATAAGGAGATGTGAGTGATAAGGGATGACTAATCTAGGGTAAAGACAAGATGTGGGATGGGATGAGACAAGGATGATGATAAAGATGTGAAAGTTGAAAGGGGATACAAGATAGTGTATACAAGAGGATGATGAGGTAAGAATGATGATGTGGATGTGGTTAATGATGATCAGATATCATGATTGGGTATGGTAGCCTCTGAAAAGATGAAGACATGATGGGGGATGGTATAAAATGAAGATAATTTATATAAATTAATGATGATAATGATGTACAAGATGATGGAATGATTGTATATAAAATATGATGATGGGATAAGTATGATGAGACAAGAATAGGTAAAGTAGGTATTTACAAGATGGTAGGATGTATAATGTGGTTTGTGTAAAGAACCTAGATAGGTATGGATAGGTAAAGGATGATTCAGTTCATAAATAATATGGGTTTAGTGCAACACACACCCAAGAAAGTAAGTCACAACCTATGATTATTAAACTGATGGATGTGTAACTTGATGCCTGCACCATCCAATGGATTCATAGGTGAGGCTATAGGCTAGTGACCCATTACAAAATCTATCAAACCTTCTCAACCATACTTGCAATTGATGGCTACTTTAGATCTGATGCTAAATCTTATAGGGATACAACTGTTATGGTGAAAAGGTCCTAGGATAGGTTTATATAAGGCCTCTAAGTGCATTCCCTATATACATAAAGGTACAATTGGGACCAAGTATATATAGAGTGTTTTCTAATGCATGGTTTACAGGGTTAACTCTTCCCCTTCATGGATGACCTATATGGGGTCAACTGATTAGCCTAATGATAATTATCCTTGATTTTTAGACTATACCAAAATACAGAGTTTGGTTAGTGCACGGTGATGAAATCCATGACACTAACCCCTATATACTAAGCTAATGTGTGGGGATAAATTCCACATCATATTCTATCTTAGATGGGTGTCTAAAAATAATAAAAATATAATATGATTAATTAAATTATTAATTACCTATGTAAGGGCCATGATATAATGATTATTTACACACACACACACACAAGTATATACATAGAATGATTTTTCATAATATGATGATATATACAAGATAAAATAGATAATAAAAAATTTATTTTTAAAGTGCAAAATGGATTATTTGACAAATGGCCTACAAGTACATGGTTAGTAGTTTAGGTGGCACTCAAAAGAGATAACCTACAAAATAAAATATTAGACCCAAAATATTACCTACAAAAATATGATGTTAGATAAAATACTAACTAGATTTAACCTTATAAGAAACATAGTGTTAGGCCTTAAGATAATCACCCTTAAAAATCAATATTTGGCTCTATAATTCCTTTTGGGTCAGCAGGACATGATGCGGGGGTCTAGGGGTGGTAGCCCCTAATGGGGTAAAGGGGTAGCACCCCATGTGGGGTTTGAGGTTAGCACCCCTAGTGTGATCACAATTTGGGCCTTATGAGAGGATTGGAATGTCTCAATAATCACAAAAAAATAACTTTGAAAATTCACTCAAAATGGACCAAATTAAAGGCAAAAATTAATGCAAAATCATAACTACATAGTATAAAATTACTAGGGGGACAAAATCATAGACTTGTAAGTTGTAATATTATCATAGTTAGTTTAATCCTAATGGTTATCTACACAAGCATGACTATTTAGACAAAACCATGACTAAATGGTTTTGTGATAAACTACAAAACCATGACTGGAGATGACAACATCACTACTATAAATAGATCAAGAGTTACAATATTGTTAGGAATGACAAAATTCAAAATTTAGATAATTGATATAAGTAAAAGTGATTACATAGGTAAAAAATTTATTAAAATGATTATCTATAGATGATTATGATGAGCTACAAATTGATGTTAATGATATTTTCAAAATCTTGACCAAAAGATATTAAGATGAGAATTTAAGAAAAATATAGGTAGAATCTAGAATTTAAATGAAGTGATTTCAATTAAATTCAATCTTAAATCTACCCTGTAGGATTTGAAATGATAACCAATTTTTAGAATGATAAAATTATGTTAAAACTACAAAATCACTACTACCTTGATAATATCATAATTTACCAAACCAATATCATGATTATGAAAATGTGGATAGTTACAGTTTTATCACAAATAGGGAAGAGGTTGGGACTATGTTTGTTCTTTTTATTCAATTGTTTACCTCTACCTCAGCCTTCCTATTAACCCTGCAAATCACATAGTCCACACATAAACTACACAAAGACAAAATCTTGAGAGAAAAATTTGGGTTAGTTTAATAGATATGTGTTTAAAATGAAAATCCCCAAAAATATTAAATGGAAGACTAAATTTATGTCAAAATACTTTTGAATAACACATGCCAAAATAAACCCTATAAATCAATAGATAGAGGTTATCCATTAATTATTTTATAGAGGGATACAATACCATGGATATTAGCCTCAATATCACAATTTTTTGGACAAATTCATGGCTAGGAGAGTCATGATTTTGTCCAGGGATAAAGACCTACAAAACAGACCATTAGCATTCTTAAGCAATATCACAACTAGGATAGGAAAAATCATAACTTGCTTAACAATATCATTGATTATGAGTCATGATATATTTAAAGAGATAAAAACTTTTGTAGTCAAGAAAATAGTTAATAGTTAAGTGGATGGTTAAAGAAAAACCATAAATCATAGGGGCAATATCACAATTACCTGAGACAATGTTATGACTACCAGTACAATGTCATGACTGCAACCTGTACATGTAAAATTTTAATTTTTTTGAGATTTCTTTGGTCTAGTTCACCCTGTAGGTTAGAAAAAATATAGATAACAATAAAAATAGATTAATTAGGATCAAGATCTCCCACAGTGGTCACCAAAATGTAGTATAAATTTGAGATCTATATGGATTTGACAATGAAAAACCCAAACTCAAACATCAACCACTGGGTAAGATAATAAATACATTTGAATCTAAATTCCATTAGATGAATACAACATTTAATCTTACATTTAAATCCTAAATCCTAAATTTTTCACATCATGATTAAAAAAATAGAAAATACAAGAATATTGTGATGAATTTACCTTAGACTCAGATTAATATGGATGCTTGATCAAAGGATTTTGATGATGGATTCAATGGATGCCTGGACATGGATTGGGTATGAAAATTCAAGTTAGCTTCCATGTATAAGGAGCCTTGCTTATATATATTTGGGAGAGAATATCAATGGTTGATATTCAATATTAGATGAGGAGATCTGATGGCTATCGATTATTCAAGGAATATTAAATTCTTTATAAGTCTCTAGTTTAGAGACTTCTAGAGTCTTAGAGGAGCTTCTCCAATTCTAGAGGCTTCTTTATTAGCTTAGGGACAATAGAGGATTAGGTGGGAGTTAGTTAGGGACTAGGTAGGTGATTAGAGACTATGGATGTGGGAAAGATTAGGGTGTAGGTTAGTATGTAGCTAGGTGGGATTGTGGGAATTTTAAATTCCCATATAATGGATAACTAGGATTAGATTTATGAATATAGGGATTCAAATATAATTAATGAAGGAATGAGATGAATAAGGTTAGTGAATGTAGGATAATGGAAGGGGGAATTAGATAAATATCTAGGATTAGAATAAATTAGTAGGATAAAGGAGGATGTTAGAACAAGTTGAATTAAAATAAATAGGATTAGCATAATTATTCTCAATTAATAAGAATATTATAGATGATAATGAGGCAAGAAATTTTAGGTACATATAATAATCAATCAATTTAGCAACCATAATAATCCATGGATAATCAGGTAAATTAGCTTAGAGAAAAATTAGGATGTGACATCCTTCCCCTTAAAGCTGGTCATTGTCCCTAACACTTATTCAAACACTAATTTTGAGAAACATTTCAACAAAAATATAACATAGTATAAATCAACAAATCAAGCAAAAAAATGTGGAAATAGCCTATATAACTCATCATAGTCCTCCCAAGTGGTATTATCCTTAGAGTATTGGTCCCATAAGACCTTTTACTATGACACTCCTCTATTATGAAAAAAAAAATTATGATTGTCAATTACTCTACTTAGTTCTACCATGGCAACCTCAAGATCTAGAACTTGCAAAGAATTCCAATCCAACATATGTGAAATATCAATTATATACTTTTTAAGATAAGACACATGGAAGATATTATGAAAAATAGCTAGGGCTAGTTGTAATGCAATATTATATGCTATATATTGGCCACTTATAAAACCTTGAAGGGTCCCACATATATTGATAAAAGTTTCATTATATTCTAAAATTTAATCAAGATTTTTTGTAGCTAAACACATATAAACATTTTATCACCTACTAAAAATTACCTAGCTATTCTTTTCAAATAAGTATAACTCTTTTATCTATCATTGGCCTTGACCAATCTCTATCTGATCATATTGACTTACTCTTCCATTTTTTAAAGCATCTTAGGACCAAAGAATATCTTGTCTTCCAACCTATCTTAACTGATTGGTGTTCTGCACCTTCTTCCATACAACACATCAAATAGTGCCATATTTAAAGCTAATTGGCATGAATTATTATAAGATAAGTCAACTAATGGAAGATACTCTTCTAACTTATTTTTATAATCAATGAAATACATATGAAGGAGATCATCTAACATCTAATTAACTCACTTAGTCTAACCATCAGTCTATCGATGATATGCAGTGCTAAAGTTTAGTTGTGTACCCAGAGCTGAATTTAGAGTCAACCAAAACCTAGAAGTCATCCTCAGATCATGATCTTATTTATAAATCCATGGAATTGATACACTTCCTTTATGAATATTTTTACAAGAGTAGGTGCATCATTAGTCAAATTGCTTAGTATAAAATGAGCTACCTTGGTTAGTTTGGAAACTACTACTACTAAGATAATATCATGCCTATTATATGAAAATGGTAAACTCTAGAAAAAATCCATACTAATAACCTACCAATTCCATTTTGGTAAGTTATGTGGATACAAAAATCCATATGGATGCATATGTTCAAATTTCACACACTGACATTCTAAATAGTGAAACATAAATTATGCTACATCTTTCTTGATTCCCTTCTAGAAATAGAGCATTTTAAGCTCTACCATGAGCTTGATTACTCCTAAATCTCCTAAATATGGGACATTGTGGATTTTTTTAGCACTATTATCCTCATATTTTATCTATGTATTTCATACATCCTTCCATTGTACCTCAAAATTCCATCATTATCTATTTTTAATTCTTTATAGTTAGGATTTTAAGCATTCTTAGACAAAACTTTCCTAACCTGATCATAGAATTAATCTCCTGGTGATAATTTGATCACTTGATCCTTGAAATTACTCCTAATAGTAACCACAACTTTTATGCACCACCTATGGCTTAAGGTATTAACTACTATGTTTTACCCACCTTTGATATAGTTGATATCTAAATCATAGTTAGATAAGAACTCTAACCAGTGTCTTTGTTGAGCATTCAAATTTGGTTGGGTGAATATGTAATAAAGTTTTAAGTTATCAATATTGAGCTCAAATGGTTTTCCCAACAAATAATGCCTCCAAACTTACAAATCATGCAAAATTATTGTAAGTTATAGGTCATGATGGGTTTAGTTCACCTCATAAGGATTTAGTTTCCTAGATTCATAGGCTACCATTGCACCACCCTGCATAATAACTCCCTTGAATTCATCCCTAGATGCATCTATGATAATTGAGAATTCACCATTGGGATTAGTAAATCTTAGCATTGGTGCTGAAGTAAGCCCATTTTTAGTTCTTAGAAAGCCACTTCACACTTATCTAACAAGATAAAAATTTGAGTCTTCTATTGTAGAGAGGCAATTGAATTAGCTATCTTACTAAAATTCAAATTGAATTTATTTTAATATCCCACTAATCCAATGAAACTTCTTACCTCATGGAAATTCTTTGGTACCATCCACTCCATAATGGCTCTTATCTTTATTGTATCTACTAAAATACCAACCATAGAGATAATATATCTTAAATGTTGCATTTTATTCTATAAAAATTCACACTTGGATAACTTTCCATACAACTCATGATTTCATAACCATTTAAAAACTAGTTCCATATGTTAAATATGTTATTCTTCATCTTTAAAATATATAAGAATGTCATCTAGAAAGACCAGTACAAAGTGATATAGATAGTCTCTAAACACTCTATTCATAAGATTTGTAAATGTTGTCAAAACATTTGCTAACCCAAATGATAACACTTTGAACTCATAGTGCCTATATCTACTTCTCAATATTATTATTAGAATGTTCTCATCTCTTATCCTCATCTGATGATACCATGCTCTAAGATCAATCTTACAAAAGATTGTTGTACCTCACATATGATTGAAAATATCATCAATATGAGGTAACAAATATCTATTTTTGATAGTTTCCTTATTCAACATTCTATAATAAATACAAAGGTAAAGAGTACCATCCTTCTTCTTAATGAAGACAACTAATACACCCCATGGTGACACACTTGGTCTAATCAACCATTTTAACAATAAATCTTAGAGTTGAGCCTTCAATTCAACCAACTTGGTGGTTGTCATCCTATATGGTGCCTTAGACTATAGTTACGATCCAAGGATGATATCAACTGATAAGTCAAACTTACATTTAGGAGGAAATCCTAGAAAGTAGTTTAGAAACACATTATGAAAATTCCTAAGAAAAAGGTAATCTTCAAGGGATGGATTCTTATATTACTATATTTCATCTATCTTGATAGTAAATGATTATCATCCTTTTCATTGAGCCTTCTTAAGCTGCATTGTAGAAATCTGCCTAAGCCTCAACTCCCTTATCTCACCTTGCATTTTGTGTCTAATTTCAAAATTCATCTTGATACTCAACCTTATTTATATAGCATCAACCTTGGCCTTATACTTCATAATCCAATTGATTCCTAGGATCAAATCATATGACCCTAGTGGTGTTACATAAATATCCACTACTATTGTGAATTTGAGCAAACTAATCTCAAATTCTACTAAACACTTGTGAACTTTAACCTTTGAATCATTCCCATATTGTACCAAACATGCATTTGCCATTAATCTAGCTTTTCTAGATAAATTATTAAGTATTCTAAGAACAATAAAACATTATGTAACCCTCGTATCTATAAAAATATAAACTAGATGTTCAAACAAAATACCTGATAGTTCAATGTGTGAAGCTTGGAATTCATCTTACTAATTATCAACTACTACATGAATTCATTGCTAAAAAATTCCCTATTATGGATTAAAACCTTTATTATTTGACTTATCCTAGGTACACTCACAAGTAAAATGGACACCTCCACAAATGAAGCAACCTCTAAGTGGTCCTTTCCTATCAGACTATTGGTTTTCCTTGAAACCATCTTTGAAACCATTACCCAGTTTCCTATTACCTGAACCACTATTGAATCTATCATTATAATTCTTGACCTGACTCTTGGAGTCTCCACTCCTTTGATTTTAGTTATTCTTTTTCAAAGTTGGTTTATAAATTCTAAACTTTTTCTTAAACTTATCTTTGATTTGAGTAAGATATTTTAGCTTCTATTCTTATTTGACTACCTTCTCAAAGACATGGTGCATGGTGTATGGCCCATGCTCATCTATCTCACCACCAACCTGGGGTTTTAATCTCATGATAAACTTCCTAATTCTAAACCTCTCATTTACCTAATACTAAGGTACATACTTTGAAATTTTGGTGAATTGTTGCTAGTATTCATTCATCAATAGGTCTCCTTGCTTAATATTTTGAAAATTCATAAAATTTTGATTAAAATATAACTATTAAATACACTATGATCTAAACAATGTTACAAACTACTCCCATGTGGTGGTGGTCGAGTTAATATTCATTTCCAAATTTTTATTGGCCTACCATGTAGCTGCTTCACTAGCCAACTAGTAATCTCCCCAAACTAATTTAATGACTTCAGATTAGTTTTAAATCTTGAAATACTTCTCCATATTAGTAATTCATGATTTAGATCCATATCTTAAAATGATTCCATTGAATTTAGGTGGATTTACCTATTTCATATCTCTAGCTAATTCTGCATCCACTCGAGCTCTCACATCTTAAGGGATTTACTACTGAAAAGGATGTTCTTCAATGACATCCTGATGGGTTTCCTCTTCATGGTCATGAAATTATTATTCTAAGATTGAAAATTAGTCCCTATTTTTATTCATGACTATGAGAATCTAATCCAATTTTACTGATTGCTTAGTGGTAAATTGATTAAGATCCAGTGGAGGGTTATTTTTATTAACATTTGAAAGACCCTCACCAAATGATCTAGCTCACGCCATTCTATTTTCTAATAAATATAAGGATATAATAGCATTAGTGGATTAATTAAGTCATAGAGTTTGAGTCATAGATCTGAAACCACAATGTAACATCCCCATTGAAATTTACTAGAATAATGTTTTTTTTAAATTTAATCCAATTATTTATACATTAGATTTTACCATGCAAATATAATTAATTATATAAATATAACACACTAAGTATGTTAACCATAAAATAAAAATGTAACATCTATTAGCTACTAATCATTACCATTATATGAAGCAAATTAAGCACAATTCTAAATTAATAAATTTAACTACATAAATTTCAAAAGGTAATTACTGAATTTCAGCCATGTATGATACAATACTACAACCACTGATGTAAACGTATAGATGAATAATTAATTACATTTTCATTAGGAATATGTCATAATAATAAATATAATATAAGATGCAAGGCTCCATACAACATGAGTCACAATGAACTCTAGTATCCTATGGTAATCTCAAGTGCAGTCTCTAATGAAGTACTATTATGGGGAGGGAGAGAATCATTTGAGCACTTTTTCACACCAACCAAAAACCATCGATCCCCTACACAATCTCTCAACTAGGGAATGCCCCTTCCTTCATAGATGGGTAGATAATGATGATGGAAGAATCTAGAGAGATAAACTAGTACTCATGTTATGTAATATATCTAATACATGATGTGTACCATAAATAAAATATGTTCTAATATGATATCAAATAAACATGTAAATTATACATATAAAATGAAAATGTTTAACTAAAAATTACTTTAGCTAAAGTTTTTAAATAGTTAATGATATCTAGGATCTATCAAATTCATACACACCACTTGATCAGATTACCCTCATCTTATATTGATGATGCTAAGTAAGGTAGTGGAGTCCATCTCACCAACCAATAATGCAAGATTTGGTTAATATAAAATATAACCAATAGATTCAATTGGATAACCTCCTAATAACATACATAAAACATGCCAAGTAAAATAATAATCAAAGTACATACATTTAGTCTGTCAAATGTATGTAATGAATCTCAAACAAATTATTTATTACATAAATAATAAACAAAAGTAAGTACAATCTATAACAACCAGGTATACTTTTATACATAGACTGCATGTTTCTAATTTTCATAAGTAACTCAAATGTAGTACCATCTATTACCAACAACATTATCATAAGTTATTTCCATGTACACATTTCTCAATTAACAAGAAGCCAATATAAATAATTGCAGAGAACAAATACCTAATAATTAATGTCTTATCTCATATTAAACATAAATCTTTCATTTATATTAACTTGTACTTTTAAGGAGCTGTATGCATATAATCATAATGTATGACCTCTCATGTTTATGACTTAAATTAACAATCAACATATACCATAATTATAAGCACACATCTTTTATATACAAATATATGCTATATATGTGTATGGGTATGTAATTCCCTCATATAGATATATTCTATATATATGTACTAGTATTTATCAAATACATACATAATATATACTACATACATGGTTTTGTACATATAAAAAAATTATGTTCTATTCAAACTAATAGTGATTATTATTTTCCATTATGAACTGCATATGATTCAAACAAACCATTCATAATAAAATTACAGCTCAATCATAGGATTTCAACTTCCTCAAACCCCTATTCTTATTTATTTTATTTTTTAAAATTTATAAATCATAATCCATTTATGATGGAAAACTATTCAAAGTTTGTTACACAATTTTACCCTAATTTAGGTCATTAAACTAGATATAGTATTTCAAGATATTTATAAATAGTGTTCTAATCAACTATAAACTCAAATATATAATCTTCCCCTTCCACTTACTTTAGGATTATATTTTACCTAAGTTTCATAAGCATTATTTAAAATTGAGTCAACAATCGATTCAATTATTATGAACCATATTATAACCAATCCTTTACACAATCTACATAAGTATTTAAACTTACTATAGTCTATGAACAATTATTTAATCATTATCTAGTACATCATTCAATGTTTGACTTTGTCAACTTTTATTTTTATTAAAAACTCATATGCCTAAGGATACCATAATATGCTATAGGTTTCTTAATAGGGTTCAAACTAGATACCCAATCCACATAAAAATTATACAAGTTGTATGAATGATCTATATATTTGTGTATATGAGATTATCGGCTATGCTTATATCCATTTTTTCATAATAACATTGACGTGAATATGGAACCAAATATCCAAATGGATACTGTAGTCACATCATGTAATAAAATTTTACATAATAAGAAATTAAATGTTGGGATAAGACATAACCACTTATTGAACATAACCTATAATGGATCTATTTTATTCACCCATCAAAACATATCTAATTTACATGGACTTAGTCTACCATCCTAGGGTTTATATTAATATGTTCATAGTCCTTTATAAATATTTAGAGTTTTAAAAACAAAAGTATATAGTTTCTTCCTTATAGACTAAACCATTAATAACTTCTTAGTAAGTACACATAATTTCATCTTGTCCTATTCATTCAAAAAACTTACTTAGACCTATTATTTTTACCATCAAAAAGTCAAAACATACTCATTGTCTAGTGTAATACATATGTTCAAGGTCTTGACATACACAATACCATATTTAAGTGGTAAGGGTTTTGAAACAAAAATACATAGTCTACCTACTCATTCAAACCCATCTATCTAAATCCTACTATTTATTATCTTAATCATATAACCATCACATCAAAAACATATATCGATTCAACCATAACAATTTACATATACAATCCTAGTCTTCAATTTAAAAATATTCAAGGGATATAGATTTAATTATGTGGATGGCTGAGATATCCATAGGGATGAATTTATATCTTTAATATGAAGCAAGACATTCCCCCAAAACCCTAATAAGACATATTTATTCACAAAATTTCTTATTTCAAACAATAATTAAATAACTTCACCAACCTTTAAATAGCTTCTAGGTTAAAACTTCTTGAACCAGAATAATTCTTTTTTCCTTCTATCTACTCCTTCCTTCTTCTCTGTGTCATCTCCTACCCTTCTCCCTATCTCCTATTATCATTCTTTCTCTATCTACTTCTCTCATACATCCAATGCATTCAACTGTAGCATCAAACTCATAGTTTATCCTTGATCCATCATGTAAAAACCCCATTATCCATAGAACTATTTACTAAACCAGGTTAACTTGAGTTTGAGACAACAAGAAATCCCTGATTCTCTTTAATGTTCCCTAAAAACATTTTAATAATTATTTTAATCCTTTTATTACTACATGGTCTTTTTGAACTTACATGCCTATGTATTAAATTTTACAAAGTCCACATACAAAATCATTTCCAATGATATCAATTAATCATAAGTATATCAAACTAAAGAAATCAAAACTTATATACTATGCCAATGTATTTGACCCCAATAGTTAAGGTTATGTCATATGATAACTTAGGTAGTTATTACATCAACATATCAAGGATAAACATTAATATGACTTCAAATAGTAAGATGACTAAAGTAAAGTTGGTAACTAGCTTTTGACTTTAATAGCCAATCAAACAATTGTTATAACAATGACAAATATAATGATATCATAATAATCAAATAATTTGTTATTACCACTCTATATATACTATCCCAAATGTATTTTAGATATATTTTATATATCAATGCATTAATCTGAACAATGATATATTTTGAATATAATAATAACCAGCTAATGTATTAAGACATTAAAAAGACATTCTAATTAGTCTATAATCAATACAAAAAACACTAAACATATATATTTACTTATTAAATCAATATCATCCACAATAATGAATATAATAACATAACATGATCAAAAATCAACCTTATGAACTCTATTGATGTACTATAACCATAATGTAATCACACAATTAGATCCTTATAAACATTAAACTAAACAAGATCAAAATTAAATGTAGATAACTCAAATGACATAATACAACTAACAATTCAAGTAATGCATATAATAATGTTAACTATCATGGTGTTTTCTTGGGTTTCTAGTTATTCCTCTATCATCCCTTACATCTCCATCTATGCCATCCTCTCTAATGATGCTCTCCCTCTATCATGCTTTGAGAGATGGATCTTTCTTGCATACAAATCACAAAAAGAAGGTGGATACATACATACATACATACATACATACATACATACATACATACATATATACATATATATATATATATATATATATATATATATATATATATATATATATATAATACTATAAACCTAATAACATGATCATAATGTAAATAATATACAAGTACAAATAACTCAAGAATTTAATCATGTAATCTAAGTAACATACAATTTTCCCATAACAAAATATGACTTAAAACATAATATATATATATATATATATATATATATATAATACTGTAAACCTAATAACATGATCATAATGTAAAGAATATACAAGTACAACTAACTCAAGAATTTAATCATGTAATCTAAGTAACATACAATTTTCTCATAACAAAATATGATTTAAAACTTAATTAAATAGTAATAAATCAATTTAACAACCATAATAATCCATGGATAATTAGGTATTAAATCACCTTTCCACCTTGTTGGGATAGATTGGTGTCAGAGATACATAAATAACAACCTTGTAGGGATAGATAGGGTAGATTCAAGCTAGAGATGCATAAAACCAACCTCAAAGGGTAAAATAGGTTATATTTAAAATTAACTAAGCTAGTGAGAGGCAGAGTTATAGGTGACTAAATGGACTAGGGATGAGGGGGCTAGACTATTACAAAGATAGGGCTTAAGATATATGATGCATTAGATATCCCAATTGATGAGAGAGGCCTAATATTATATGGGTATTTATGAGGGTGTGGTACTAGTGGATCAATGAGATCCATCTTATAGATCCAATGCTTTTTCTCACTTTGTACATTAGCTACCTATGAGACCACTAATAGAGACATTATTTGGTCTTATGAAACATTTTTTGTATGTTGGATATGTATATGTCATTCTTAATACATAGATGACCATGATGCTTGTATTGTATATATTTTTTGATAAGAATCATGGACATTTATGTGATTAGGGTGAGATTTATTATGGTAGATGACATGTTTATGTATTTCTAGTTAGGTGATTGTGATGTATGGGTTAGATTAGATATTGGATTTTATTGATTATATGCATGAGATGATTAGATGTTTTCTTCCATGTATGGAAATGATGTATGATTGTATGTTTTATGGATGTTATTTAATATAATGTATATTATGATGTGGATGATATGGCGTTTATATAGATGATGTGATGTTATTTTTTTAATTTTTATGTTGTATTAAAATGAATAAAATTAAATGTGTTCTAACATTTGTCATGTGTTAAGATTTAGATAGGTAGTCCCTTAGTGAATATAATCACATGTATCATAAATGGATAATGGGTAAATCCTCTAACATCGAGGATGTGGTTGGATTATTTAGTAGGTTAGGGTGGTCAAATTGGATAGTTTAATGATTGAGGAGGGGGGGATAGTTGGGGGTTTCTTGGAGCTACTTGAGATGCCAAAAATCTAGTTTTACTATTATACTTAGTCATAGTCAAGAATGTACCTATAACATTTATATAGTCAAGGTCACATGGACTGATAGTACATGGGGAATCTAAGAGGGAACTATGTTAATGACATTCCCAATTTCATAATGGGTGGTCATTTCTATCCATCCTTGTTTCTAGAAATAGAAAAGACAAAGACCAAATATTTACAAAATACAATACTTAAAATTGACACAACATACATTTACATATTAGAAAAATTATTTACAATGACAACAAAGGATTACAACAACTCATAAAATATTAAAATAAATATTTACATGACAACTATTAATAAGATAACTTGATTATGGAGACTTAATAAAAAGATGTATGTGTGGATAAAAGACAAAATCTATGTATGACTATTTCCAAAATGACTTAATAAAAATTTCAAATTATAACTTAAAAGGATGTATTTAAAAAGTAAAATGGATTTATATAAATATAAATGACATAAACCCAATTATATGGGATTTGAATATTATGTACAAAATGATTAAACCATGTAAGTAAAATAATCAATGATTATAGATATTTATAAGGTGAGTGAAAATGGTAAAAAGGTATATAAGGATAATGATGCCCTAAAACATTTTTGCATAAATAATTATGTGAAAGAGATGAATATTTACATGATGACTTAATATATCAATAATATTTATAGGAGTAATCTAGATATATGATAGTGATTGGTGATGATCGAGACTAGATCAAACTAGGTATATTGTAATCCCAAGAACTAGATAATTTTTGTAGGATTTTTTGTTTTACACAGTGTATTATATATCCTAGAGGAGGAATATTTAATGACCCTTATTCAATATTGAATTTAGTGGGTACAATTGGATGTATGTTTAGAATAATGAATGGGGTTGAGTAAATTTTGGTGTGATTGAGGTTGATAGGAAGAAGAGTCATCTAGAAGAATCAATTTTTATTTAGGTTAGGATATCAGAAGGAAATATTGATTTTAGAATGGATTAGATGTTATATATGAATCTTCAATAGTTGTCTCTTTCACACTTTCAACATTAATATGACCCATTTTTAAACTCATATATCTTAATTTCTAAATCATATATCTTACACCCACCATTGGGATCAGGGTCATATGGGAGGTGAGTGAGCAAGATGAGAAGATAGGAATGATGGGAGATGAGGAAGAATGATGGGAAGTGAAATGATGATGGATAAGAATACCCAAAAGTATGGGTGGTTATAGATGGAAGATCAAAATTTATGGGTCTTATAAGTATAAATGTTTTTGAATTGCATAATATTCATTAGCTCATCAAGCTCATCTCCATCTCGAGTGGCCAATTTATATGCTTCTGATCCAAATTGCCAAATTTGGCAATAAGAACATATGGCCCAAGCTAATTTGATTCAAATTTTCCCTTTTTCTCATGTTCAACATTGGTGTTTTTATAATTTTCCTTAAAGACTAGGTCACCAATTTCAAATTCTCAAGACTAGATTTTCTTACAATATTTACCCTTGAGCTTATTTTGATATGCCCTTAGGTGATCAAGAGCATTATAATACTTCTCACATAAAATTTTTAGTTCTTATATCCTTTCATTTTTATACTCATTTTTTTAATCATGCCCCACAAAGATATATGTATTGAGGGGAGCTAAAATTTGACTGGAAAGATTAATTCCATTCCACATACCAAAGAGTATGGAGTAGCCCTAGTTGGCTTTTAGATGTTGGTTCTATATGACCAAAGTGATAGATATAACTTTATATGATAATTTATTATAGCATTGTCGATAATCTTATTGAGTATTTTTATAAGAATTTTATTTGTTGATTTTTCTTTTCCATTGCCCTGAAGATAATAGGGTGTAGATAAATGCTACTCAATATGGTATAAATTACACATGTCTTCCACTTCCTAATTCTTAAAGGATTTTCCATTATCTGATATGATTTTGGATGGAATCTCAAAGAAGAAAATGTTTTGATTTAAAATGAACTTGGATATATATAGACCTATGGTGTATATGAGTGGCATTACTTCCACCCATTTAGTAAAATACTTTGTGGCTGTAATAATGAACTTGTGACTATTTGATGAAGTAGGATTAATTTTTCTAATAAGGTATAATACCCATACTGAGAAAGGACATGGGATAATTATAGGTTGAATATCTTGGGTTGGGGAATGTATAATATTTCCAAGATTTTGGTAGGTTATACACTTATGCACATACTGACAAGCATCATGATCCATTATTGGCCAATAATATCGAGTCCAAAGTAGCTTCTTGGCTAGGGCCATTCCAATGATATGGCCTCCATAAATACCATCATGAACCTCCTTGATTTCAAGAAGGGCCTCCTCCAAGTTTAGACATATTAATAGGGTCTTATCATAGCCTCACTGATATAACATGTTGTTGAGGATGGTGTAATAGGATGCACATTAGATGAAGGCTTTACATTGATGGTGATTGATATCTGGTAGAAGGGTATTATAATGGAGGTAGGTGTAGATGTCATGATACCAAGGTTGATTCGGATCATATACATCATATATTTGATAATGAGCCAATGCTTGATGAGCAAGAAATAATAATTGTTCAACTAGAAAATTACCTTCAAGGACATCTTCTAAGAGATATATTAAAGACTACAACTTTGTTACTTCCTTTAGGAACTTGCTCAAAAGTTATAAACTACAAATTTTTATTTAACTAATTAACCATTTGATTTTATGGAAGTAACTTCTTATATTTGGTTTAGAACTCTTCATTGACCTATTTGATAATTAATTGAGAATCCCCAATGACCTAAAGATGTTAAATATTCCATTTGGATGGCAAGTTGTAACCCAATAATTAATTTCTCATATTCAACAATGTTATTGGTGTATGGAAAAGATATCCAAAAAGCTTTAGGTATTGGGTATCCTTATGGTGTTACCAAAAGGATTATCACTCCTAACCCATGTGTGGTATAAGATCCATCAAAATATAATTTCCATCTTGGTGATTATTTAGTTGTCAATATGGACTCATTAGGGAAGGTTGTTGTTAATGGTTCTATGTTTTCTATGAGTGTTGTTACTAGTTGATCTATGATAATTTTCCCCTTAATGGATTTTTTATTCATATATTTGAAGTAAAATTCACTCAATAACATAATCCACATTGCCATTCTTCTTTTTAGGGTAGACTTATAATAACATGTATTAAGTCGACCAACTTTTGTGATTAACTTGACTTGGTTATTTAACATATAATGCATAAGTTTTTGTAAAGCAATGACCATGGCCAAGCATGCTTTCTCTATAGGGGTATAATTGAGATTGTATGACATGAGTATCATGATTAGGTAATATATAGCACATTACTTTCCTTCATCATTATGTTGAGCTAAGAGAGCCCCAATAACACATGGCATAGTGGATATATGCAAAAGCAATGGACTTCCTGATATTAGTGGTGAGTATACTAGAAGTTTCAATATATAATACTTTAAGTTATCAAACACCTTTTGAAAATATATATTATAGTAAAAAAGAGTTATTTTATTTAAGAGATGAGTAAATGGATGATGCTTATTTACCAATTGAGAAATGAATTGATGAATGGCATATAATTTTATTTAAAGGCTTCATAGTTACTTCAAGTTTTTAGGTGGAGGAATTTTAACAATAGATTTTACCTTAGTGGGATATATTTTGATTCCTTACCAAGAGAGTAGGAATCCAAAGAATTTTCTTGAAGTGACCCCAAACACACATTTATTTGGGTTTAGTCTAACTTTATATTCTTTAAACGTCTCAAAAATATGTCTGAGGACCACTAGATGTTCTTCTCTTAGCTTAGACTTTCCTAATATGTCATCCACATATATTCCATAATAACGTGCATCTTATCATGGACAATGACTATCATGGTCCTTTCATAGGTTTCTATATCATTTTTTAGTTCAAAGGGCATTGATTGATAGCAAAAAGTCCCCCATGGAATAATGAATCTAGTCTTATACTGATCTTTGGGATAAATTTTGATTTGATTATACCTAGAAAAGCCATCCATAAGGGAGAGAATTTCATATCCTATTGTGGAATCCATGATCATGTCAATATTTGGTAAAGGAAAATTATCTTTTAGACATGCCTTATTTATATATTGGAAGTTAGGACAAATCCATATCCCTCTTTGTGGTTTTGTGACAGGGATGATATTAAACATCCACTAGAAACAATCTATTGGTCGAATGAATCCTACTTCGAAGAAATTTTGTAATTCTTCCTTGAATAATAATTTTAATTTTGGTTTAGCATTTGGATACACTACTAAGAGATGCACTACCAAAGTAGGATTTAATATAGGCATGCTAGAGTAGCTCAAAATGAATATGTCAATAAATTATTTGAGAATCTCTATAAGAATTTGTTGTTCCTTAGAGATGATAATTACCCTTAGTTTGATTATTTTAGTATTTCATCAGTTCCAATATTTACTTATGTGACCTCATCAATTTGGGAAGGTTACTGATATTGAATATATGTTATGGGTTGTGGTATCTCTTCTCTTCAAGAAAACTCATCTAGGATATCTACACCTAACTCTTGATTAATACCTTATTCTTTAGGGTTTACCTAGATTTATTTTATATCTAGAGAGGGATTAAATTCATCATATTCTTCCTCCTCTACTTGATTTAATGACTCATTTTATTCTCCAAAATAAGTAGACTCATTTAAATTGATAGTTAATCTACTTTTGTGATCCCCTAATGGCATAAAACTTCAAGATCCCATGTACTCAATAATAACCTCATAATTTTGAAACACATCAAAGGATGGCTCTTTCTTATGATCCTAGTGAATTAGTTCAGTGTAATGGAGGGATATATTGATAGTGAAAATGGTAGTGTTGAAGAATAGGTTCATGAAAGCTAGGTCTTCATAGAGGATATGAACAAAACCTATCTTGACTTCTTTATTAGAATTGGACTCTTCAAGAATCAAAGAAGTATCCATGATGACATAATTAAGGTTAATGCCTAGTGGTTTGTAGCCTAGGGCAAGACATCTTAGATTTTATTGAACACCAATAGGTTCCATACTTCTTTTTTCCTCTCATCCTAGTCCTTTACCCTTATAATTCATATTTTGGAGAATTTTTTGTTGTTGGGGATACTTTTGATTTTTAAAATCTAGGGCTACGTATTCATCAATAATCCAAGAATTGTCAGGCTCCTCAAAGCACTCTTTAAATAACATTCATGTGCTTGTGAAGGTAGTTGACCCAAACTAATAAAAAACATGATTTACTTGGTTCATATCTAAAAACCCATAACTATGTGGGGATAGTGGAAGGTCTTTGATGCAAAGAGTTTTATACTCATATTCTCCACACTCCTTAGAGATAATTTTTAGACGAGTGATTTGTGGTGACTCAGATGAGGTGGATGATAGACTATCAAGGTGGATATATTTCATAATTTTTGGATTATAATAAGATCTTTAGGTACTTAAACAATAAATATAATGATTTGATTCTTCTATTTGACAGCTACAAAAATGTTCAATTTCCCCTAGGATGGTGACCTCCATACTTGAATGTGGGAATTTGAGGCATTGATGAGGGGAATAGGGTACCATTCTCATCTCATGGATCCAAGGGCACCTGAAAAGAATTTTATAAGGGAGATATACATCCACTACATAAATTAGTGTTTGGTGGACTATAGGCCCCATAACTATGGGAAGATCTATTATTTCAATAGATGACCTTTCATTATCATCATAAGCCTTTATCTTTATTAGAGTAGGCCCCAATGAAGATTATGAATATCCCAACTTCTTAAGAAACTTGATATTACATAGATTTAGGGCATATCCTCCATCTATAATAACTCATAGGATTTTATGGTTTATAATGGGGATTTCAATGAGTAAGGGATAATTGTGATACGGGCCTATTGGTGGCATGTCTTAGGCACTAAAGGTGATTTTTTGTGATGGTGATAAGTGACCCACCAAGGCTTAAAATTGATTTGTTCAATATCCCTAGGAAATTTTAATTTATGCAAGACCTTATTTAATATCTCCCAATGTACATATGCAGTTTTGAGAAGATCCATAAGGGAGATTTATGTTGGGGTCTTTTCAAGATTATAGATAATATCATATGTCTTATTAGAATAATTTGAATATTTATTATGGATGGTGATTTTTTTAGATTAAGAAGTGGATGGAACTTTTGGAGGTGCTCAAGGAACTATTATTTTGACACGTCTTGTAGTGACTACGTAATCAATATTGGCCTTATTAATTTTAAGGATTAGGGATGGTAGATTTATGGGCTCTTCAGAGCCTTTGATTTTGACAGTGTGAATGTAATGATAGGGGATGTAATACTAATAAATTTTATTAGAGCTAGAGGTTTGACCCTATCCCTTATTGGTTTCTTTTGTCTTTAATCATGCCTTAGTAGAGGGTCCTAATATATCCCCGATTATTGATTTTTGGATTGACTTGTATGAATTTCTCCTTCAAATTTTATCTCTCCCTTTTCTATCAAGTCTTGGATGAAATGTCTTAATTGCATGCATTTTTCAATATCATGCCCCTAAACTCCATGGTAATGAAAAAAATCATTTTTACAGTACTAGTTAGCCATGGTTTATTGTCATCTAAGGGTCAAATCTTTGGGAGAGATATCATATTAGCAATAGTGAACTTTTTTAGGACCATTTCAATGGGTATAGGCCTTGGTTTTCCTTTTGGCATAGTTATTTTGGAAATATTTTGATTTTTAGTAGTAAGGGAAGATTTTTGTAGTATTTTTACATGTTTTGAATCTATAACACCTTCCCCAACTACATTCTTGTTCTTATTGAAAATTTTTGGCTTACCCCAAAAAACATTATCTTGATTTTGATTTTGTTCATTCTAGGTATATAACATGATTGTTCCCCTTTCAATAAGTGATTTTTCTATTTGGATACCCTTTCCAATTATCTCATCAAATGATTTGGCACATTGTAACTTCAATTAATATTTGAATTCTACATTTAGATTATCAATGAATATCTCAGCCAACTAATTTTTGGCAACCGTACATCGAAAGTGATTGTATAGGCTCCTTTGAAGCATTTCAAATAGTCATTCCACTTCAACCAAGTTAGGTTTTCTATCTTCTTTCTATCCCCCCAGGTCTTAGCATTGTAGGATAGGAGCATTGGGGTTAGACTGTATCACTGGTGCTACTAGTATCCATTTCCAGCACATGTAAAAATGATGCAAGACTTTCCCCATTCCTTTTTTTGGTGTTATAGAGATCAATTATAGAAATTTCATGTTATATATTAAAAGAGAAATGTCTCACAAGTTTTTGTGTTAGTTCCTCAATATTAGTAATGGACCCCTTTGGTAAATGAATGAACCATTCAAGAGTGGGTCATGTGAGAATTTTTAGAAAGAGTTGGAGTAGATAAGACTCATTATATGCAACCTCATGTCATACTATAAATAACTCTTGAACATGGTTATGAGGGTCCCCTCTCCTCTTATATTTATCAAATTTTAGAACTTCAAAATGTGTTGGGAAGGGTATTTGTATATGTATACACCTAAATCCACTCACCCTAACTATTCCATGAATCCATCTATTTATCTTAACTAATCCCATAATCATAATCCTAATTAAATAACTAAATCCTATCCCCCATTGTATATCCCCTACATCATGCTAACCTTATTGCACCCCCATGCTATATTAATCCTTTCATTATCCCATTATCATTCCATTTAACCACTTTCCCACTTTCCAATTTAAAATTAAAATATATTCTACCTATCCAACCTATCCTGAGATTATCCTACACACATATATCCTTAAACCTCCCCAGAACCCCTAACTAATCCCTATTAACTACTAATAAAATATAAAAGCCTCTAAAATCTAGGGCCTTCCCTAAATTAATATAATTATCTCAACTAGAGAGTTATAATGAATTTAAAATTCATTAAAATCCTCCATCACCTTATAAATATCCAATCATGGATCTTGGTTGAACTAATTCGGAATTAAAAATAATTCTTGCATGCATATACTAGCTCTCTTAAGCCTTCATACTCCCTTTGCATCCAAGAATCCATTAAACCCATTTATCTTTAAGCCACCATTATCAAGCAATCCAACATAACAAGTCAAGAATCATTGGATAATTAGTTTGAAGATCTTGTAGGGAAGACAAGAGGATCAAAGCAATGGTAAGATTCCATTTATAATTACTAATTATTTCAATATTCTATTCCTTTTATGTTTTTGTAAAGTTTGTGTTAAGTTAATATTTTTAGTATATTGAATCCATAACTCAAATTTACAAACATAAAATAGAATGTTCATGTCAAATCAGGGTGTACAAAAGTCTTCATATTTGTATTTCATTGCTTAAGTATGGGGGTATATATATTGAAGGGTTTCCTTCATCATCTTTAATTCTTGGGAAACAGAGGGATCCATTAAGGGATTAGGATTATGATTTTGGCTTGAGTTTGGTTTTAATAGGTCAATGGTAGTGTTTCTAATTATTCTTCTAGGTGACAAAGGTCTTTGATTTTTATAATGGATTTGGGATGGAAGAGAGTTAATTTATTGGGTCAGCTAGTCTAGGAAATCCTCTAAGGTGTATCTCATTATATCAACCTCAATGTAATTATTTTGAGGGGCTTCTTCTTCTTCTAGATCTTATTCATGATATACAAGTTATAGGTTCCCCTCTTCTTGGTTAGTGACATATGTTTGAGGAGGATTTTTGGGTTGAGATGGTGGTTGAATGATATGTTATAGGAGATTAGGGTTAAAGGTAGGGGTAATTTTCCCCCATTCTAATAAATTGGGTTAGGATTTGGTCATTATTTTCATATATACATAATAATTAAATTAAGCTATAACTTCATCACTATTGAATAAGTCATTATTAAGTGTTTCATCTTATTCAAGAGTATGCATGTCACTTTTATTTTACTCATTATCCCTACTTTGTTCACCTAGTGTCCTTATGACATCATCCTCCCAGTTTCATCCTTGTCCCAGCCTTAATACTTAGGCATGGGTTTTTATTGGCATGGTGGATAATTTAGCATGATGTAAATATGGTTAGGTGTTGTTTTAATATGATACAAAAATGAATGTGACTTTGAACACAACTTTATTTTGAGTTTTAGAATATAATGGTTAGGATGCTGGGAATGGATGTGATAAGATTTGGATTTTAAAATTAAGGACTATGATGATCAAGTATTACCAATGTGAGAAACATTAAAGGTTTAAATTATAAAGGAGACTAGTTTATGAGATAAATAAATTCATTAATTCACACTAACACGATGATGATTAGATAGAGACTAGTTATGAAGATGCGTGATAATACGATGATAGATAAAACCCATTAGAGTTATATACTTAGGTAATATTTAATCAAGGAAGTGTGTTTTGGGATGGATAAAGTGATAAATAGGATGATTTTAAGACTTTTAGTAAGGGATGTGTGATCATTATATCTTATTTTCAAGATAAAATTTAATACTCAAGATTGTGGTGGATGGGATGAAGATGAAAATGGTTTAGTTTAATCCCTAAGATGAAAGTGTGTCGTAGGGTTTTTATATGTGTTTTATGATAAAGGGATAAGGCTATCTACTATCACAAATAATACAAGTTAATTAAAACACATGTACAAACACACCAATCACAAGCCTTAATATTTAGTAAATTAATGGGTGTGTAACCTAATGACTTCACTATCTAATGACTTCATAGGTGAGGTTGTAGGATGGTGACCTATTATGAAATATTCTAAACCCTATCAAACTTATCTACCCTTGATGATCAGTTGGGGGATAATAATGGGCCTGAGATCAAGTAACTTATTATGGTAAAAAAAACCTTTGCTAGGTTTATAGAGGCATCCCTGATAAATGCAAGGTACATGGGGCCTAAATCTATGTAGGGTGATGTCTAATGTTTGGGTTAGAGAATTAACTCTTTCCCTTCATAGAAGACCTATATGGGGTCAAATGATTAGACTAATAATAATTATCCTTAATTTTTATACTCTAAAAAAACACAAAGTGTGGTTGAATGCATGGTGATGAAATCTATGTCACCAACCCCTAAAGTCTAAACAAGTGCATGGGGATGAATTCCAAGTCATGTTGGACACTATAAAAGTAAAATCTGTAGTGACAAATAGGCAAAAAAATATTTATTAAAATTATTAATTAATTATTTGAGATAAAAAAACAAGTAATCAACAAATTCAAAATATAAATTTTAACTAAAGCCTTGATCCTACAAAGAAACAAGTTAACAATATGACTTAGGGCCTCCTGCTTAGGTGTCCTACACAAAACTATTAATAGGTATATAATAAAATTCAAAATCACTTTTTACCCCTATGAAATTACAAATATATAGTGACACAAAGTTAGCTTTTCAAAATTGATTCTAGAGAGGTAAAACTATAACTAATAGGTCAATAGCACAACTATAAAATCTATAATTTTGTAGACAATTATTTGATAGTAATTTCATAGTTAATCAAAATTACTACTGGTTAGTAAAAAATGCTACTATAAATCAAAACCATAGATATTGATAAATGGTTTTGTAATTTATAGGGAAAATAATAAATTTTAAATAAAGTCACAAAATAAGATGTTTAAAATGTTAAAAGAGAGGATATTTTATTTAAAGTAGTTTTCTATAAGGTACTTTTTGACAAAATTTTCACCTCAAGACAAAATTATTCACCCCTTCCAAATTCAAACTTTCATAGTATTATCATGTGGTCTTGTCATGCCTTATAAGGTCCCTAAAAGTATTCATTAAACATTATTGGTATTGTTTAAGGTTAGTTTTGAGAAGTCAAGGTAAGGTCATGTTTACATCATATAGTGGTATACACATGTTATGGAGAGATAAGGCATGGTCAAGTGATTTCATAGGTGATTAAGATTTTATCAACATCATTTAATATATAATTCATCTTCTAATAACATTTCATGGTGTTTTGAAGTTTTTAAGGTTCACTTGTAGACTTGAATGTGTTAAAAATACATGAAAATGTGATTTTTGATAACCTTTGTGTATGTTAAAGATCCCTAAGTCATAAATTCATACCACACACCTTCCAAAGATCTTGGTGTAGTTAGACAACTTCCACACCTATCAAAATGTCAGATTAAGGTCATATTCTTGAGTTTCAACACCATCTTGAGGAGTTATAAGACTTGTACAGACTTTTAAAGTCACCTATAGGTAAAAATGTTTTATAGGTATCCTTTCCTCTTTTATAGGTCATAAAAAAGTATTGGAAGAAGTTTGAACTTTCATAGTTGAAGAAAACCATCTCTCTCTTCCATTTCTCCATTCACAACCAAGTGAAGGCCAAATTAAAATAGATGGTGCATGTCATATAAGTTGAGTGGGGGATAATATTGTGGAAAAATTTTATGACCCTTATGGGATTCTAATTTATGGAATTAGTCATTTTATTGGTGTCCTTATCTTTATGAAAAATTGCTAAAGAGCTGTACTACTTTTTGAAGACTCAAATCCACATAGGCTGAGTTTTAAACAAATCTAAAACATGTTTGAATATTTTCGCTGCATGAAAATAATTATATTGAGTTCTCAAATGTTTTTATATGTCCCATAAACTTTCATTAACCATGGTGGCATGTGTTGATGGTCTTTTATGAAGAAAAGTCTCTCTTGTGCATTGTTTGCAAGTGACTGTCACACTTCTATGTTTTTAGAGTTTCTCCAAGTGGTCTAATAAATTTTAGTGGTTATAAATTGTCTTATATAATAATATAAATCCATTCATGGCCTCTTTATCAGATATACATTCCATACAAGTCTCAAACTAGTCATACCTTCATTCACTTGTACACTATGTCTATATGTCTGCATAACAATTGGGGTGATTTGAGTGTTTGAATATGAAATTAAAATGACTTTTAGAGTTTATATTTTATGATATAAGTATTTTTATGAAATTAAAACATGGTATTTCAGTTTATAACATTCATATTTTCACTTTTCAAAGCTTCAAAACATAGGATTGTAGAATAGTCACCTACAAGATTGTGTATGGAAATAGTGAACACAAAGGTCATGAGATGTCCTTAATAACACTCTATGTACTTGGTAATTAAGTTATTATGGAGTCATAATTATTTTTAATGGTTTAAAATTACCATAAAATTATGAAAATTCTAATTCAAGACCATATACATAGTCAGACTCTAGACTGTCACCGACAACCAGTAGTGAAAGATGCCTTGAAAAATGAATGTTGATAAGGTTTGGAGACTAAAGGAATTGATAAGTTATTAAAACATAAAAAACATTATATAGATTCATTTAAATGTTTTTATAATGGTTTTAATACCTAGGAATCCATAAACACATTTAATCTCTCAAAATAACTGCATATAACCACCCATTGAAAAGAATTGGTCTTAAACAATAATGTTGATAAAAGTATAGAGCTATAGGGATTTGAGGAGTGTATAAAAAATAAAAAATGATAATATAAATCCATTTATAAGTTTTAATATTGGAAATTGATAACCAAAAGGCCCTTAAACACACTCAGTCCTCTCTACAAGAGACGTACAGTCAATACTAGATTATAAGGGCTATTTTAAAGCCTTAAGGAGAGTGATAGAGTTATTGAGGAGAGTTGAGGTTTAAATTAAGATATTAAGATTGTAATTAATTAATTAATATCAAAATTAAAAAATATTTTAAAGTCTATTCTAAGAGAACTAGATTAGGCCTAATCAAACATTCAAACTCTACATGCTTAGCTAAAGTAATCTATAGGTCTGCTTGCTCATAGGAAGTATTTGTTTGAGATATTGAAAAAACTATAAAAATAATGAAGGAGACCAAGGTAGTTTAAAATTATTAAATTATGATGACATTGTCTCATCAAACCTTCATATTCAAATGAAAAACTTGGAAATCCTATTTAGGCAGGACATAGGTCTGCATATTCACAAGAGTAGTTGTTTGTTTGAAGAAGTCTAAAGGAATTTAGGACTAAGAGAAAATAATTATGTAAATATGGCTTCATGTGAAGAATAAATCCATAATCCTTAAATTTAAATATTGAATAAAACATATTGATAACCCTATTCAGATCCCTACACATACCTAATTGCATTGGTAGACGTACTAGGTAGTCAGTTAAGGAGATGCCAATTGAAAGTGATTTAGGATGACTTTAAGAACCTAAGGAGATGATAAAGGGTGTATAAAATCATCCCATGAATAAATTAAACCCATTATAGTGAACAAAATGGAAGGATGTAGTCAGCTAGGGTAAGTTAGGTAGCTTGACTCACAAACCCTAAACCTAAACCAATGAGGATGCTGAGAGTTTAAAGAAGGAAGATGGTAGGAAAGCCATTGAAACAAGTAAATAAAGATGTATCAGACCTCATTTAGGTCATTATAGATCAAAAACAACTCAATAAATCTCTCATAGAACTCATTTTTCTCTTATCCCTCACAAAATGCCTAGTTCTAACCTAAAAGGTTAGATTTCATTTCTTGGTATGGTCTAGACATGCTGCATGAGACCTTGAGATCCTAGGGGAAGTTATCCACCTTGGTGAATTTCCATTATTTTAAATTGGTAGGAGGATTCATGCCCTAGGATTTATGAATCATCCTGAATAACTCAAAGCACTTTTAGATTACCTAAGAGAGCTATAAGGACCTAATGAGAGAGAAATGTAATTCTATGCCTCTAGATGGATCAGATAAACTTCCAAATGGCCTAGAACATATTTGTAACTTCCCTAAGCATCACCCCATGCCACTAGTCCATAATTATAGGTATGAGACTATATAAAATAGGCCTTAGAAGATTGTTTTTTCCATTCAATAGATCTATTCAAGGTGTTAAATATTTAAAATTGGCATGGATAATAATGAGGAAGTCATATAGGTGAATCACATGCTTATTTGGGGCTTGGAATGTGTGGGAATCATGTGAATCCATTTTTTAGTCTCTAGATAGGGAGGCCTAATTGAGGTGTAGTTAGGAGAGAAAAGTTATAGAAAAGTACATTTCCCCTCACTTTTTGATCTTGAAATTGAACATGGAGTTGTAAGATTGTAATGGGTCTTGAAATATGCCCTCATATTATAAGTATCATCCATACAAATCTATAAAAAAATAGGTTTGTATGATTTTAGGGTTATAATGAATAAGGCCTAATTGGGGATTTATTAGATAATGAATTGTTGGGGATAGTTTGAGACCTCAAAATGGATTTTTATAGGTCCAACATGAATTAAATAGATCATCCATGAAGATTAGATGAGCTCAAGAAGATTTCAAGTTTTGATACTTGTGTGAAAAGTTGGCCTAAGGAGATGTAGAGTCTTTTAGACACCTAGCAAGAAAAGAGGTGATGTATCAAAAATAACATAAAGGGGTCAATTGATAGGTGTCAAGATCTAATTTGACCATCAAGAATCCCACTTATGCTTCAACATGCCAAGACAAAGGGTATCTTTTAATATATAGTCAAGGTGATAAGCAAACACTTCACCTCTTACACCATATGAAGGGATATAACATATATAAAGGAGATGCACATCACATTTGGGACCTATTGAGGTAGTTCAATAACTCCTCTCTTATTTGTAACTCACATAGACACTTGTTTACTCTCTCTCTCTCTCTCTCTCCTATGCCCTTCTTCTCTTCTCTTTCACTTTATCTATATATTGAACCATTTTTAGATTTTTAAAGGATCCTCCACCTAAGTATGGTGAAGCCCTACTCATTTTAAACCTTTTATAAATAAAGAAAAATTTGGTTTATCTTATCCATGGATTATGTTAATGTGTGTTTTAGACCAGTTGATCTTGTTAAGTGATAGTTTCACTTCCTTGGCATTTTTCCCTTGTTTGTATTCATATTCAATCTTTAATGTATTTTGTAGTTCTCTTGAAGTGTTCAAATTAAGTATTCATGAGTTTAGTGAGTTGTCTCTTCACTATTGTCATGTCATGACCTTTTGTTTAGTCCTCCTAGCTCAATATTGTCTTATAACCTCCATGATAAATATTAATACAAGAGGCAAATTTGTATCAATATCATGTAAAGATTAGTATTTTGTTTAAATTATAATTCCAATTGGTTGGTAGTGTATATTTTAAATTTGGTACATCACCTCACTAGGATAGGTTTCATTCATGTTTCCTCTCTCCCTTTTCATTTGAATGAGTTAGTAGTATAGGTGATGAGCAATCAAGACAAATCTAGGGATCTAGCTCTTCAATATAGAGGTTTACCCCTGTTATAGGTAACCCATAGACCTAAGGGTAAGTCCATGTTACACTCAATTATATATATATATATATATATATACAAATTACTAATAATGTTATAATTACTTGAGATAGATAATGTCTACAAATTTAAACTATCTACAAAGCTTGATTTTGAACTATATTAATGAGATAAGATAAATTATTAAAAATGAACACCTATTTCCCAAAAATATATAAAATCACCTATCTAGATTCAAAATCACCTCTAAGAATAAAGATCGCTTCTATCAAAAATTGGTTTTGCATAGACTAAAATTTATAATTTATATACAGAGTGTGAAAAAAGGTATATGGTACTAAATAAAAAAAATTATCTACATAAATATAAATGACAATGATTAAATATCAAAAACTATAATGACAACAATTATTATCTAACTACTATCAAAATTGCTTCTACAACTTTAAAAACCATAGCTAAGATTCAAAACCACTATTATAGATAAGAGATATTGAATGATAGATTTAAAAGGGTTATTTTATGGGTAATGATTTTATCTGAGTAGATTTCCCCCATTTATTATTATCAAATCATAGCCAAACATAGATAATAAAATTGTCATATATCAAACAATAAATTTTTAGTTAGTAAACTTATGCTAAAATTAAAATCATGATTTGTTGATGCAAAACCATAGATGGAAATCAATATCACAACTGTGGAGAAGTGGTTTTGAGTAATATAAAAATCCTAATTATTATAAGAGTGGTATAAACATTATTTTATCCTTTAAATATGACCAAGTTAGTCTACAAGTATAAAAGTTAGAAATAAGTTGAAATGCTTAATAATAACCTTAGTGCAATACTTAGTAAAAATCATGATTATACTAGACAAAGTATAGATGAGTTAAAAAACTAAAAATTTTGGGAAGAAAGTTTGAAAGAGGCCAAAAAACTAACCAAGAAGTTAATGGCTAGTGGTTAGGTTCATGCAATTAGTAAAAATTGCAACTAGGATCTATAAAACTGCAATTTGTAGTGCAAAACTACAATCCTTTTGAAACATGAAAATTTTAATATATTGGAGCCCAATCTCTCTCTAACACATGATATAAGTACACACCACTAAGAGGAGGGGGGATGAATAAGATTTTAATAATAATGTAGTTCAATTCCCAACTCTTTAAGCTACTTTAACCAATCACATCAATATGCACGATAAATGAATCAAAGAATAAATATGAATGTAATAATTACACAAGATTTATGTGGGAAAACATCATGGGGGATAAAAAACACTCTCAAGTCTATAAAATAATGGACTAAGGTCCTATAATATGATCACAAACATGAGGATTTATTGAAGCACCAACTTCACAAGGAGCACCAACCCTTAAAGATGACAAGCACCAACTTGCCTAAGATGTTGAGCACCAACACAACACCTAACAAATGAAGAATCATTGAAATTTGATTTCTTCTCAATCTGATGGAGAAACTTTTAAATAACACTCTTTTCCAAGTTTTAAACTCCACACAAGTCACAAACACCAAGCTATCTCTTCAACACAAGTAATCATCCCTTCGCAAAATATTTCACTCATAAAAATTATGCACTCATAAATCTAGTAAAAATAATCAATATAATCAAAAAATTATGCTGAGTCTAATAATATTTTTATTTTCTTAATCTCATATAAAAATTGGTCACCAAGACACCCAACAACCTTCCCACAAGGTCTTCAAAATATCAACACTTGATTATCTTAGCTTAGTCCACTCACACACAAAGGCCATAAAACATCTTGTATATATACAATTCTCAATTATGTTTGACCATATATATTTATAAAATTTTAGGAAGAATTATTTATGTCTCCCAAGGTCATCCATGATCCTCTACACAAGCTTTCTATAACATACCATGAGCTCATGCCAAAAGCACCTCACAAATGAAACATAGATCCACTTGTAAGACTATGTTTGACGAATAAGAGATTAGTAAAACCATAAAAAACATTAAAGAGGATATTTAAGAAGTAATAAATAATCCCTAACTATTATAAACACTTTATTTGACCATGTACCTTGCAAATAAACTCAATCATCCAAAATAGGTTCCTTTTAACTAGTAAAACCATCATGGTCAACTATGAGTCAACCATTCAATCATCTCTAAGTGAATAGGAACAATAATAATCTCATGGATAGAGGTAATACATCCCATAAATCACCTCTAAGATCTCAGACCCATCCCTACTCATTGATTATGTCTTCTAATTTCACTTCTCATTCTATTGGTCTTTTTCACTCATGGCATCCTTTCCTTCATATCGACTAGACAAATTTGAGGACCTATAAATTTGACACAAATAAATTAATATTCATAAAAATTTTCATGAATTTTTGAGTAAAGTCATAAGATTCATCACACACCCATTTTTTCACCTGGTTACTTTCAAAAATCTCTCATAATATCAAAAACAATGTTAAGAAGCACTATTTTATGGGACCCACAAATAATCAAGATTAAATAAATGCATATTAAAAATAATAGAGGAGTAATATGAAACCTCAAATCATCATCCTAGCCATCCAAATTTTTTTAATCACCTACAATCAAAATCTTTCCAATCGGGTCTAAGACTAGGGTTTTTGCACATAAAAACCTGCTTATCTTCTTAGCAATCATTCCTAAACAATATGGCCTAAATCTATGAAATAATGATTTAAAAATAATCTTAGGAACCTTCATAAAATTTTACAAAAGGATTATCTCCCCATGAAAAATCTACTTGAGCTAATGAACATGAGAACTTTCCTCTCAAGCTCTAAACGCACCATTCCAGCACCCTCTAAAGAATATGAAGTCATTTCTGAATTTATCTCTCATTTTTTGACTTATAAATTTTTAAATAAAATGTAAAACACCTCTATTATCATCTCCCATGAAAATAAAATCTTTACCAACCTGAAAACACCCTTTGACCCTTCACAAGGCCTTATAAGCCCACCTAGGCCAACAAGGCAAATGGATAAACTATCTTACAAACCACTATCCACCACTTTAAAAACATATATCTAACCTATTATCATCTTATATGTGTAAAAAATTCATATGAAATGTATATTTAGCTTCATACTATGGCATATAAGCCATAGGGCTCAAAAAAACCATAGGCAACCATGTATGATCAAGCCTACAAGGCACAAACTGACCTGCATACCTCATGAAGGCCACATGAAGTAAAAACTTGAGAATAGAACATAATAGGAACAAGTAAAACATCATAATACTAGGCTCAATTCATCCATACAAAATCCACCTAGAAAACCCATGCACACCCTTGTAAGTATCATGTTACTCTAAGTACATTAGACCACCATGTTGCATCACTCTAACCTGTTAGACCACTTTGTCATCACTAATGCCACTTAAAATAAATGACAACACATCTACCATAAATATCCAAAAAATAGGTTATACAAGTTGATTTAACATGTATTATACACACAAGGGTTTATTTAAATGAGGGTTCTCACTATGGTCACCAATGTATGCTTGTAAAATTTGAGTTATGGATTCAATATACTATATATAGTAACTTAATCCAAAAATTTTTAAAAAAAATCAAATGGAGAGAATATAAAGTTAATCAAAACTTATAATAAGTCTCTCATCATCACTGTGATTCTATTGTCTTCCCTCCAAGATATTTAAATGGATTCTCCAAGTATTTTTGACTTGATTTTTGGATTGATTGATAATGGTGGCTTAAGGAATTTTAAGTTAACATGAAATGATTAATGGCTTCTTGAATTAAAGGATAATGTGGATGTAATGAGATTATTAAGGCGAATAAAGAGGTTATATGCATGCAATTTACAAGGTTTTCAAGTTCTAGTTCAACCAAAATCCATGCTTAGTTATTTATAAGGTGATGAGGGAGAATTAAAATGAATTTAAAATCCATTAGAACCCTCAAATTTTAGATAATGATATAAAGTTAGATAAGTCTCTAGAGTTTTAGAGGATTCTAGATTTGATTGTGAGTTAATAGTGATTAGTTTAGGGTTTGTAGGGAGGTTTAAGGATCTAGGTGTGTAGCAGAGGCTATGGATAGGTTGGATAGGAGGGGTAGGTAGATTATTTTGAATTTTAAATTGGAAAGTGGGGCAAGTGGTTAGTAAATTAGGTGGTATTGTTATTTTAATGGGATATTAATGGGATAAACAAGAGATTAATATAACATTGGGGGTGTAGGAAGGTTAGTATGATGTAGGAAATATATAATGGGGAATGAGATTTAATTATTTAATTAGGACTATAATTATAATATTAATTATAATAAATAGCAAGATTAATGGAATAGTTAGGGTGAGTAGATTTAGATGTATATAATATAGAAGTAGGTAGTATAGTGAAGTCAGTTGGATCAACCATTTTATGGTAGTTTCAAAGGGCAAATTTATGTTTTTTCCCTCAAAATCATGAATTTTCTTCTGAGTGTTTCTATTAAATGGAAAATAATTGCACCATTTTTTTTGTATTTTATGCTCTATAAAACTTTTAATTTTATTAAGTATTATATAAGTTATCATAGTTTTACTAACTACCACTATTGTAAAATAAAATGACTATTCTTTTATATACAACTTTCCAACAATAAATAGTCACACCAGACCATTGTTAGGATTTATGTACCTTAGTTTCACCTTTCCAAAATAGTTTAATTTTTAAATTTTATTTATTATTTTTAAATTTATCATAATTTTAATAACTAATATTTGTAAACAAAATGGAGCTTTCTATTTTATCTAGAGCAATGCATCAATTAAGCAATGATATGGATAAATTCAATAGTAATATGCATGATACTTTAGATAGATTTAAGCTTCACTCCCATATACTAAAAACGTATGCTAAGGAAATTAATGCATGGTTGAATTGGGAGAATAACTATAGTGAATAGTATGGGAATTTGTTTCTTATATTTGAAGAATATAAAGAAAAAATAGTTGTATTAATGGATTTAGAAGATACTTGCATAACATGGCATGAAGATATATTTCACTTGGATGAAGGTGATTTACTTGGTCTTCTATTCATTGATTCTTCCATATATATGGTAGGAACTTATTTTATTATTTCCTCTAATGATTCCAACAATTCAATGAATTTTTGGGTGGAATTAGCCACTCCAACAAAAATGTATGTTAAGACCAATGCTAATCGTTAGAGGTATAATCACTAAGAGGGGGGTGAATTAGTGAGACCAAACAATATAACTTAAATTTTGATATTTATAAACACTTAATCAGTTACCATAAGAATTAGTGAAGCATACACATCATCAATAGCAATGGGCAAGAGAGACAATGCAAGATAAATCACATAACACATGACATACAAGGGAAACCCTCTTAAGGAATAAAACCCACTGGAACCTATAATTAGAGTAATGTCTTATAATAACAAAAACTTATTTAGACTATCTACAAATGATCAAGGAACTAAAATCCCTATTTAGTGAGACTACAATCCCACAAGGTGATGCCATACTTATCTAACTGAGTTGCAACAAAAACCAAAATTTTAGAAAGTTTTACCTTGAAAAGAAGCTACAACCACCTTAGATGTTGAGCTTCTACAAAAATACCTATGAACACATCCACCTCTGAACTAATGTCTACAACACCTAATGATGGACCTCTACTTATCACTCTTCACCTTTGTTCACACTCAATCTACAAAAGAACTATTTTGCCAATAGAATTATGACCTACATGGCATATAAATAGTCTTCAGTTTGTTCTACTCTTCAACTCATCCTTAGAGCACCCTACCCCTCCTTCACTCCATAATTCACACACACAATCCTATTTCTAATTTATCCCAAGTCTCTCACATAAAATTATAAAAATCACCACATTTGTTTCTACTATTTATAGAGCATACTTGATAATCAAAACATTGGTCAGCCATTAGGCATGCCTTATCCCTTAAGGCATATCTCACATGAAGACACAACTCAAAATAATATTCATAGGTTGGCCATATAATTTATGGGTTACCCTTAAGCATCTACATATTTTAATAATGCCCTTGTAACTCTTATAAGTCTCATGTGAATCCACTCCTCCCTTTAACACTTCATTGAATGAAATAAGAACACGAGACCGCTTTAAGGTACATGGGTCCACTCTTTATGTCCCCTTAAATATCCTCAAATGATCATAGTCTACTTTGATTACCTATGCATATGCTCAAATAACTTAAAAATTGACCTGGTGCATAATAACATCATGCACAAATACATACTCAACTTTGTAAGCATTGTTCATACTCAAGATAGATTGATCACACCTCCAAAATCCACATAGAGTATCCTCATGGAGTCCATAACACTCTCTAACTATTAGGAGATTAGTCAAACTAGTAGGAGATTAGTCAAACCCTAAAAATAAATATAGATTGTACTCAATAAGTCCTCAACACTCTCTAACCATAAGAAACACTTGATCTAACCATCTTCCCTACAAATAAACTCAATCATCTAAAATAGGTTCCTTTTAATTAGCAAAACTGTCATGGTCAAATATGAGTCAAACATTAAATAATATCCAAGTGAATAAGATCAATAATTATCTCATGGATATATGTAATAGATCCCATACATCAACTCTAAGAGATCATAACCATCCCTACTCACTGATTAGGTCTTCCAATTTCACTTCTCACTCCAATTGGTCTTTTTCACTCATGGCATCCTTTCCTTCATATCAACTAGACAAATTTGAGGACCTATAAATTTAACAAAAATAAATTAATCTTACCAAAAAGTTTCATGAATGTTTGAGGTAATTCATAAGCTTCATCATATACCCATTTTTTCACTTGGTTAATTTAGAAAATCTCTCACAATATCAAAAACATTCTTAAGAAGAAATTTTTATGGGAATAACATATAATAAATATTAAATAAACACATAATTAGAAGCATAGGTAATTAATATACAACCTCCAATCATCATCCTATTAATCCACCTTTTTTTGATCACCTAAAATCAAGATCTTTCCAATTAGGTCTAAGACTAGGGTTTTTGCACATAAAAACTTGCTTACCTTCTTAGCAATAGTTCATAAGTAATAGGACATTAATACATGAAATAAATATTTAAAAACATTTTTAGGAACCTTCCTAAAATTCTCCAAAAGGGTAATCTCCCCATGAAAAGTCTACATGAACTAATGAATGTGAGAACTTTCCTCTCGAGCTCAAAATATACCATTTGAGCACCCTCTGAAGAACATGAAGTCATTTTTAACTTTATCTCTCATTTGATGACATATGACTTTGTAATTATTCTTTAACACACCTATTTAATCATCTCCCATGTAAATATAAGCTTCACCAACTTGCAAAAACCCCTTGATCCTTCACAAGGCCTCACAAGCCCACCTAGGCTAACTAGGCCAATGGTCAAACTATCTTGAAGACCACATGCACCTCTTGAAAACCATATATATAAACTCTTATCATCCTATACATGTAAAAATTAATATTCCAAGAATAATAATCTCTATACCATGGCATATAAGCCATAGGACTCAAAAAAACCTATAGGCGACCATGCATGATCAAGACTACAAGGCACAAACTAACTTGCATACCTCATGAATGCCACATGAAGTCAACCCTTGAGAATAAAATATATCAAGACCAAGTCAAACATAATCATACCAAGATCCATTTATCCACAAAAAATCTACCTATGATACCCATGCACACCCTTGTAAGTATCACATTGCTCTGAATAAATTAGACCACCATGTTCCATCACTCTAACCTATTAGACCAATGTTTCATCACCAATACCACTTGAAATAAATGAAAACACATCTACCATCAATATCCCAAAAATATTACCCTTTATCATTGATGGAAACACTCCTTTTCTCTCTCCCCCTTTGTTAAAATGATAAAGTGGACTCTTTTCAATATTAGGCACCAAAGAAAACAAGCAAATGAGTTATAGAGAACTCATGAAAACATGCTCTCCTACATGAAATATTTTTAAAATGGACCATTCAGACCTCAAATAAGCAAAACTCCCCCTTGGAAGATGCTCTCACTTAGAAATTTCTCTTGAACCATTAAGATACTTGGACCTATCACCAATTTACAAGGCAACATAGCTCCCCCTAGGAACCTACTCCACTTTTAAGTCTCCCCCTTAGTCTACACAACTAATTCATACCTCTAGGACCTTCAATAATAGCTACCATAAATTGAAAAAACAACAAGATCACCATAGTATCATCCAAACTCACTTATCATTACACGCAAGGCACCCTGTAGACCACTAAAGGAACTTAAAGAACACCACCATACCTTGAAAAAATTTAGAGTGGACCAAAATACTTATCTAGAACCAATAATACCATCCTCCTTTGGAAAATTTCTTCAACAATCTTCATTTTCTTCATTAGGCCTATTTAGACTCCTTGTAACCCTATTTGGCCATTAAGACCTCATAACTGTCTATCCTAATCTCTTCAAGCTATGAAAATTAATATTTTTAGACAAATACCATTTAACCTCAATCATACTAAAATTGGGCCTCCAACTCATAATCCTTATCATACTTCCTTCCTTAGCCTACTAGCCAATTGTGCCTCCTAGTGAGCTAAAACTTGAATAAAAAGAAATATACTCACTTCCAAACCACTTTAAAATTTGATTTAGATACAAATTTGGAACATTTAACTACTTTTGAGGCTTTCAACCTCTAAATCCAAAGCTTAATCACTTTTCCAAACATGCCTAAATTATTAAGCTTTTAAAGTAATAATTGATCAAAAGTCAACCTTCAATTAATGTAGACACTTGAGCTAGATACCACACTTGGAGATCATAAAAACTCACTTCCATTCCAAATTTAAATCCTCTACAAATTTTGTAACATTGAATTCCTCTAAGCCTCCAAACACATGCTCTTGAGAAGAAGAGCCAGAGACCACTCACAACACTCCACTTGGAAAAAAAAGCATTCATCAACTTATGAAACCACTTGTAACATGTCTTAAACACATGTACAGACCTCCTTGAGCAAAAATGTCTTCATAACACATCTTCATACTTCAATTTACTCTTAAAACCAATAAATCTATGTATACAAGCCCATTATCTATAGCAAGCACCTTGACCAAAAGGGTAAATTCATACCTAAGCACCTTATGGACACCATCAAACCTCCTATCCTAATTTGACATGTCAAACCCAACTTTAATAACTTATTATCAAGTTCATCTCCACCTTAGAACACTATATGAGTTGTCTTGGCACTTTCTAGATAGTCAGAACTACAAAAAATGGTCAACTTAGACTTTTGACCATAAAACACATATCTAAGCATATCAAGACCTCAAACCACTTGGGAATGAATCGTGAAAATCTTCCTCAAGAAGCCATACAATCAAATTATTACTTCTCCTTCAAATCACCACTCAACCAATGCATCATCAATTGATCAAAATGACACTTTAGGACCAAAAGACCTGAACATACATTTTGAACAAATAACTAACCTCAAAAACTAAAGCAATGCTTCTAACTGATTACTTCACCACTCCCAATGACTCATTATTGATCCAAGAAAGAAGAAATGACCCCTAGATAGGATCTTAGATATTCAAACATAATTTTAGGCAATGGTTTAGTCATTATGTCTGTTAGTTGTTCTTTAAAAGGTACATATTCTAATTTGAAAACTTGATCACTAACTTGCTCCTTTAGAAAAATGATACTTGATAGGGATATGTTTAGTCTTAGAATGCATCACTGAGTTATTTGAAATGTTTATGGCACTGTTATTGTCACATAAAATAAGACAAGGACCATCTTGACTTACCTTATAATCTTCTAAAGTCTACTTCTTCTAGATGACTTGAGTACAACAAGAAGCTACAACAATGTATTTAGCATCTATAGTAGATATAAATACTAAATATTACTTCTTTCTTAACTAAGATACCAATGATTCACCTATGAAGAACACTCCTCCATTAGCTCTCTTCTTATCATCAACATATCCAGCCCAATCAACATCTATATAAGATTTTATCTTGAATTCCTTACTTTAAGGATACCACAAACCATAGTTCATGGTTCCTTTGAGATACCTTAAGATTCTCTTAACAACCTTCAATTGATATTCTCTAGGATCTACTTGATATCTTCCAACTACACTTGCTACTTGCATAATATTAGGTCTAAAATTAGTAAAATACAATAGACTCCCCACCATGGATCTATACAAGGATTGATCAACTTTAGGAGACTCATCATACTTACTCAACTTACATCCTATTTCCATAGGAGTAGTCATGGGTTTTCTATACAACATATTGAATTTCTCAAGTATCTCCTTAATGTATTTATCTTGAGAAATAAAGATCCCTTTCTGTATTTGATTTATCTACATTCTTAGGAAGAATGAGAGTTCTCCCAACACAAACATCTCAAATTCAATTTTCATTACCTTTACAATGTCCTTACTCATCTTATCATTTATTGAACTAAATATTATGTCATCCACATAAACCACAAAAAGAAATTTATGTTCTCCTTTTGACTTGATGTAAATATTGATGTCTACTACTCCTCTTCTAAAACTTTGACTTAGGAGATACTTATCTAATCTATCATACCAAGTTTTAAGATCTTGTTTAAGGCCATAAAGAGACTTATTCAATTTGTAAACAATTTTTTTTATTATACTTTATAGCATAACCCTCAGTAAACTCCATAAAAGCCTCTTCTTCTAATTTTCCATTTGAAAATAGAGATTTAACACCCATTTGGTATACCTTGAAATTTTTGGAATTAGCATAGGCTAAAAATAGTCTGATAGCTTCCATTCTAGCTACATAAGCAAAAGTTTCATCAAAGTCAATCCCTTATCCTTGAGCATAGCCTTTATATACCAACTTGTCCTTACTTCTTACCACTTTACCTTTCTCATTCAACTTATTCTTATATACCCACTTTATTCCAATTACATTCTTTCCCTTAGGCCTAAGAACTATATCCCAAGTGTCATTTATTTTAATCTAATCAATTTCTTCATCCATATCATAACACCATTCCTTTTCCTTATTGTCTTGAATGAAGGCTTTTGGTTCATGAATAGACAAAAAGGATGAATCATATTGATCTTGATTGGACAACAATCTTCCCCTAGTCTATATACTAGCATTCATATCACCAATGACTTGAGAAACTAGATGATATACCTAAGTTTTTCTTGAAGGAACTTTAGTATCAAGTCTGATATCTTCTTCATCATCTTCATCTAATGTATAGATATATTGGTCTTTATTTATAGTATAACTAATAGTTGGTCACATGGCTTCAAACTAGACTTCTTGGTAGGACTATTTTCATCAAATCTCACATAGAACTTTCAACAATTTTATGAAGTCTTTTGTTGAAAAATATATAAGCATAACTAATAGAATAATACCCAAAAAGGATACCTTCATTGAATCTATAATCAAACTTGCCTAGATTTTCTTCATCCCTTTTGATGTAACACTTACTTCCAAACACTCTAAAGTACATGAAATTATCAACTTAATTTTTCCATAGTTCATAAGGGGTCTTGTATTTATTCACTCTAATTTGATATCTATTAAGAATTTAGACTGAAGTACTTATAGGCTCTTCCAAAAACCATCAGACAACTTAACATCTTATAGTAGAGTTTTAGACATCTCCTAAATAGTTCTATTCTTTCTTACAACTACTCCATTTTGTTGTGGAGTTCTAGAAATTGAGTATTATATTTTTTATTCCATGAGTATCATATAACTCATCAAACTCATTATACATGAATTCTCCACCTCTACTTGATCTGATACACTTGATCTTTGATCCCTTCTCATTCTCAACAAGGGTTTTCAAAGCTTTGAACTTGGTAAAAGCATCTAATTTTTATTTTAAGAAATATATCCAAGTCATTCTTATGAATTCATCAATTAGTAACATGAAATATTAATTACCTTGTAGAATTTGAGTACTCATAGGACCACATAAGTTATTGTGAATTAATTCCAATGATTTAGTAGTAGAAAACTCCTTTGTCTTGTATCTTCTCTTTACTTGTTTACCATGGAGACAAGACTTACACAAATATTGAGGAGCCTTATAAATATTGGACATATGTCTTACAAGCCCTTATAAACTAATCCTTATCATATTATTGAATTTTATGTGACCAAGTCTTCTATGCCATAGCCAACTTTTTTCTACTTGACTCAACAAACACTTTTCTCTTTTGTATTCATGATATACATACATATTGTTTTATATCTTGTGAATCTTAGAAATGAGTTTGCCATATTTTCCTTTTATAATTTCAAAAAAATCATCATATAAGGTCACAACATTACCTTGTTCACACATATGACTAACACTGAGAAGATTATTCTTTAAGCCTTTAACATATAAAACATTTTTAGTCTTTGAAATTCCATTGTCTAAACTCAAAGTTCCCTTACCTCTTATAGTATCAGATTTTTTGTCACCAAACCTAACAACACTAGGGTTTGATTTCTTAAGAATGATGAATTTCCTCTTATCTCCTATCATGTGACTAGAACAACCACTGTCTATGTACTAGTTCTTATCCCCATTTTCTTCTGAATGTAATGTAGCTTGAACAAATATGAACTCTTCATTAGAGATCATGATGTACCTTAGAATCACATTTAAAGATGTTAAGCCTCAAAATTATCTACTCTGATACCAATTTATATAATTACACACCATTGAGAGGGGGGCTTAAATTAGTGTTTTATAATAATTCAATTCAATTCCCAACTCTTTAAGCTACTTTAACCAATCACATCAATATGAAAAATAGATAAATCAAAGAACAAATATTAATGTAGCCATTACAAAATATTTATGTGGAAATCCCTCATGGGGGAGAAAAACCACTCTCAAGACTACAAAACAATGAACTATAGTCCTATAAAATGATCACAAACATGAGGCTTTAGTGAAGCACCCAGTTCACAAGGAGCACCAACTTGCCTAAGATGTTGAGCACCAACACAACACATATCAAATGAATAATTATTGAAATTTTATTGCTTCTAAGTATGATAGAGAAATCCTATAATAACACTCTTCTCCAAGTTTGCAACTCCACACAAGTCACCAATACCAAGCTATCTCTTCAACATAAGCAATAATCCCTTCACAAAATATTTCACTCATATACAAATATGCATTCATAAATATAGTAAAAATAATCAACATAAATATAAATTTATGATGAGTCTAATGATATTTTTCTCTAATCAATATCATATAAACATTGGTCACCAAAACCCCCAACAAATTTTGCAAAAGGTCTTCAAAATATCAACACTAGCTTGTCTTAGCTTAGTCCACTCACACACAAAGGGCATAAAACATATTGTATATATACCATTATCAATTATGGTTGTCCATATATCTTTATAAAATTTTAGGAATAATTATTTATGTCTCCCATGGTTGGCCATGATCCTCTTCACAAGCTTTATATACCATACCATGAGCTCATGCCAAAAACACCTCACAAATGAAGCATAACTACACTTGTAAGACTATGTTTGACCAATAAGAGATTATTAAAACCCTAAAAATAACTAAAAATTATATTCAATAAGTCCTTAACACTCTCTAACCATAAGAAACAATTATTCTAACCATGTGCCCTACAAACAAACTCAATCATCCAAAATAGGGTCCTTTTAACTAGCAAAACCATCATGGTCAGTTATGAGTCAACCATTCAATCATATCCAAGTGAATAAGAACAAAAATAATCTCATGGATATAGGTTATAAATCACCTACATCACCTCCAAGAGCTTAGACCTATCCCTACTCATTGATTAGGTCTTCCAATTTCACTTCTCACTATAATTGGTCTTTTTCACTCATGGCATCCTTTCCTTTATATCAACTAGATAAATTTAAGGACCTATAAATTTGACATATAGAAATTAATATTCATAAAAAATTTCATTAATGTTTGAGGCAATTCATAAGATTCATCACACACCCATTTTTTCACCTAGTTACTTTCAAAAATCTCTCACAATATCAAAAACACTGTTAAGAAACATTTTTCTATGAGACCCACAAATAGTCAAGATTAAATAAACACATACTCAAAATACTATAGGAGTCCTATAAAACCTCCAATAATCATCTTATCAATCCACCAGTTTTTGAGCACCTACAAGCAAGAAATTTCCAATCAGGTATAAGATTAGGGTTTTTGTATATAAAAAGCTATTTACCTTCTTAACATTTGTTCATAAAGAATAGGACCTTAATCCATGAAATAATTCTTGGAAAAACTTCTTAATAACATTAATCATATTTTAAAAAATTATTATCTCCCCATGGGAAGTCTACACAAGCTAATGAATATGAGAACTTTCCTCTCGAGCTCAAAATGCACCATTCGAGCACCCTCTAAAGAGCATGAAGTCATTTTAAACTTTCTCTCTCATATACTAACATATGAATTATTAAATAAACTTTAACACACCTATTTGACCATAAACCATGCAAATACAAGATTCACCAAACTACATACACCCTTTGACCCTTCACAAGGCCTCCTAAGCCCACCTAGGCCAACTAGGCCAAAGGCTAAACTGTCTTGCATACCACTAGCCAACTCTTGAAAACCATTTATCTAAACTCTCAACATCATATAAATGTCCAAAATGTATATACCAAGCATGTTTAGCTCCATACCATGGCATATAAGCCATAGGACTCAAAAAAACCTAAAGGAAACCATTCATGATCAAGCCTACAAGGCACAAACTAACCTACATACCTCATGAAGGCCACATGAAGTCAACCCTTGAGCATATAAAACATAAGGAAAAAGTCAATCATCATCATACCAAGCTCCATTCAACCATAAAAAATCCACTTAGGACACCCATGCACACCCTTACAAGTATCACATTGCTCTGTGTATATTAGACCACCATGTTCCATCACTCTGACCTATTAGACCACTTTTTCATCACTAATGCCACTTGACATCAATGACAACACATCTACCATCAATATCCCAAAAACATGTTCTACAAACTAATTTAACATGTATTATACACACAAGGGTTTGTTTAAATGAGAGCTCTCACTGTGGTCGCCAATGTATGCTTGTCAAATTTGAGTTATTGATTTAATATACTATATATAGTAATTTAAGCTAAAATTTCCAAAAATATCAAGGGGATCAAATATAAAATAAATCAAAACTTATAAGAAGGCTCTTACCATTACCTTGTTTCTCTTGTCTTCTCTCCAAGATATTTAAATGGATTCTCCAAGTATTTTTGACTTGCTTTTTGGATTGATTGATAATGGTGGCTTCAAGATTTTAAGTTAACATGAAAGGATTAATGGATTCTTGGATGAAATGATAATGTGGATGTAATGAGAGTATGAAATCTAAGAGATCTAGTATATGTATGCAAGTTTCAAAGCTTTCAAGTTTTAGTTCAACCAAGATCCATGCTTAGTTATTTATAAGATGATTAGGTAGAATTAAAATGAATTTAAAATTAATTAGAACCCTCTAATTTTATAGAATGATAGAAAGCTAGATAAGGATCTAGATTTTTAGAGGCTTCTATATTTGATTATGAGTTAATAGTGATTAGTTTAGGGTTTGTAGGGAGGTTTAAGGATCTAGGTGTGTAGGAGAGGCTATGAATAGGTTGGCTAGGAGGGGTAGGTAGATTATTTTGAATTTTAAATTGGAAAGTGGTGCAAGTGGTTAGTAAAATAGGTGGGATTAGTAGTTTAATGGGATGTTAATGGGATAAATAAGAGATTAATATACCATGGGGGATATAGGAAGGTTAGTATGATGTAGGAAATACATAATGGGGAATGGGATTTAATTATCTAATTAAGACTATAATTATAAGATTAATTATAATAAATAGTGGGATTAGTGGAATAGTTAGGGTGAGTAGATTTAGATGTATACAATATAACTATTTGTACTATTGTGAATCCAATTGGATCAACCATTTTATTGTAGTTTCAAAGTGTAGATTTATGCTTTTTTCCCTCAAAATCATGAATTTTCTTTTGGGTTTTCCACCATTTTTTTGGATTTTTTGCACCTCATTTCCAATTTTCTAGAACATTTTGAATTTTTAAATTTTATTAAGTACTGTAGAGGTTATCGTAGTTTTACTAACTACCACTATTGTAAAATATAATGACTATTATTTTATATACAACTCTCCAATAGTAAATAGTCACACCAAACCATTTCTAGTCTTAATGTACCTTGGTTTCACCCTTACAAAATAGTTTAAATTTTTTAATTTTATTTAGTATTTTGAAAGTTATCACAATTTTACTAACTACTCTTTGTAAACAAAATAGATCTTTCTATTTTATCTAGAGCAATGTATCACTTAAGCAATGCTATGGATAAATTTAGTAGTAATATGCATGTTACTTTAGATATATTTTAACTTCACTCCCATATACTAAAAAATTATGGTAAGGAAATTAATGGATGGCTGAATTGGGAGAATAACTATAGCGAATGATATGGGGATTTATTTCCTATATTTGAAGAAAATGAATAAAAAATAATTGTTTTAATGGATTTAGAATAAACTTGTGGAGCATGGCATTAAGATATATTTCACTTTATTGAGGTTGATTTATTTGTTCTTCTATTCATTTATTCTTCCATATATATGGTAGGCACTTCTTTTCTTCTGCCCTCCAATGATTCCAACAATTCAGTGAATTTTTTGGTTGAATTGGCCACTCCAACAAAAATGTATGTTAAAACTAATGCTAAGTGTTAGAGTTATAATCACTAAGAGGGGGGGGGGTGAATTAGTGAGCCAAAATAATCCAACTTTAATTTTTATCTTTATAAACACTTAATCAGTTACCACAAGCATTGAAGAAGCATACACATCATTCATAGCAATGAGCAAGAGAGACAATGCAAGATCAATCACATAACACATGACATACATGGGAAAACATATTAAGTAATAAAATACATTAGAACCTATAATTAGACTAATGTCTTATAATAACAGGAACTAATTTAGACCATCTAAAAATGATCAAGGAACTAAAATCCTTATTTAGTGAGACTACAATCCCACAAGGTGATGCCACACTTGTATAGTCAAGTTACAATAACAACCAAACTTTTAGAAAGTTTTACCTTAAAAGGAAGCTACAACCACCTTAGATTCTAAGTTTCAACAACACCTATGAACACATCCACCTCTAATCTATTGTCTACAACACCTAATGATGGACCTCTACTTATCACTCTTCACCTTCACTCACACTCAATCTATAAGAGTACTATTTTTCCAACAAAATTATGACCCACATGGCATAAAAATAGTCTTCAATCTATTATACTCTTCAAATCATCCCTATATCACCCTACCCCTCCTTCACTCCATAATTCACACACACAAGCCTCTTTCCAATTTATCCCAAGTTTCTCACATAAAATTCTAAAAATCACCACATTTGGTTCTACTATTTATAGAGCATACTTGATTATCAAAACCTTGGTCATCCATTAGGTATGTCTTAGCCCTTAAGTCATGTCTCACATTAAGACACAACTCAAAATAATATTTCTAGGTTAGCCATAGAATTTATGGGTCATCCTGAAGTAGCTACACCTTTTAATAAGGCCCTTATAGCTCTTATATTTCTCATGTGAACCCATTCCATCCTTTAGCACTTCATTTTTTAAAAAATAACATGAGACCACTTTAAAATACATGGTTCCACTCATTATGTCCCCTTTGATATCCTCAAATGAACACAATCAACTTTTCTCACCTCTAAGTATGCTCAAACAGCTTAAACACTAACTTGGTGCACATGAACATATAAACAAATACACATTCAACTTCTTAAGCATTTTTCATACTCAAAATATATTTATCACACCTCAAAATCCACATATAGCATTGTCATTGAGTCTAAAACATTCCCCAATAACTAATTCATGAAGATACAACAAAATAGTATCTATATAAGTTTAGTTATCCTTCTCGGGTCTCTTGTAGAAAAAGCACAAACACATAGTCAACTTTAAGGCTCAATATTTTTTACTATACTCACTTTCAGATCTTCAAATCTATATTTTCATATGTGCCTTGGAGTTCTCTAAAAATTTTATTTTTCTAGAAATAGAAAATTTGAATGCTATCAAAAGATATAGACAAAATATAGATCTCTAGTTTTTCCCTATGTTAAATTCCAATATTTAAATGACGATGATCATAGTTAAACCTCAAAAACTTTGTAATCATTTCATGTCCTCACTTATTCAAATCAAATATGCACCATTGATCTTGTTCAATATTCAACACATAGGCCACCAATGCCAAATGTTAAACATCTGATAGTTGACCTCATCTCATGCACCCTAGAAACTTTAACTCAACACACTCTATCGATCTCTATGGATCAGTTAGGTCTTTATAAATCAATTTTCACCATTTGATCAATCTGTATGAATACCTACTTAATGTTAGATCCTCATCCTTTACCTTTAATCAAGCATTAAACATTATGCACCTATTCTCATTTCACTTATTCATAACTTCTTGGAGCAACACACATCATTGATCTTACTCAAACTTTAACTTGTACAAAAATGACCAAATATGGGGACCCTTTTAATATGCCTAGAAGGCCAAATTTGGGCATATACATCTTTCATTGTTCTTTGGTGAATGATATCAAATTTATTCCAAATGATCTCCTCATATAGGAGAATCCAACCATATAACAATATGATCTTTAAGCCTTGACATATGTGAGATATAATTCCATTAAAATTCCTTCTAAAAATGTTTTGTCACAAACCTAACTATGTCAAAAACCTAATTTGGAGGCCAACTTTAAACAAGCATATCTTTTGTCATGTTTTAGAACATGATCTAAATTTTAGCAAAAATTAACTAGGATGAAAATTGATGAAACCCATATGATCATTTTCTATTGACACCTTTATATGTGGATGATATAAAATCATCAAAATGCCTATGGAAATTTGGCTAAGTATGTAAAAACATAGTCAAACTACCTAAGAGCCCAAATTTACATATGCATATCTTTTGACGTACTTTATGACATGATCTAAAATTTAGCAAAAATAAAATAGGCATAAAAATGAATAAAATCATATGATTATTTTATCCCAACAAATCCATCAATGTGAATTAATACCTTATCAACAAGCTTACTCAAAATTTTTTGGCCACATGCAAAGTTGGCTAAGTATGGGAAAATAATGAATTCTGATTGAGAAGGAAACTTTGCACCCTCATATATTTGATTGTGCTTCAATTCATGACTTGATATTTGAAACATAAAAACTAGGGACTAATATAATCATAAACATATGACCAAATTCTCTTGACTCATTCCCACATGGTAATGGTGACATCATTAACCGACCTACTTAGATTTTCTACCACTAGACCCAAAGTGTTTAAATGAGAATAATTATGAACCAGGTGAATCCCCCTTATTCAAAAAAACATTCAAATCATTCATTAATTTTAATATGATCCCTATCACATTCTCAAATCACCATACTCATCCTTTAACCTCTCTAACCATTCCAAAATAGAAGATAAACTAAGCATACTTCAAACACACTAGGATAAGCACATTGCACACTTTGTCATTGTTACTTAAGTTATCAAATCACTTCATTAAATCACTAAGATATATTCATTACATCACCATGACATCATTTGATAACTCTCCAAAAATTTACCACTTTGTCATTGATGTCAACAACCATCATATATAGAAATATGCAACCCACCTTCTCTCTCTTCAAGCACTCCTACTATAGGTACTTTCTCCCCCTTTGACACAATGATAAAGTGGGAATTGACTAATATTGGGGACCTAAAAATAATATCAAATAGGAAATGACCATATTATAAAGATGATAAAAACCCCCCCTTACCTTGATCCAACCTCTTCTTATTCTAACAACTGCCTCTTGCTCTATGCTAACACTCTCTTCAAACAAGCACTGCAACTAATGAAGAAAGAAAACACAAAAGAATTGAAATCTAATGGAATGAATCAATAAACATTTGAGAGTGATTCCCCCTAATAACTTTAAGAAATTTAACCCTCTAATCATCTTCATATCTCCACACACCATGAATAAACACCACATATGCTTACTAGCCTTCTCTCTCAAGCTATCATAAGGACCACCAATAGTACTTCATGGCACTCAAAAAAAAAGAAACATGCACTAAATTTTTTTTAACTCACCTTAAAACACACATAATTTTCTCTTTTGGATAAATTGAGCAAAAATCACTCTTCTTCAGACTAGCCCTGTCTAGCCTCCTTATAGCCCTACCTAAAACTTGTAGAGCCCATCATTTTTAATAGAAACATATTCAAGAAGTAAAACCTCATATCTGGAGCACTCTCATATGCCCCCTCAAGCACACCAATTTTTAGCACCAAGATCATCCTCTACAACATACTTATTTCACAAACCTACTAGCTAATTAGCCTTCTATATTGATAAAAACTTGAATAAATTGAGAACCAAAAACCTTTTAAGATCAATACAAGTCTCTATATAGATTGGCATTATGATATTCAGCCCACAAACCTACTTCTCCACTAAAAGGAGTCTATTAAGAAGTATATACAAAGACATCCTCTACACCACAATGATCTATCATGGTGTGAAACCAGGAGTTACCCACAACTCCTCATATTCCTTCTCCTCCTTGGTCATGTTATATTTGTAGTTCTTCTTCTTCTTCTTAGGCCTAAGAAAAGTAACATGCTCAAACACTATAGAATTCTCATTTTCTTCTAGAATTAGATAGATAATACATGGAGATAATAAATATTCATGACATACCTTTTCATTTGTATAATCTTCCTTCCATCTTGGGACCTCTTCATTAGGCACAAATAATTGATGTTATTTGCATGATACATTTTCATCAATAGTAAGATGTTCACTTGGATCCATACATGCCTCAAGACTAGCTTCAACTAGTACCTTGGTCTTCTCTTTGAGCTTTATCTCTTCATTTTCAACATGAGAAAATAATGAGATCCCTTAGTACTCTTCAATTTCTAAAGCATTCTCCATTGAATCAAACAAATTACTTGGACGTGTAGTCTCATCATGACTCAGACTTGTCACCTTTAGCTTCCATTTGTTGACTTGCCTTCTTTCTTGTAGTTTAGGATATTGATTAAATCTATTTTATCTTGTATACCTTTGATTACATAACCTATCAATGTGACCTATTTGCTCATAATTATAGCACACCATATTTTTAAAAAGAAACGTATCTTTCCTTACCTTATTTGGATAGAAATTTGTAACATTTCCTATGTCATGATAATTAAATCACTTAACTCTATTCATACCTTTTGATTGATGACCCCCAACAAATTCCCATTCAAACTCATTTCTAGCAAGTCTCTTTCATTCTCTATCCCTATGACCAAATTGATTACATGTTTAATAGTAGCCATTAAAACTTGCATACCTCATGAAATTTAGTTGTTTGATTAGATTTGTCTTCATTCTACCATCACCTTTAGTCCTTCTCTGATGATTTGTATTTAGAGTATGATTGTCATAGTTCACATTAGTCTTCATCTTGCCTTGAGTAACATTATTTTGTTCTTATTTATATCCAAGACTAGCTATATCACTAGCACGATTTTGACCACTCAAAATGTTATCTAGATCACATGAGATCTTTTAAAATCTCACAAATGACTTCATATTACTATATGTCTTCTCTAATTTATATTTTAAATATTCATTTTTAGAAACATACCTTGAACATTATTATTCTTTATCTTATAGGCTTGTAGATAGAATTTCCAATTAAGAACTAGATACTTGATCATATCTTCATGCTCTTTGGTGCCTTAATTCAATCTTGCCTCATATACATGGAATTTTTCCTCATAGTCCTTGAGCTTATATTTAATCTTATTTTTGATATTCTTCTCAATCTTTAGTTCTTCAAAAGCATTCATTAATACAATTTCATATTTTACTTCATCTTCATCATCATCTAAATCACTCCAAGTAGACTCCTTATGATGTGAGAAACTTCCTTCCTCATCCATAAACAAGGATTCATCTTTATCAAGACCATCATCTTCATGATGATATTCTAAGTCACTATCTTCACTCTCATTTGATGAGCTGCAATCTTCTTTGGTGTAGAGACTCTTCTTGTTCTTGAAGGACTTCTTCTTGTTATACTTTCTAAATCCTTTATTCTTATATGTTTTCTTATCTTCATCTTGTCCTTCAACATGATATTCATCATCTTTCTTCTCATGCTTATGGGGGAACTTATGATCAAAATGTTTTATCTCTCCATAATTGAAACATTTTAAGGGTAGTTTACCTTTATACTTCCCTGAGCCTATGTTCAATTTCCTAGTAATCAAAGTAATTAGTTCATCCTCATCAATGTCAGATATGTCATCCTCTATGGATTTAGTACATTGGAACTTCTTCTTAGGATTCATCTCTATCTTGAATTCAAATTCATTCTTTAGTTTTTTATCATCATTTATTCTCATCTCATATGTAGTAAGGGTGCCATGTAATTGATCCATCTTCAACTGAGTAAGATCATGACTCCCTCCTATGCCAAATAATTCTGGTTCAAACCTGATAGATAGAGACCTTAATACATTAGACTATATTTATCTCTTAAATATTCTCTCCAAGACCTTTGATGATGTTCACAATCTCATCAACTCTCTATAGAAAGGATGCTACATCATCTTCTTCCTTCATCTTGAGACTTTCAAATTGCCTTCTATGAGTTTATAACTTAGCAAGCTTGACCTTTGAATCTCCTTCAAAAATGATCTACATTTTGTCCCATATATATTTAGCATATTTATAATGGATTACCTTGGTGTATTAAATCTCTAAAAGACCAAAAGTGATAGCTTTCATTGCCTTGGAATTATTCTCAAACAATTTCTTATCTGCAACATTAGACAGAGGAGTAATAGGAGAAACATAACCATCTAAAGAAAATTTCCATACATCAAACCCTAGGGACATAATGTGTATCCTCATCCTTTTAATCCAAAAATCATAATTGGATACATTGAACATAAGTGCTTGATTATTAGAGAAACCTTCTTGATGACTACCCATATTGTACATTAGATCACCTTCAAGCTATTCCTTTACCAAAGGACTTTGATTTGATACCAATTATTAAAGTTAAAATCACTAAGACAGGGGTGAATTAATGAGACCAAATAATGTAAATTTAATTCTAATCTTTATAAACACTTAATTAGTTACCATAATCATTCATGAAGCATACACATCATTCATATCAATGATCAAGAGAGATAATGCAAGATCAATCACATAACACATGACATGCACGAGAAACCCTCTTGAGGAATCAAACCCATTGTAACCTACAATTATAATAATGTCCTATAATAAAAATAACTAATTTATAAAATATACAAATGATCAAGTAATTACAATCCGTATTTAGTGAGACTATAATCCCATAAGGTGCTACCACACATATATAGCTGAGTTGCAACAAAAACCAAACTTTTATAAATTTTTACCTTGTAAGGAAGATACAACCACCTTAGATGATAATATTCCACAATAATACCTATGAACACATCCACCTCTTAATTAATCTCTACACCACCTGATGATGGACCTTTGCTTATCACTCTTCACCTTCGCTCACACTTAATCTACAAGAGCTCTATTCTACCAATAGAATTATGACCTATAGGTCATATAAATAGTATTAAATATATTATTCTCTTAAAATCATCCATTGGTAAATTTAACCCTCCTTCATTCCATAATTCACACACACAAGCCTCTCTCTAATTTCTCTTAAGTCTCTCACATAAAAGTCTAGAAATCACCACATTTGGTTCTACTATTTATAGAGCATACTTGATAATCAAAACCTTGGTCAAAAATTAGGTATGCGTTATCCCTTAAGAAATATCTCACATGAAGACATGGATCAAAACAATACTAATAGGTTGGCCATAACATCTATGGGTCACCCTTAAGTAGCTACACCTTCTAATAAGGCCCTTGTAGCTCTTATAGGTCTCATGTGAACCCATTCCATCTTTTAGCACTTCATCAAACAAAAAAAGAACACAACAAAATTTTAAAATACATGGGTCCACTCCTTATATCCTCTTTGACATCCTAAAATTATCAAAATCAAGTTTTATCACCTTTGTGTATGCTTAAGTAACTCAAACATTGACTTGGTGTGCATGAACATCATGAATGAATACATAGTCAAATTCTTAAGCATTGCTCATAATCAAGATAGATTTATCACACCTCCAAAATCCACATAGATCATCCTCATGGAGTATATGACACTTCCTAATTGAAAACTCATCAAGATACATATAAATAGTATCTATATAAGTTCAATTATCCTTGTTAAGTCACTTATATAATAATAATGAACATATAGTCAACTTACAAGCTCAATATATTTGATTGTAGTCCCTTTCAGATATTCAATCTATATTTCTAGATGCATCTTGAATTCCTCTATATTTTTTATTTTTATATCAATAGAAAATTTGACTTTTATCAAAGTATATGGCCAAAATATAGAGCTCTAGTTTTTCCCTATGTTAAATTCAAATATTTAAATGATAACAGTAACAATTAAACCTTAGAAACTTTTTAATCATCTCGCATCCTTGTTTCTCAGATCAAATACAGACTATCGATCTTGTTTGCTATTGAATGCATAGAACACCAATGGCAAATGTTAAGCATCTGATAGTTGACCTCATCTTGTGCACCTTATAAATTTTGACTCAATGCACTCCACCAATCTTTGTGGATCAATCAAGTCTTTAACAATCAACGCTTATCATTTGATCAATCTATATAGACACCTACTCACCACTACTTCCTTATCCTTTACCTTTATTTAGTCATTAAACATTATGCACCTATCCTCATTTTACTACTTCTTAAATTTTTGGAGTAATGTGCACTATCAATCTTTCTTGAATTTTAACTTGTGAAGAAATGACTATGGGGACCCTTTCAATATGCCTAGAAGGCCAACTTTGGATAGATATATCTTTCATTGTGATTTGATGCATGATTTCAAATTTAGACCAAATGATCTTCTCACATAGGATAAGTCAACCATATAAAATTCTATTCTTAAAACCTTTGCATGTTCAATATATACTTCCATTAAAATTCATTCTCAAAATATTCTTTCATAAAGCCAACTATGTCAAAAACATACTTGGGAGGCCAACTTTGAACAAGCATATCTTTTGTTATAATTTAGTGCATGATCAAAAAAATGTGAAAATTAACTAGGATCATGTTGTAACCCTCACCTTATTTACACCTTAGGTTACCATACCAACATGTCACTTCAATCTATGTTCTTTTCTTCTGATGAACTTTTCTCTTATCTCAATGCCAAGATACTAGTTGAGTCACCAATGCTCTTATTGGTGACATAACTCTATATAGGAATTAGGATCATCAATGTAACCTTTCTCATTTGTAAAACAATGTCATTCATACCATGATAGATAGAAATCTTTATCAAGAACAATACAATTATCTCATTCGGCTATCATGGTTTACCTGTGACTCTTAATAACCAGATCAATCCTTCACTGAATGAAACCTTGAAAATCATCATAGCATGTTCTTATATCCATCCCAAGTTATATTAGAACTTACTGTCTTTTATCCTACATCAAAACCCAATTTCCTTTATTAAGCCCTTTTGGTCCTTGTAGTCCTGTCAAGAGAGTTTTAGCCTTTATTTTTTAGATTACAAATTCTTTCAGCAAGCTAATATTATATCATATTACCCATTATCAATTTATACCACAGATATTAAATCTAGACAAGGTTCCTTTGGAACATCTTCTCCAAATTGCAACTTTCCATGTTCTTGACTGGGCCGAATAGATCTTCATACTACCCTGTTTCACTATAGTTCTTACATTTGCTCCTTGAAAGGTGTTCAAATCATAATTATAGGTTTTATAAACATATATAAGACCTATTACAACCATTGGATAACATCTGCTATGTATGCAATCATATCTCCTCAAAATGAGTAAACAAGTTTTCACTTATAGTGTCTTTCAGAAATATATTCCTCTATATCTTTTCATGGACAAAATTTTAAGACCTCAAAAAATTTGTGTCACGTAAATAGCCTTATTATCCAACTAAATATTAAATTTCAAGTCATTCTGACCATTATTTTTAAGTTATGTGCTCTTTAGTACCTGAGAACACGTTTTTCTGAGTTGTCTCAAAACTGTACGTCTATATTTTGATCATATCTTTTTCCACATTGCTCTATTTGATCTAAAACTAGTTTAATTAGATTAATAACTCCAAGGTTCATCTACACAAAAAGTTTCATAATTTTTCATTGGTTAAATCTTGATATATACTCATTCTTCTAACCGTGCTTTAGTTTTCTTTCCACATAGGCTTGCACCCTGTTCATTGAACTTTTGCAACATTTTAGTCCTCTTCCTCATCTAATACAATTGGAAACTGGTTTTCAACATATATCCAAAGTTTATCATACATATTTCACTCCAATAAATGATCATTTATTTCTTAAACCTCAAGGAAGCATATGTATACATATACATCCCTATACATTTGTTTACCATTGATTAGACCAGAATTATGTACTTGGGATTATTGTTTACATAACATACACATGTGAATCAAAATTCATTTCTTCATAATCAAAATAGATACTTACAAGCAAGGATCCATCACTCTGTGATCCATATCTATGGTCAATGGCTTATAATTCTTATTTACACCTTCAACTTTCTCTCTTCCTTCACTTTTACAGTCCTCTATTTTCATGAGCTCTCCTCACATTCTTCTCTCTTCTTAATGATCTCTCTCTTTCTGAATGAATTCTCTTTTTCTCTTTTGAAGAGCCTCCTCCCTAACCTATATGCCCAACTTGGGCTCAAGACAAAACAAACATGGTTTGTAATCTTCAACAATATACCAAGGTTGAAAGATTTTCAACCACTCCTACTTTATTTGCTCAACAACTCCAACGTAAGAGATTCTCCTTTAACCACTTTCACTCTTTTACTTTTTACATTGAATTTTTACCTTTACTTTTACAATTACTCCTCATTAACAACATTTTGGAGGGAAAATACAATAATTTAAATTTGAATTCAAACATGACTAGAGCTTGCATGCCTAGTGAAGACTGTTGATCCCAACTTAACCATGTATTGCAGGAAGATGTATGTAGATGCTCCTGCATCATACTCTCCTTATAGAAACAATTTGAACTTTAGTTCAAATGAGATATCTCTTCAATGTTTTAGTCTTCACTCTATCCCTAGATCCCAAGGTCTTGTTGCTAGTACCAATGCTTGTCTTTGTTTGGAATAGTCTTTGTCTTTCATTTTGCTTTTCTTCGTCTTTAGATATGTCCTTATTTCTTTCTCAACTACCATCTCTCGCTTCCATGCTTCTTCATCTTCATACATGTCTTCTAGATCTTCTTGTTGTTCTTCTTGTTTCATGAGCTTCTCCAATGACTCATGTATGTCATTCACTTTAGCAACCTTCATACTTGCATATAAAACATTCAAAGCCACCTCAGAATCAAAATCTTTAGGCCATGAAGCCTCTTGGCTACCTCCATGTTCTTATTCCTTGACCAAAATTATCTTGGCCTCTTTGCTTTGCTCTTATCTTGTTTCACTCTTCCCAATGGTGTCTTCACCATGGCTTGTACCTTCATTCATCTCTCTTGAATGACCAAATAGCTCCTCCAACATTCTAAACTCTTCCTTTAGTAAGATCTCATCTATATCACTATCTTCATCAAACTTGGGCTCATCACTCACAAGGATTACTTGTCCTTCACTAGCCTTACTCTTCATCTCATCCTTTCTTGAGTTGTCTTCATGCAAACCAACTTCTTCAATATACTCATCAAATACAATTGAAGCACCCTTACCTTGTGTCTCCTTACTCTCTTCAACTTCTTTTTGAAGCCATCTTGTTTGTTTCTTGCATTCAATGAGACATTGATTCGTTGTATATCCATCTCTTTCCTCATTAACCAACCATTTAGAATTTTCTCCTTGCTATATATTAGTCCACATAGCCACTTTCCATTTTTCATTTCTCATGAAAAGATCATTAAAGGATTCAAAAACATCATCATAAACAATTTGTTTACCTTTCCATGTACTTGTGTCATCCTCATGCCTTTGGTTGCTTGTGTCAACCTTCACCTTCCTCCATTGACTTCTTGGTGTTATTACCTCAACACTCACATCTTCACTCTTTGTCTTCTTAGGTACCCATACTTGTTTCTCCTTCTTATCATTTTTCTTCTCAAACCATGTAGGCATCTTGCATCCATGCTCTTATACCAACACTTCCTATTGCTTGGGAATTTGCTTCTTCCACCATTTAGGCATCACATATCCATGGTTAATTGAAAACTCCACCTTTCTCTTTACTTCTCTAATATGCATATCAATAGTTTCATGCTTATAAGAAAAATCAATTTTTGAATTCACCTTTACCTCCTTAATGGGTTGCTCCATTAGTTATTTGACTTGCATAGCTTCTTAATTGTTTGTACTTTCTTCTTCCTTTATGCTTGACTATTCTCTTACATCTTCTTGGATTTCAATGGCATCATGGAAGTCATCTTCATCTTCCATCTCTTCTCTTTCTTGTATGGGTTCCTCAACACCTTCCTCATGCATTAACCAATGCATCTCTTCTTCTTTATCATCAATAACAAACTCACTTCTCTTTCTTGCACATTCACTTGTGCACTTGGTGTCTCTTCTTCCACAAATCTCTTCATTATTCAAGGCCTTTCTTTTGACCTTCACAAGGCTGCTCATACCTGTAATTACCCATGCAAAGACAACATTAGATATAAAAATAAGAGACCACAAGGTCCCTATGAGTGTTCTCTTCACCAACACTCTTATCTTTTCAAGTGTTCTTCCTGGAACTTCATCTTTTCTTTCTTCTCTTCTCTTGTTCTCCTCAATGAGAACCTTCTTCTCCACCTCTTTCTCTTGTTGATCACTTGGCAACCTACTCATCCTCTTGCCTCTATGGGCTTCTCTCTTCTTAGCAATCTCATTTTGTCTTCTTCTCCTCTTCATTAGGAGATCAATTGGCCACTTCATCCTCCTCCTCATTGGCCATACCCAAGCTTGCTTGTCCATCTGCATCCAAGACTCATATCTATCTACAAACTTAGCTAAATCTCTTTTCAAACTATCAATCTCTTTATCAATTCCATTACTAGTCATACCTCTCTTCTTCTGGATGCTTGCTTCCTTCTTAGTACCCTCATGTATTCTAATACTTTGTAGTGCCTTCAACAAAACTTCTATTTTTGAGATCTTCACCCAAGTATTTTCCACCTTGGTCTCTTGATCCCTTTAGGTCCTCATCTAGGTCTTCTGCACCCTAGTCTTTTGGTCCACTTGTCTCACCCAAGCCTTTCTCCTTGACTGGTCTTTTGACAATCTCATTGATCTCACATAGGACTTTTACATCCTAGTCTTTTGATCTTTTTCTTAATCCTATAGCAACTTATTAGAAAACATGATCAATTACCAAATCCCAAGAGTTTCAAGCTCTGATACCAAAACTAGTGTAACCCTCACCTTGTTTATACCTCAGGTTACCATACCAACATGTCACTTTAATCTATGTTCTTTTCTTTTGATGAACTTTTCTCTTATCTCAATGCCAAGATACTAGTTGAGTCACCAATGCTCTTATTGGTGACATAACTCTATATAGGAGTTATGATCATCAATGCAACCTTGTTCATTTGTAAAACAATGTCATTTATACCATGATAGATAGAAATCTTTATCAAGAACAATACAATTATCTCATTCGGCTATCATGGTTTACCTATGACTCTTAATAACCAGATCAATCCTTCACTGAATGAAACCTTGAAAATCATCATAACATGTTCTTATATCCACCCCAAGTTATATTAGAACTTACGGTCTTTTATCCTACATCAAAACCCAATTTCCTTTATTAAGCCCTTTTGGTCCTTGTAGTCATGTCAAGAGAGTTTTAGCCTTTATTTCTCAGATTAAAAATTATTTCATCAAGACAATATTATATCATATTACCCATTATCAATTTATACCACAGATATTAAATCTAGACAAGGTTCCTTTGGAACATCTCCAAATTGCAACTTTCCTTGTTCTTGGCTGGGCCGAATAGATCTTCATACTACCCTATTTCACTATAGTTCTTACATTTGCTTCTTAAAAGGTTTTAAAATCATAATTATAGGTTTTATAAACATATATAGGACCTATTACAACCATTGGATAACATCTGCTATGTATGCAATAATTTCTCCTTCTCAAAATGAGTAAATAGGTTTTCACTTACAGTCTCTTTTAGAAAATACAGTCCTCTATATCTTTTCATGGAAAGAATTTTAAGACCTAAAACCACTTGTGTCACATAAATAACCTTATTATACAATTGCATATTAAATTTCAAGTCATTATGACCATTCTTTTTAAAGTTATGTGCTCTTTAGTACCTGAGAACACGTTTTTCTGAGTTGTCTCAAAACTGCAGGTCTATATTTTGACCATATCTTTTTCCACATTGCTCCATTAGATATGAAACCACTTTAATTGGATTCATAACTCCAAGTCTCATCTACACAAAAAATTTCATAATTTTTCATAGGTTAAATCTCTAGATATACTCATTCTTCCAACCGTGCTTTAGTTTTCTTTCCACATAGGCCTGCACCTTGTTCATTAAACTTTTTCAACATTTTGGTCCTCTTCCTCATATAATACAATTTTAAACTGGTTTTAAACATATATACAAAGGTTCTCATACATATTTTACTCCAATAAATGATCATTTGTTTCTTAAACCTCAAGGAAGCATACATATACATACACAACCCTGTACATTTGTTTACCATTGATTAGACCAGAATTCTGTACTTGGGATTATTGTTTACATAACATACACATGTGAATCAAAATTCCTTTCTTCATAATAAAAATATATACTTACAAGCAAGGATCCATCACTCTGTGATCCATATCCATGGTCAATGGCTTATAAGTCTTATTTGCACCTTTAACTTTCTCTCTTCCTTCACTTTTATAGTCCTCTATTTTCATGAGCTCTCTCTTTCTGAATGAATTCTCTTTTTATATTTTGAAGATCCTCCTCCCTAACCTATACACCCAGCTTGGGCTCAAGACAAAACAAACATAGTTTGTAATCTTCAACAATATACCAAGGTTGAAAGATTTTCAACCACTCCTTTATTTGCTCAACAACTCCAACGTAAGAGATTCTCCTTAAACCACATTCACTCTTTTACTTCTTACATTGACTTTTTACCTTTAATTTTACAATTAATCCTCATTAAAAACATTTTGGAGGGAAAATACAATAATTTGAATTTGAATTCAAACATTACTAGAGCTTGCATGCCTAGTGAAGACTGTTGATCCCAACTTAACCATGCCTTGCAGGAAGATGTATGTAGATGCTCCTGCATCAGATCAAAATTAAAAAAACCCATATGATAAATTTTTCTTGACACCTTTACATGTGAAATATATAACATTGTCAAAATTCCTATGAAAATTTGACTAAGTATGGAAAAACACAGTGAAACTACCTAGGAGCCCAACTTTGCATATGCATATCTTTTGACGTGCTTCATTGCATGATTTAAAATTTAGAAAAAACAAACTAAGAACAAAAATTAATAAAAAAATATGATAATTTTATCCTAACACATCCAAATGTGTGAATTCTGACCTTATCATCATGCTTATGTGCCTCTTTCTAGCCACATGCAAATTTGGCTAAGTGTGGAAAACAATGAATTTTGAATAAGAAGGCAACTTTGTAACCTCATATATTTTATCACACTTTTATGAATAACTTGACATTTGATTAATAATAACTAGGGACTAATGTGATAACAAAAATATGACCAACTCCCCTTGACTCATTCCCATGTGGTAATCGTAACGCCATCAAACTGCCTACTCATATTTTCTGCCACTAGACCCAAAGTGTCTAGATGAGAACAATGATGAACTAGGTGAATTAAAATTATGCATAAAAACACTCAAATAATTATTAACTTTTGATAATATCCCTTTTACATTCTTAAATCACCATACGCATCCCTGAACCTCTCTAACCATGCCAAAAGAGAAGATCAACCAAGCATACTTTAAACAAACTAGGACAAGCACATTGCACACTTTGTTATTATTACTTAGGATATTAAAGAAATTCATATACTCATCATGAAATTTCCATGACATCACCATGAAATTAATTGATAAATTTCCAACACTAAGGGTAATGACATATATCCTTAGTTGATTTCCTAGGCAAATTAATTTGTGATCCCTTATTCTAGCTTTGAGGTGATGATCACCAAGCTTTAATTACTCAAATATAACCTTTAAATTAACATGTTTCTAGTTGAGGTTATTCTATACATCTATCTCTATGAAAATTCATCTCATTTTCTAGTGTTTCCATTTCTAATACTATTGTACATACTCCTATCAAAGCATAGGAAGAATAATTTGAATCAGAAAAGAATGCATGGATGTGCCTAAATCTAGTCTTCTACATATTTTTGATATGTAATTCTTTACATGTTTCGAGGGTGAAACATGTCAAGTAGGATGGAATGTAATATACCTAAGCAGGGTAATATAATGCATATTGGGGGTTAGAATAAAGGAAAGTAATACTAAAATGAAGGGTAGTGAATAGTCTATTAGAGGAATAATCTCACATGTATATAAAATATGAGTGGAATAGATTAAAAGTAGTATAATATAAGGGCATGGTCTATTGTAACATCATCCAAGAAAAATATCTCAATTAGAATCAAATACTCTGATAAGAAGGTAGCCCCATCAAACTCAAAAATGATTATGGAGTTATTCCTTCCTACTAAAAAGGATATTATAATTTATGTTTTTATATATATATATATATATATATATATATATATATATATATATATATATATAATGTATTGTGTTTATGAGCAAGAGGTTCTTAAAAAATAGTAATAATAATAATAATAAATTATATTTAATATGATATTAATGTTTTTAAATTATTAATTATTATTTTATAGTAATAATTATATATTATATAATATAAAAATATGTATAATAATATATATATATTTAAAAATATATAATATAATATCATATTTAATTAATTAATTATTATATTATATTATATTATATTATATATACAATATAATACATTAATATTATTTATATGCCAATAATATATTTATTATTATTGAATAACACTTTAAAAAATGAATATGAAGAAATGATTGATGGAGAAAAAACATGATTAAAATTTAAGTGTTTATATGTTAACAAAATGCACTCAACACTTAGAATAAATATGGACAAGTTGTTATAAATTGATAGCATGTAGCACATGTGAACATGTGGTAGACACTAATGGTTTTAACATATTTCTACAAGTTCATGTTTTATAATTTTTATTTGTTAGACATCTCTTTGTGTGTTATGTGTTATTTAATTTGTGATCTATGTTTTTATCCTTTTCCTATTCCCATTTATACATCCCAATGGTATTATTAACAAATGGAAATCCTCAAGTATTAGTTTCACATTTTAACCTTAAAATCCTCTTTTTTAATCCAAACATTTCCTTGGTTCCCCTTATTTTTATAGGGACAATGTCCTTCAACTTCTTCTTGTACCCTTGGCACTTTTCAAATCCTCCTAAATCATATATTCAGCCTCCTCTATTTTTTGTTCCAAGTTTTCCTTAGTTTCTTATATTTTTTAGGAGATGGTGTCTTTCACCTTTTGGATTGCATCCTAAGCACTTTTCGAGACCTCCTATGCCTTTTGTTTATTTTTTTCTATAGTGGAGTGGGATTTGTCACCCATTTATTTAATTATTTCTATTATTTATTCACTATTGTAGACACTATTTCTAAATCATATATCACCTCAGTCTTGTACACTTAGAAAATAAATATCATGGATGTACCCTCAAATTTTAGACCTTTTCCACTATTCAAATGTTCACATATACTCTCTTTATGTTGAATTGATTATTTATTAGTCCAACCAATGCCATTATGATGACCTAGGTCTTATATCTCTTCTAGAATGTTATAAAACTCTTTATCTTCTATCTCTACAAGTTTTGGACCTGCACCTAATTTCCAACTTCTAGGACACTTGCATCCTAGTTACATGACTTCATCAACACAAGTGTCCTATCCCAACGCAAGTGTCTAGTGCCTTAAAGTCATTCAATTTGAAAATGAAATGTATATCTATAGTATGTCTAGGTGATTTTTTGCAATATATTATCCAAATGGGTTGTTATAAATATAAGATCATTCATCATTCTTCATTCATTCATCACGTAGCATAGATTAAAAAATAATCAATCAAGCACTCAAACAAACTTTCATATTTAATTTTATTTTCATAATAGTCATAGGGATAACATATTTAAAAGTCTAAAGTAATAAAGGAGCACTCCATGAGACACATTTTCTAAGTTACAATTTATGTCACTCTATGTACTTACCTACCATGTTACATGATACACATACAAGACAACATGTAGGGGAGAACTACATAAGTCTAAGGACCTCTTTGGAGTATTGGATATGTAGGAAGCACTCATTAGTAGAGGGATCTTTGGGGAAAATTGACACCATGTTCCCACTAACCCAATTTTCACACAACCACTATGAAGATGAAGAATGAGGGTTCTACTATTTGATAAGGAGAGATAGTATTTTAACCTAATACACAAAGTGAAGACAACATAGAACATAGAAGCATCTAGGTGGTCACATCTAGTTTTAATAGTATTTCATACTAGACACTTACATCTTATTAGTAGAAGTGATATCATTGGTTTCAAAGGTAATGACAAAGTGATGATGTCATTGATGATAATTGAATAAGTGGTATGACTAATTAATGTTAAATTTGATGTCTGAGTCAAAGGATGATGTTAGATGTACTGGTTTGGCATGAAAGTCATGTGAGGTCATGAAGTGATTAGTGTCTTGCTTGTGAGAGTGAATTAGAAGATAACTAAATGATTTATCATTTTAAGACAATAAGAATAAGCATGATTACATTAGAAATAGATCATTTTGATGGTTTGTGTGTATGGTAGTAATACAAGTCATATAGAGCATGAAGGATATTATAAGGCATCCCTAGATGCTTTGAGGAGGTTGTACAACCTCAATGTGTCTTTTGGAGAGAGAAAAGTACACTAGAGTGGCCTAGAGAATCTAGACTATCATTGAACATCCTAGAGGTAAAGACATGTTAGCAAGTTAGATCATTTATTGTAGGTATTTAGAAGTCAACACTGGTCAAATAATTACATGGATGTGATGTTACTAGTATCATGAACAAGCCCTCAATGTTTGGCATATTGAATAGTTGTCTATATTAAGTTATAAGGATTATAAGTTGGTAAATTGGCTGGTGATGGTATAGAGGATGTCAAGTATAACATTTATAAAAAAATTGTTTGAATTCAAAAAATATAGCTGGTGGAAGGCAATTTCAAATGACTATGTATGAAGGATAAGGAAACAAGAGGAGTTTTTTCCTTATAAAATCTAGTCCATTGGTAAAATCAAGTTTGTGAAAGAAGAAAAGCTAGAGTATAATTCATGAATAAGACCCTCAAAGTGATTAAGAGTTGTGATTGTCTGTATAGGTGTAATTAATGCAATCCAAAGTTGATGTTTTCATTTTGAGAAGAATATAGTGAAACCAAAAAGACTAAAAGTGGATTAAAACTTGTTAGATGACCTTGTTTTGATTTTATAAGCATTAGATCCTATTATTAACTCTTTAAAGATATTTTTTATGCATTGGAGCAGTTATAAACATGTGTTTATACAAAGAAATTCATCTTGAGAGATGATTGTGTGTGAAGGTATTATGATTGGCAGAATAATGATGACTTGTAGAGTTGTTTGGTGATTTTAGAAGGTCAAATTGATTGGTAAAAGTGTTTGAAGATTTTCCTTATTTCATGGAGATCCTTTATATGCTCTGAGGATAGCTAGTTTGACCTTAAAAATGATGTATGAGATTAAGATAACAAGATGAGGGTTTTAAGTCTTCCAATGACTACAAACCCTAGGCATGCTCTTTTGAAGTAAATAAACTCTTCATTGGATTTTAGAGTTAAATTATTTCCAAAAGGATGAAGTGATATTTTATCATAAATATTTATCATTTTTAAAATACATGTGTGATCTCTAGTTAAGGTTAAATATGCTAATATCAAAACAGGGATATGCAAGCTAGTGTTTGGTCTATAAGATCAATGTTTTTGAAGAGTTAGTTGATTGTCCTAATGTTACAAAGTATAAATGTGTTTCATAGAGTGATTTGGATTGTCATTGATTCCATAAGAGTGTCTAAAAATATTCTAAAGGTGGTCATGTCCTGTAGCATCAAAGAATATTGCAAAGTTGAAGAAGATAATAGAAATGCCCTTGAAAGTTGTTTTATGAGATGTCATGTTTCCTAGATGCCAATATGACCTCATAATTTATTTAAGGAACATGTTTATATGTTTTGTTTGATTTTAAGTGGCTTATTAGTTTGAAGATGACAATATTTGAGTCATCATAAGTAGGGTTATGAGTTTGTATGTCAAAAGTTGAAGATTGGTGTTGGCAGAGTGTTGTTATTTATCATATAGGTGAGGTACTTGAGGAGAAGAAAGATGATATTAGGATATTTTAGTGACTATTTTCATGTTTTTAATTGTATGTTTTATTATATATATGATTCAAGATTATGGTAGAGATCTATTATATTGAAAGATGTTCTCATAAACTTACTTGAACTATGGGTTTCTATGAAGTAGACTTGAAGTGTTTTAAGCCATGATGGCTTGTAATTTTTAAAGGTCATTAGGTTGAGTTCATGTGGATCATATATGATTTTTTCCTAATTGTCTTAGATGTTAAAGTTGATCTAATAAGGTAGAGGTAAGAGAGAAGGAGTGAACTTGTGTGAATTAGGTCTCCATGAGACCTACTAGTAAAATAAGGTCTGAGGGAGTGTTCTAAGTGAAAGAGAATGAGGTATGGGGTATAAATTATAGAGAAGGAATATTGGACATATTTTAAAAATTTCTAAGTGGTTTTTTATGTTTATTAAGATCTATGTTAATGTATAAGGTCTACATGTAATATGTGGCCTAATAGAGGCCTATTACATTAAGCCTAGTGAGTTAGTTTGTGTTATTTGAAGCATGGTCAACCTAGAGAGTGATTGGTGTTTATGGGTAACATGTTTAAATTTATATTATTATATTAATCCAAGCATGTATAGTATTATGTCTAACCAAGATTGGTTGGAGAAAGAGTCATGCATAAGTAGAAGGCTATTTTGGCCTAATTAGACTAGTTAGAAAATGAGATATTGAAGAAAAGGATAGAGAGACTTGCATAACTGTATGAGGGCATGGAGAATATAAAATTAAAATGTTGAAGATATCATGAAGTTTAGAAAATGATGATGAAGATAATGAGTGATTTTTTTTATTCAAGGCCATAAGCATCTATATGAGGGATATTTAAGTAAAGAAGAGAAAGAACTATTGTATGCCTATGTGAGAGACAAATTTGAGTGTGCTAGTTCAATAGAATACCATCATCAGTTGTGTGAGGAAACATCTTAGGATGGATTTTTAGGTTTGTATTTGAGTTCATGCTTGATCAGTAAAGGGGCTTGTAGCCTCCTACCAAGTGGGTGCTTGGTGAATTTGAGGGGTTGGTGCTTCTTGTTGTGTTGTTTCTCAACATAATTCTTGATTTATGGTTATATGACAAGTAGTACATGCTATGTGTTAGTGGGTTTTATCCCCCAAGATGGTTTCCCACATAATCTCTTGTGTTATCTTGTTATGTATTGATCTCTTTATGGAATGGATGTCTTAATGAATGATGTTTGGAATTAAATGTAAATTATTGTTTATTGATCCACCCCCCATATTAGTGGTTATACTTCCAATAATTGGTACTATATCTGGTCCATCAGGAAAGCTTAATAGCTAGTAGGTAATCCTAAGAAGCATAAGATGCCTAGAATGAGAAAAGTGTTTGTTGAATGTTTGAATGATCTAAAAGAAGAAGAGGCTGAGGTGAATCTTAAAGCTAAGCATGTTAATGCCTTGGAAGATTTGAAGCATCAAAATAAGATGAATCATGATTTGTTATTTATGGTGAAGGTTCTTGAGGAGTAAGTGTGTCGTTTTAAGAATGATAAGATCAAAGAGGCCAAAATGAATGAGAAGATCTTCATGAATCTCAAAGAGTAGTTAGGAGTTGATGAGCATGAAAAGGTCATAGTTAAGATAAGCAAGCTTGAAGAACACAAGAAATCATAACAAGTAAAAGAGGATGGTAGCATAAAAGTCAACAAGAGAAGATAAATTAGATAACCAAATGCTACAAGGTATGTTATTTATTATCAAGCTCATTATTATTTTCATCTATTTGTCCATAATGCAAGGGAATTTAGAAGGAATCCATTAACGAATGAGAATTCATGGAGTCTTGAAAGAAGAAGCATTTGGAAAAAGAGGGACCTCATATCAAATCAGTCCAAAGGTATGATTAATGTTGTGTATTTCAAATGAAATTATATAGAACATATTGCAAGATAATGTAAGAGTAGGTTGAACAAGTCAAGTCATGAAAAGAAGAAAGAGATTCCTAAAGTGATAAAAAATGGTCAAACCTTGGTATGGAGACCTAAGAAAATGAATTCTAAGAAGGTTGATTTAGTTGAGTTGAAAGATCAAGGTGGACTGCCTACTAAAGAAAATAAAGAATTAGATATGAAGAAAGTATAGGAATGCCAAGAGGGTGTGTTATCTACCAATATAGAAAGGAGGATCAAAAGTTAGCTCAATTTGAGCTCAAGAATCAAGATAATTTGTTTTCTATGGTTGAGAAAGATTTAACTATGAATGTATGTCAAGAGTATTTTTAATCTGCTATTATAGATTAGATAGTGAAAGAGAAGAAGGAAGATGCCAAGGTAGATGAACAAGTTGTTTCATTCAAGCATATGAAGAAAAAGAAAAACAATTAGTCTACTAAATCTAAGGTGATCAAGGAAGGAAGTGAGGAAATGTGTATATCTCTTTGGCACATATTATTTTAAGAGCCCATTGGAACAGGGTATCTCTATTAGTTTCATGGAGACATTCTTAAGTTTGAAGAATGCATGTGGGTTTCAATAAATTTTTTCATCTTAAGTTGAAAATGTATGATTTGTAAGTGTATTCTTTGTTTTTTTTTTGTTGATACTAAGAGATTAGCCTAGTGGATGATCTTGAGAGAGAGTAAGGTAGTGTGCAAGACTAATCAAAGAGTCTAGAGACTTTGGTGTTGTTATAATCTAGGAGGGATTAAAATATAATGTGGTATAAATAGTGAGATAGGTTCAAATATTTTATAATATGTAAGTAAGAGGTATTCTTGTCTAAACTATTTTGTAACAATCCTTAAAGAGTTAGTTGCCTTGTTAAGATGAAGACCTGCTAAGTAGAAGATATAATTTTTCATGAGTTATAAGTGTGTAGGTGGTTGACAGATGATGCGTTAAAGCCTCCTAGGTGGTCATTATGATCCAATATTCTCTACAAGAGATAAAAAGTAAGATTATGTGTTCACTAGTCATTCTAGATGGTGTGTATCCTTGTCTTAGGGCTTTAAAACAAAAGGCCATAAGATGAGTTATATCCTTTGAAACAAGCTAAATATTTGTATACATATCCTATAAGTGTTGGTTTAAGTTTTTTTAATGTCATTTTATAGAAAAGTAAACCATATAGTATGGTTATGGGGAAGAAGGAGAATAAGGAGTCTTGGATGCCTAATTAGGCCTAGTTACATGTCTAGAAGTGCCCATAAGAAGGAGATGGTCCAAATAAACCTATTCCAAGTTTTCTTGTAAAGAGAGAAGGTCCAAATGGGTGATAAAAAAGGTAAGGATTTTTTAGATAAACTTTGTCATTTGTTCCTAACATGAGAATTTGTTAAAAAAATAAGGCTACAAGGATCTCCTAACCCGTTGAAGGAATTTGAGTGTTTTGAAGGAAAAAGGAGTTTTCCAAGTGCAAGAAAAGTATGGTTCAGGTGAGTCAAGGTCAGAGGTCTTTGAATGTGATTCTAAGAGGTATGAAGATTTTGATTGATATTTTGAAATTTTAAGCCTAGTTGAGGTGTCTTGGCCTCTTAGGCCTTAAAGAGACAAGTGTGATATTTTGAGAGATGAAGAATGAAAGATGTTGTAGAAGGTGTGTTTTCCTTATTTGAGATGTGAGTAAGGTCTTAGGGGGAGCTTGTTAGCTCTATGTGTTGAATTAGCAAGGTAATTTACAAATCCAAGATAGTGAAGATTCTTTGTGAGATCTCAAAGGTATGTCATCAAAGATTTTATTCTCTGAGTTTTCTTAAACACGATTACTTGATTTGTGAATTCAATCATATTATGGAGCTTTTTGTATAAAGACAAAAGGGGAGTTATTATTAGGGGGAACTTATTTGTTGTTTAGTGTACTATGTCATTGATGTTAAAGGGGGAGAATGAGTAAAAGAGGTTTCCATAAATGACAAAGGGGGAGATTATTAGAAAAAGTGTCGTCATTGATGTCAAAGAGAATGACAAAGTGGTGATGTCATTGATGATAAGTGAATAAGTGTTGTCTAGTTGATTACATGTTTGATGTCCTAGTCAAAGGATGATGTCAAATGTAATGGTTTAGCATGAAAATCACATGAGGTGATGAATTGACTAGTGTCTTTCTTGTGAGAGTGAATTAGAAGATAACTAGATGAGTTGTCATTGCAAGACAATGAGAAGAGGCATGCTTGGATGAGAAATAGATCATTTGGATGGTTTGTGTGTATGTTAGTAGAAAACGTCATGGAGAGCATGGAGGATATTATGAGGCATCCCTAAATGCTTTAAAGAGGTTTTGCAACCTTAAAGTGTCCTTTGGAGAGAGAAAAGTACTAGAGTGGCCTAGAGAAGCTATAGTGTCATTGAATGTCATAGAGGTAAAGATAGGTAAAATATTTGGATCATTTATTGTAGGTATTCAAAAGTTAACTCTAGTCAAACAATTACATGGATGTGATGTTACTAGTATCATGAAAGAGCCCTCAAATTTTAGTGTCTTAACTAGTTGTATAGATTAAGTTATAAGGCCTATAAGTTGGACCATTGGATAGTGACGGTCTAGAGGATGTCAAGTTTAAAATTTAGAAAATATCCATTTGAATTCAAAAAATATAGCCATTGGAAGGCAATTTCAAATGACTGTGTATGCAGGATAAGGAATTGAGAGGAGTTTTTGCTTATATAATCCATTTCATTGGTCAAATCAAGTTGGTGAAAGAAGCAAAGTTGGAGTAGAATCCATGAAGTAGACCCTCAAATTGATTAAGAGTTGTGATTGTCTATATATGTGCAAATAATGCAGTCCAAATTTGATGTTTTCAATTTGGGAATAATACAGTGAACCTACAAAGACTAAAAGTGGATTAGAACTTGATAGATGACCTTGTTTTGATGTTATGCACATTGGATACTATTATTAACTATTTTAAGATAATTTCTAAACATTGGAATAATCTGGAATCATGTGTTTGTGTAAATAAATTCATCTTGAAAGATGACTGTGTGTGAAGGCATTATGATTGACAAAATAACGTTGACTTGTAGAGTTGTTTGGTGATTCTATAAGCTCCAAGTGATTGGTAAAAGTGTTTTAAGATGTTCCTTATGTCATGGAGATCTTGTATATGCTATTAGGATATTAATTTTGATATCAAAAATGATGTATGAGCTTAAGACAACAAGATGAGGGTTTTTAGTCTTCTAGTTACTACAAACCCTAAGTGTGCTCTTTTAAAGTAAATGAAATATTTATTGTATTTCAGAGTTAAGTGATTACCAGAGGGATAAATTTAAATGTTTTCATCAATATTTATATTTTTTTAAAATTCATGTGTGAACTCTAGTTAAGGTACAATATGCTAATATTAGAAAAGGGGTATGTAATCTAGTGTTTGGTCTATAAGATAAATGTTTTTAAAGAGTGAGTTGATTGTCCAAATGTTACAAAGTATATATATGTTTTAGAGGGTGATGTGTCTTGTACTTGATGCCTTTATTGTGTCTAATAGTATTTTTAAGGTGGTCTTGTCTTGTAGCATCCTAAGAAGATTACAAAGTTGAAGAAGATTGTAGTATTGCCCTTGAAAGTTGTTTAATGAGATGTCATGATTCCTTGATGTTAAGATGACCTCATAAGGTATTGAAGGAACATGCTGGTATGCTATGTTTTATTTTAAGTGGTTCAATAGTATAAGGATGATAAGATTTGAGTCATCATAATCATGGTTCTGAGTTTGAATGTCAAAAGCCGAAGATTGGTATTGGAAGAGTTGCTTGTTATTCTTTATCATACAAGTGAGATACTTGATGAGAATAAAGGCGATCTTAGGATATTGTAGTGACTATTATCATGTTGTTAAGTATATGTTTTATTATTTTAAGGCTTCAAGGTTATGATATAGGTCTATCATATTGAAGGTTGTTCTCACAGACTTGTTTGAACTATGGGTTTCCATGAAATAGACTTGAAGTGTTTAAAGCCATGATGGCTTGTAATGTTTGAAGGGAAGTAGGTTAAGGTCATGTAGATCATATAAGAGTTTTTGATAATTTTCATAGATGTTTAAGTTGATCTAATAAGGTAGAGGTAAGTGAGAAGGAGTGAACTTCTATGAATTAGGTAGAGGTACTATGAGACCTATTGGTTGACTAAGGCCTGATTGAGTGTTTTGAGTGAAAGTGAATGACGAATGGGTTATAAAGCATGGATAAGGCCTATTGGAAATATTTTAAAAATTTATAAAAGTTTTATTATGTTTATTAAGAGATATGTTATTGTAAAGGGTCTACATGTAATGTGTGGCATAATGGAGGGTTATTGCATTAATCCTAGTGAGTGGGTTTGTGCCATTTGAAGCATGGCTAACCTAGAGAGTGAGTGTTATTTATGTGTAACATGATAAATTGATATTATTTTATTGATCAAATAATTTATATTTTTGTGCCTGACAAATATTAGTTGGAGAAAGAGTCATGTATAAGTAGAAGGCTATTTTGGCCTAATTACACTAGTTATAAAATCAGAGATTGAAGCAAAATATAAAGAGTCTTAAAGAAGTGTGTGAGGGCATGGAGAAAATAAAATTAACATGTTGAATATATCATGAACATCATACAATGATTTTGGAGTTAATGAGTGAGTTTTTTTTAATTCAAGGCCATCAACATGTGTATGAGGGTTGTTTAAGTAAAGAAGAGAAAGAGTTGTATGCCTATGTGAGAGATAGATTTGAGTGTGCTAGATTAGTAGAAGACCATCATTAATTGTGTGAAGAAACACATCACTATAGAATTTAATTTTGATATTTGAGTGGGTTCTTGATAAAAAAATGGGGTTGTATCCTCCTACCAAGTGGGTTCTTGGTAAATTTGACAAGTTGGTGCTCCTTATTGTGTTATTGTTCAAAAAATTCTTGATTCATGGTTATAGGATAAGTAGTCCATGATATGTGTTAGTCATTTTTATCCCCAAATAGGGTTTACCACATAATCTCTGATGTTATCTTGTGATATGATTGTTTGGTTGTTTGCTTATGCATTGATCTCTTTATTTGAATTAATGTTTCAATAAATGATGTTTGCAATTGAATGTAAATTATTGTCTAGTAATTCACCCCCCTCTTATTGGTTGTGCTTCTAATACATCCAAGTTAGATAGTAACATAGATGCATCCATATCATGTTAATGCAAGTGTCAATGGATATAGAGGTAAAATTTCTAAAATTAGGTGATTGTTCTAGAATCCAGATCTAGTCTACTTTCTACTTATTCTAGATCCATATTTGTGTTAACATTAGGACTAGTTAAGTATATTATGTTCATTATAATTAAAATATCTATCATAGTTATTTTTTTATCTTTAACATATCTTAGCATAATAAATTTAGTATATTCTTATCTAAGTTTTATAATTGATTAGCCTATTTTAGAGATAGTCTACCATCCTTGTTCCCTAGGCTATCTCTACCCCTTTGACCATAGATTCCCCAATCTAGATTTCAGGGTTAAACATCTAGTGAATCTAATTTTTTTCATCATTCTTGTCTAATCATTCCATAATAAATTTTTCTTACCTACTTTATCCTAATATATGTTTTTTATCTCTCTCATCATAGATGATATTGTTTGCTTTAATGATTGTGATTATGAAACTATCCAAATTTTGATCAAAAAAGGGGAAAATTTGATTACTCTTATATTATTCCAAATGATAAATCATCCAATCTCAAATATTTGAATGATGGTAGCTACCATTTCTCTAACTAGGTCCATGTTATTAGTCCAAAGGGTAAGGTAGATTCTATATGTATGCATGTTCAATTTGATGCACCTAGGATTTGTGCTTGTGAATCCTTATAAGATCAAATCATTCTTATGAGAAATTTAATATAAGAGTTACAAAATCAAAATAAATACTTTAATTCAAAGATCACATTATTATAAAATTAGATTCCATTTTCCCAAAATCCAAAACATATTAGTGTTAATCATGTGTTTACATCCTCATCTACCAATTTTTTGCCAAACAAGGTTTCCTATACAAATAAAAATCTACAAAAAGAACACATATAAAAGTAATTCAAAAAGTGACAAAAAAGCTACCAAGATTCTAAGTGAAATACTAAGATAAATGATTCAAGACAAGTGATCTAATTACCAACTCCATATCTTATACAAAGATCCAAATACTATTTTGCATAGCATATAATGCATTGACATCATAAAAATTATGTTTTTACATTAAATAACAAAATTCAAAGCCTCAAAGACAATGGTGATTATATCATTGATACATCAGTCAGGAAACCCACTCACATTATGAGTACCTCTCTTAAAACACAAATGAAAAAACAAAAAATATGGTTACCTAAAGATAATTCAAAACAATGTTAAGATCAAAAGAATAAAGAAATAGAGAAAATACCATTACCAAAGGAAAAAATGATATTTAAACCACTAGAAACTAAAACATGTGAGATCCCTTTTTTGATAAATACCAAACAATAAAACGGTACTATTCCAAATGATTATGAAAATGGTGATACTATTCCTAATACCAATATGATAGATGAACAGTGGAGAAAACTTAATCTTGATCCACTTGATACCTTACCACATGATCTATTTATACTTATATGACCTCATACATATCAGTTGAATTTATCAATAGAAAGTACATAATAAAACATAGATAACAAAAATTCAAACCATGTATCTTAGGATGTTCATAAGGTATTAACATTTGAGGTGTACATGGATACAAATAATGACATACTAGAAATGTCACAACCATATTATGAAATAGTTCCTTATTCATAGATATATACTCCAAATAGTATATCATATGTTCAAGATCAACATAAGAGGTTACATTTATCCTATAATAATGATTACATTAATGATTATAATCCTAATAATATACAAGATAGGTATGATCATGATGATACTAATTATGAAACATATGCATAGGACACACATTATATGGGGCCTCTAGAAAGGCATATCCTTGATGATATCCTTAGGTTTTGGTAGCACTTTTACCTATACACGTTACTTGGAAATACCACCACTTTATTGCCTTAGGTTTAAGGTGGGGAGATACCTATGAGCATCCACTAGATCAGATCATAGGGTATCTTATTTGGTTTCAAATATTCCCCAAAAATATAAAACTTTAAAAATCCAAAAATATGTTAAACATTTACACATTCTATTAGCTCCTTGGCATATATATTATCAATTCCATGTTGGTTGATGGCATATCAATATTCCTATATATACATGTGTTTAACACATCTTTTCAGTGTGATACAGGTATACACATATACATGATCTATGCACTTTAAGATGTTGAGCCTTCCCTCTACTCATGTCATGTGGATATTAGGGGCATCCTTTTCTTTGATCAAAATACATCCAAGTTATATCACTCTATGGCCATTTTACATTATCATGTTTGATATTATATACTCACACATGCCTTTTTCCATGATTATATATTTTATAGTGTACTTGATATGCTATGTACTTTATATCTTTTTGCTAAAATATATGATCCATGGACTAGTATGTTATGTTTATGTTGGTTTCTTATGCTTTCATTCATGCACTTCCTTAAGTGTCTTATCTTGGTATTGTATTAATTATTTTAAAATTTTAATATGCTCCATTTTTTGTGCCCACTATGCCTTTGTTTGACTTTTTGACATTTGAATATGCCATTTTTGGTTGAAGGTTGAAATTTGAATATGTCATTTTTTTATTTGTGGACATTTGACTAAGTCATGTCCCATCAATTTTTTGTGGAATTTGAACATTCCCCTTATTTGATGTCTCCTTAGACCATTATATTTTGATTTATTTTTGAGTGCTCTTGTGTGTCTGATTGATTTCTTGTTGAGATTATATTATTTATATATAGAGGTTTCCATGATATTCATCATGTAACTTAAGACTTGGTGTGATCACATTATTAGTGATTTAATGACTTATCTACCTAAACATGTTCCCTCTATATGCTACATGGTACATTCACAATTTACATGGTTATTTTACCCTTTGAGGTAAGGTAACTACTCATTGATAGTTCCCCTCACCTAAAAATGTGGGGTATATAAGTGGGTCATTCCATAGAGGCATGACTTCCACATTGATTCATAGATTCAAATTGTAGTAGGGGCATGTTATAAAAACATGTTCTCTACATTTGTCATAGTTTTAGATTCATTGGGGGTTTTTTATAGAAAATATTTTCCATAGTTATTAAAAATGTAACATGCCCAAATTATAATGTGTTTTGGAAACATGTTCTCCACATTCGCACTTACACTATTTATCATATTTAGATTGTAGTGGGGGTATGTTTTGAAAACATGTTTTCCATACTTATATTAGTTCTCAGATTTAGATTGTAGTGGATGCATGTTTTGAAAACATGTTATCCACACTTACACAATTTTAAATTAGCCAAATTCATAATTATATAGTCTAGATACACTTTTGTGGCATAATTTTATATGTTGGTATCATTATTATGCACAATTTAAGTATGAGACATATCCAAGGTGCATATGTTATGAAAATGACACCTAAATTACAAAATAAAATCATTTTAATATTTCAAAAAACTTTTAGGGACTATCATCACCCACTAGGTTAGACTTTGATGGACTGTATTGAGCCAATCTATTGTAATAGTTGGTTCACTTTTTGGTATGGTTGAGGTGATTAAATCACTCAATCTTACCAAGTTTATAGGTTATAATTGATTACATTATCCAACCTCACTATATTTAAAGATTGATTTGACATGGTTCACTCACTCTCACCAAGTTATAAATATGATTGGGTTGCATAATTGAACTAATCTCAATTATTAGGTGACAACTCACATTTTATCCAAATTTGGAAGCATATGTCCTCCAATCTCTCTCTCTTCATATATCTAGGTATATGTAGTTTACAAAGTTATCATTTTTTGAATCTCATCTGTAATGATTCTTAATGATATATATTTTTAAATCAAATTAACAAAAGGAAAGGCAATTGCATAGATACATAGGTGTACTCCTAAACATTACTTTCTTTCAATTTCAATCAAATCAATATTTTAAATTTTAGATTATATGAAATAATTATATATTGTAACATAATCTTGGTTTTAGGTGAATCATAAACAAAACACTCAATTTGGACTCAAGAAAATGCAAAGCATGTTATACACACCCAATACACATAATTTTTCCTTTAAACTAGCAATTTCATTACTTGATTAAAGGGGGGAAATGTAGACACTTTTTCTAAATTATATATCACCTCATTTTTATACACTTAAAAAATACATAGCATGGATGTAACTTTAGCTTCTAGACCTTTTTCATTATTGAAAGGCTCACATACACTATCTCTATGTGCCAATTTTTTAATCTCTTAATCTAACTAATGCCATTCTGATGAACTAGACCATATATCTTATCCAAAATTCTATAAACCTACTTATCTTCCATCCCTAAAAATTCTAGACCTACACCTATTTTTCAACTACCCAAACACTTGCATCCTAATTAGACACTTATGTCAATGAAAGTGTCTTATCCCAATGCAAGTGTCCATGACCTTAAATTTATTCAATTTGTAAACGAAATATATACCTATCGTTGGCCTAAGTGCTTTTATCAAGATATTATCCAAAGGTATTGGTATAAATATAATATTAATCTTCATTCATTCCTCACTTAACATAGACTAAAATGCACTCAATCAAGCACTAAAGTGAATAAAGTTTCCCTATTTTATCAATTTCCATATCAATCATATAAAAAAACATATCTATAAGCTTAAATTAATTAAGGAACACTCTATGAGCCATATTTTCTAAGTTACAATCTAGGTCACACTATGTTCTTACTTATCACACATTACACGATACATACACAAGCCAACATTTAGGGGATAACTAAATATGTTTGAGGCCCTCTTTGAAGTATTGGCTATGTAGGAAACACTCATTTAAAGAGGGGTATTTGTGGAAACTTGACACCATGTGTCCACTAAGCCATTTTTCATATATTCACTATGAAGATGAATAATTAAGGTTTCACTATTTTACAAGTAGCGATAGTATTTTGATCTAGATATGAATGCACCAAAGTGAAGGACACATAAAAATTAGAAGCATCTAAGTGGTTGCATCCATTTCTAGTAGGTATTCTATATTAGACACTTACATCTGATTTAGATAGTAACATCGATGTAACTATCCCAAGTTGATGTAAGTTTCCATGGCTATAGAGGTATAATGTATAGAATCATACGATTGATCAAGAACCCAAATCAAATCTAATTTCTACCTATTCTAGATCTATATCTATATTAACACCAAAACTAAGTATTTTGTGTTCATTATCATTATAATATCAAGCATAATTGTATTTTTTATCTTTGTCATATCTTAGAATAAGAAATTATATATATATATATATATATATATATATATATATATATATATATATATATATATATATATATATATATATAAGTTTTGTAATGATTTGGCTTGCTTTAGAGATACTAAACCATCCTTATGCCATAGGCTGTCTCTACCCATTTAACCTTAGATTTCACTAATTTATATTTTAGGGTTAAATAACTACCTAAATTATGTTGAACATGTTTTCATCCTAAAAATAATAATATAACATATACATACCTAATTTTTATAAATAATTCAAAAAATAGAAAATAAAAAATAAGGTTCCTTACTTCTATAGCTCTAAGTAGGGTCTAAAAGGAAACTCTATTGATTTTGGTAGAAGAAGAGATAACCATAAATATAATAAATGTTATTGGGAAAAGAATAAAGGATATAATAATGTGTGTGAATTTAAGTTTTTCAAAACCTAAAAATATGGATGATTATTCCATCATGGAGGGAGATCCAAACTGTTAATAAATTTATAAATTTACCATTGGATTCAAGGAAATGAGTAGAGTTATCCTATGTTGATGAAACTCTATTTGTTGAAGTTGAAACTGGTGATCAATGAGAGTTGTTCATTTAATCTATTAATAAAAAAATGATAATTTTAATTTTAACTTCCCTTATGTTTTTAGGGTTAGTTTTGACTCTTTTCACACAACCTTCTCATGAGATAACTCATCATGAAGTATTCTCACAATTTTTTAGGGAAAAACAAATTTTTCTCAACATAAACAAAAATAAGGAATGGTATCATTATTTGATTAAAAGTGAAAGGTTGGATGATTACTCTCATCAAATTGATATGATAATTACTATGCTTTTCCAACTAATAAATGTAATATTTTCCTAGTATTTGAGATATGTGATGGTTGAGGCACATGTAGAGATAGCTTTATTTTACTATTTTATAGAGGCAACAAAATACCCTTATACCAAACCTTTCTTCTCTAGATTAATGGATATAATATGATTAATAGTATACATATACTATAATTAATATATAATATATTAATAATAAATATATAATAATAATTTAAATATTATTGATAATATAAAAAAATAGATAATATTTTTTTTATAAATATGGGGTTATTTAAGGCCCCCAACCAAATAAAAGGTTTTACAAGAGACAACCAAAAAAGGCATGAAATTAAAATATGATATTACACAAAAAGACATGCTTAACTACCATAGCCAAATAAGAACCAAAGTCACCAAATGGCCAAGAAGCCACAGGTAGGTTAAATAATAGGTCTTTCAACCACCCAAAAACTAATCATAGAAGACAAAGTCATCAGTGAGTGGGAATGTAGTATAATATATTGACCATCTTAGTTTTTTTACCTTTTTTTTTCTTACCTCCTATCAAATTTATTTTTCAAAGTTCACCACAAACATTTACTTATCATGATTCTGAATTTTTGATTTTATGTTTTCAACTAATTCTTTATCTAAATCTCAATTTTTAGATTCATGTCCCTTCTTTACTCCCCTTGCTATCTTATTTAAGGGAATATTCTAGGCTTTTTATTTTTCCCTTACTATTGACTTATCCTCTTTAACAAAGACCACTTGATCTTCATTCTTTCTACCTCATAATTCTAAATTTTCTTGAATATCTGAATCTTCAAAACAATCTTTACTAACTACTGCTAGGTCTGAAGCATCCATTTGCTTGATTTTGCCTTCTCCCCATTCTTCTTACTGACTTTAAAACACCCTTGGGGATAGGAGTCATAAATATGACTAGTAATTTAAAGTTAAACCATCTAAAAGTTGTGTTCTCATAATCTAAAGTTTGAGCATGAAAAACTTTTCCATATCTCAAAATAATTTTCTCCATAACTCCTTTGTTCAAATCAATAACTAAATAAATTATAGCATAGGTGCATAGGCCTACATCCATTCTCACATTATAAAATTTCAATAAAGACCCCAAAGCATTACCTATTTCCTTATAATCATGTCAAAAATGCAAGGAAAGGTTAGGAAGTCAAACTCACACTGGCATCTTTGAAACTAAGAGAGTGTTTGGATCAAACTCTAGAAACCAAGGAATCATAAATAATCCTACAATACCCCAGAACTAAGGGATTTCTAAGAGACAATTCTAATAATCCTCCTCTTCACTAAAATAAACAATAAAAAACCCTTAGAGCATAATAAAATCTCACATTTATTTAACCATGTCTCATAAACCCACTGATATAAGGCAGTTGATGAAGGCCAAAAGCCATTAAATCTAAAAATAAATGCATAATTAATTAAATAATTGAAATAATCAACCACTTCCTCATTTACAATCGCCATGAAAGGGATCTCCTTCACTTGTTCAATAATATAAGCTTGAGGTGGAGGAGGGCACATCACAAGAAATGGGTTGAAAGTAGTATTTCTAATCACTTCTTTGAAAGTTTTAGGTTTAGGAGAAGGAGCTTAATTTGATCCTTTCACCCTTCCCCATAGTCTAGAAGTCATAAAGATGAGCTAGTCTTTGCCCAAATGGTAAAAGGAAAATGGAAGATGGTCTTGCAATTATTTTCCCTATTGCACCAGACATTGAGACTCCACTGGAATACTTATAGAGACCTCTAGAATTAGTTTTAGATTCTTCACGTAATCCATCCCTTTCACCCAAGTGCAAATTATTTTTCTTAAAAGGGATTTAACGAAGATTTAGAAACTTGACTTATCCTTCTTTTCCTATATTAACATTGGATTTGTGCTCCCATATTTACATCCTATTATTGAGTTAGTTAGATCCACCAAATCTTGATCCTTCCATGGATTAAAAACCATTTAACCTAGGATATGGTCATATGCATTAGATATGTCACCATTCAGATGTCTTATGACCTCCTTTATTTCCTTTAAGTTCATGGAAAATCCAAAAATAGGGCCAAAAACACCCCTCAATGCAATAAAAAATAGGGATAGTTCTACTCACAACTTTAATAATATTATTCTCTTTCCTGTGCTCATATCCCTCTGTAGTTATGAAGTGCACCACCATCGGGTAAAATAACTTCACATAAATTTCATCAGTAGGGTTCATTATTTCCAACAGATCCATTTGAAAAGTTCCTCAAAAATATATAATATTATATATATTATTAAAATAATATAATAGTAATCAATATATTATACAAAATTATATATACCTGTAGACACCGAAATCATGTCTATCCCATTGGTCACCCCTTGGTCCCCTTTGACTCTCTTCTAAACATTTCTAATCCACTCAATTATTAATTTAAAATAAAATTAACTATTTTAAATTAATACCCCCCTTGCCACATTACCCATGACACCTCACCCCTCCTAGGATACCTCTCCTTAGATGCCTCCCTCACCCCATGCCAAATATTAAATTCTTAGCCCCCATTTCATCCCTCCCACTAGCCTCTCGCGCTCATTTAATCTATCCAAGACCATTTTCCTATGACTAATTGACCCTGGTAGTTGGAAGAATGGGAAAAAGGCTAATTTTAGCCTTTTTTCCCATCTTCTAGCTATTGACATCGATTACAGTTGGCCGACACTGGCAGAATCACCGACATCAATTGCTTAAAATAGGCTTGAAGGCAACTCTTCCCCCTAGGATGCAAAAATCACAATCTTGAATCAATGACCCAGAATTTGACCTCTCTTCCTCTCTTGGCTCTCAGACCTAGACATCAACTGGAACTCTCTAAAATCAATTATTAGACTTCAACCAAAGCTCTTCTAGCTACAGACACAATAGGGACAAGTGTCTCAAACACCTCTGACTCTGCACCAAGCAAGAGGTAAGTATTCTTCTGCCCTTTTTATCATTTCAGTAATTTAGAATGTATTTAGAATGTATAAGCAATTAACTTCTTTTCATTACTTCTAAGTATTATCAACCAGACTCAGCTGTCAACCAGCCCTAACTTGACTTCTTCTTAGAAAGGTTGAGAAGCCTTCTTCATACTCTTATTCCTTTTTGACAACTTACCCTCTCCCTCTGACCCTCTACGAACCTTATCAGTCTCCCTACAACCCTGCACAGACCCTTTTACCTCTTAGACCATTCTGTTAACCATAGACTCACCCTGACACTCGTCTAAAGCCCCAATGCCCTAATCGATGCCAGCTACCAAACCATTTCCCCTACTGACATCAGCAGGATAACTGGCATCGGTAACCTTAAACAATCGATGATGATAGACTAACTAGTGTCGATGACTATGGAAGGTAGACAACACAATATAGGTACACATTACCTTTATTTCTTTTGTTTAGTCTTTCATTATTTCTATCTAGCAACATTCTCTTTTATCAAAAGTGGACTGTCATCCCTCGAGGAAGTCTTTGCACTTCTAGGATCAAGCTTTGCTTGGTAGTCCACCATCCATCCATCTAATAATCTCTTTGTTTAAGTCTCTCTCTACAGGTGTCATCCTCCATAGCCAAAGAGGAGTCTCTACAACATCTGGATAACGATGCACAAACTTCATCTAGGTATCATCTAATCCTAGACCATTATCATATTTTCTTTCATCTTCTAAATGTGGAAAAGTGAAAATAGTTAGAAACATTCTGGCATGCCCGGTGGGACCTTAGGAGTTTTCCTTGGGTTCATACTTTTTCTTCTAAAAAAAACTTTTCATATAGGTGCATTAGGTCTCTTCTTGCATCCTTTTCCTCAATCTCTTCCGAAAGACACTATCAGCAAAGTTAAAAAGAATCCTTCTTTTTCTTTCTTTCTTGCATCTTAAACTAGTCAATTCATACTCTTCAAGCTCTTCTCTATTTGTCTACATCCGAACACACATTTCAATTTAGGCTTAAAATCTATTGCATTTCATTTCTTCCTGAATGCATACTTAGCTCTGAAATCTAGTAACTAAAAACCACATTATGAATTGATCATAGTCCACTTATGTTACACTTCCATACCACTTTCACAAACTAAAACATCTAAACATACCTGAGACAAGGCCCAACTAGGATTTCATCACCTAGAGGATACCTTACCCTTCCTGGTAATCCTACTTGGACTTCACTACCAAGGGGAGAGCCCACTCTATTCTCTGGCAAAGTATAAACTCTAGGGGAAGCATATACTGGCTAAGCAACCCAACTTATCTCTGGGCTCATGAAGTAAGGGGAGCTCGCTCCTTAGCACCAGGCCATGTATGGAACTTAACATAGATCTTGAGCACCAAAACTAACCTGAAACCAACCTTAGACTGCTTCTTCTAGGACCCATTCTAAAAGCCAACTTCCCAAACACACTCTAATGCATAAGCCAACATGATTTTAAAAGTTTATTCTTAGGATTTAATGTTTAGGGTTTGCTTGTCTTCATCTTCTTTTCTATTTTTATCTAGTTTTTTGAGCTAGTAAGGACATTTTCTTCTTTCTTCCAAAAACTCTCAAATTCTCTGAGTTTTTGGAAAAACACAGTAATCGACATCAGTTTTACCACTGATGTCAAAAACTTTTCTTCATCGGCATCAGTTATCTAACTAACATCAGCAATATATTTCACTGACATCATTTTTCAACTGACGTCAGTCACTATCCAAAAATCCTCTTATCAAATAGCAAGCTTAAAACCTGACTTTCTTGCTATCCAAACACCCATTCTAGTTTTCTAAGACTAAAAAACACAGTTTCTAAAACCTAAACCTCTTGCCTTGAATGGTTTTGACATGTAGTCAAACCAAGACTCTTATCGACCATGCAAGGCAACAACCGCTTCTACCTTCGCCTTCCATAACCAGTCCTCTAATGGATTATCATTCAGAGACTGAATGAACTCCTATCCAATCGACCCCGACTCAACCTCCCATTGTCCTTGAAGGGGACCAAGACTTTGAAAGGTTCCTTGACCTCAACGTCAAGGCCCTTCAACATTATCTCATGAGAAGTTGAATGCGAGACTCTTTAGGCAACCCAATTTATGGTATGCTAACCTCCTTAGTTGAGATGATAGTCATACCAATAACGTCTATGGTTCAACAAATAGACAACCAAGTTGTCACCTCGACTAATAACCCACCTATGACTAATCTTCAAAGTGTGGCTTCTCCTTCTATCTCTAGGCCCACTTCCATTGGGGCTTCAGCCCCCATCAACTATAGACTATCCAACAAAGTTCTACCCCTTTCTAAAATTTGGTTGTCTCCATCCCTCCTACTCTCACCCCCATCAACACCAAGGTGGCTACTCATCCTTTGGCTAATGTCACCACCATCCAACCACCTATGGCAACATCAAGCCTAGTCGTGTCTTCTACCTTCATGACAAAACCACCCCTGGCTTCCACTTCTATCCCAATGGCTAGTTATCAATACATTACGCCCATAAAAGTGCAACCAACTATGTCATACACCCCTCCTAGCACCTTCTAAGCACCTTACAATCTAGGGGGCACCCCATCTGCAAATTCATCAACTGATCTAATCAAAATGTTGATGGATAAAATGTCTAATCTTGAGACCTCAATTTTGGGTTCAAGCAATGCTTTCTCATATGACCAAATTTGTAATGAACCCATCCATCCCTCAGTCCCGATCCAGCCCTATCCCAGTCAATGGGAAATTCCTAAGTTTACTCACTTCCAAAGTAAGGAAGACCCACAACAGCATTTATGAGCATTCAGACATGCTTATTATCTGATAGCACATGATGATGCATTATTATTATGCACATTTCCCATGTCATTTTCTGGCCTTGCCCTTGATTGGTATAACTCTCTCACCAGTCACTCTCTTTTCACATTCACCTAGCTGGCTCAACTTTTCCTTGACCACTTTTTGATCAATATCACCAAAAAGGTCTCAATCACGGACCTATACTCTATTAGACAGTTTGATGATGAATCTATAGCCGATTTTGTTGCCCATTGGAAAGGCTTAATCAACCAACTCTCCTTTTCTTTACCTCAACCCAAGCTCATCGAGCTCTTTTCACAGGTGTGTGCCAAACATATTTCCTCTACCCTGTGGGTCCAAACATTCTGCACCTTTGAAGAAGCTTTCACGATGGCTAGGAAGCTTGAACTACATGCCATTAAGGAAAACAAAGTCAAGTTGTAGAGTAAAAACCCCAAGACCAAGTCAAATGACGCTTCCTCTGAACCTTCTTCTTCTAAGGCATCAACAAACACTGTGGTCATTAGATCATCATCTTCAACAACAACCAACCAGCCTGAACCATCCACATCTCAAAGTATCACATGACAATTCCAACAATGGTATATACATCGTTGATACACTCCATTAGGAGAGTTATACACATTTGTGTTGGATAAACTTGTCAAACAAGGGGTCCTCAATCTTTCCCAAATCTAACCACCATAATTTGACCCTTCAAAAGCTATCCCTACATGGTACAGGGAAAATGACTTTTGTCAATATCACTGTGTCCAATGCCATGACACAAACAACTGCAAAACCTTTAAAAACATTGTCCAAGACATGATAGACAAGGGGGATCTTGTTTTGGATAACCCAAACATGCCACCTAATCAAAACATAGACATCTTTAAACAACCCTTTCCTAACCATCCTCCTAGCCAAAACAACGTGCAGACCATGACCAATGACTCCCAAGAGCATAATATATGCACAATCAACACTATCTCTCCTCTTGTCCCTGACCAACCTCTCTCACAATTTGAAGAGGTTAGTCAACCTATTAGTCTATCACAGGTGGAAGAGCCTTCTTCTCCCACTTCTCTTCCATAGGTGGACAAACCATCTTCTCCTGTTAGTTCTCCATCGACCTCTCTTATATTGGAAGATGCCTTGACCATACCAACACCACTAGCCTTACCCTCATCCTTCCTATCATCAATGGAAGATCACACTTTTCCTACACCTCGACCACATGCTGAAGCCATCACCATCCCTACACTCTACCCTCTTAAAGAGCCACACTCTCCAATCCCTTCTCCATAGAGAGAGGAACTCGCCACTTCACCTACTTCGGTCGAAGAATATTTGTTGAAGGTTGATTTAAACCTCACCCCTCACAATAGTAGTCCTCAAACCAAACCAAAGAAGGCTACTAAACCCCGTTAGATAACTTTTCCTCCACCATCATCATTGCCCTCCATTTTCGGCCCACATCCTTCCACCTTAATAGGAGTGCTTCCTACTCCAACACCTCACAAAAACAAATCACCTCCATTACTACCAACACCTAACAAAAACATACCTCCTTCAAAGCATCCAATGCCTCCTACCATGAAAGTGCCATCTATGCATCTGGCCACACTGCCAAATAAAAGGATGGTACAAAACACTCCCTCAACAATGTCTAAATAAAAGTTGTCAACTTTTACTGCAACACAATGTGCAGAGCTAGTAATAGGTTCTTATACCTTACTGCTACGCTGGCTTTTGCAATCCTCTAACATCACTCTTCTGCCTATCAAACCTTTTCAACCTCTTGGACCAAAACCATCTTGGTTCGATGACACCAAAATTTTCCAATATCATCACACTCCTAGGCATGACACTGAGAATTATTGTGCCCTTAAGGTTGCCATCCACCAATTCATCAATAAAGACACCCCTCTTGTTGAGGATACTATCAACAAATCTCCAACATCATCTCATGTCTCCCAAACATTTTCACCGTCACACTTATCAACTCTCAGATCGAGGCCATCTTGGTTCGATGACACTAAATTTTGTGCATATCATCAAAGACTTGGACATGACACTGAGCATTGTTGCACTCTTAAATCTATCATTTGTCAACACTTCAAAAAGGACACCTTTCTTGCTAAGGATCCTTTTGACCACCCTTTAACCAAGCCATCGACAACATCACATATCTATCAAACATCCCCACCTAAATCAAGGGCCCATCATCAAACTATGGTCCCTCAATCACCTTCAACCCCTTTATTTGAAATCAACACCATCAATGTGGCCACTAGCTCACAAACCATGAAGGATAAAGGGAAAGAGAAGGTTTCTCTCCCCCAAACATATCCATTTGTCAAGTCTCCTCAACCATCAAGACCCAAGATTTCAATTTTGGGCACATCTCGACCCACTTATTCAAACCCAATTCATGACCCCATGGTGAAACAATGTCGCCAAACCTCTGTGAAGACATCTTTGTATGACCTCATACAAAACTCTCCACAGCATTGTCTAACTTTGATCAAAGCCTTACAGGTAGTGAAGGTCCAACCCAAAGACCCCCAACCACTGGCTACTTTGGTCACATCATTACCTACCATTACCTCCATCACTTTCAGTCATTCTGAGATTCCAACCTCCAACATGGAAGATTAGGATCTTGCCCTCTCAAAATAAATCTGCTAGACATTCTCCCTATCACATAAGTAACTAGGGGAATTTGACTTTATCCTAACTATCATGACCTCAACCAAACATCAACTGACCAAGCCTCGACTAAGCCTCGACCAAGCATCGACCAAGCCTCGACCAAGCCTCGACCAAATAGTAACTGACCTCAACGAAACACCAACATCGACCAAGCCTCGACCAAGCCTCGACCAAGCATCGACTAAGCCTCGACCAAGCCTCAACCAAGCTTCGACCAAGCATCAACCAAGCCTCAACCAAACATTAACCGACCTCAACCAAACACCAACATTGACCAAGCCTTGACCAAGCATCAAATAAGCCTTGACCAAGCCTCAACTAAGCCTCAACCAAGCATCAACCAAGCCTCGACCAAGCATCAACCAACCAAACATGCCAACATCATATCAACCAACTTCATGTCCAACATCAATCAACATGTTACCAATATGGAAAGAAGTAAATAAGGCAAGTTTGCTCCTAATTGGCTCAAACCTTACATCATAACACACAAGTATGGGTTAGGGACTTATCATCTGTCTTCTCTTGAAGGCTGACCAGAACCTAAACCTCTTAATGCCTTGTATCTATGACCATTCTACTGTTAGTCAAGTACTCGTTCACTTGACATTTAACTTGAGCTCATCCTTTGAGCAATCCCTATCCTCTTAATCCTAATTTCTTTCAACCCTATTTCCCTAAAACAAACCCTATGTAACCCTTTTATAAAGTATGAATGCTTTGTCTTAATAAAAGGGAGCCCTTAAACTTCTATAGTCTTGTCCATGACTAAAAATTCTGTCCAAAAAAAATTGATGTCAAAATATCAAAAGGTCATAAACTCTAAATGCATACTGCTCCCTCGAAGGATAGTTGTATCATCATTGTTATAGCTAATAGATTGCTCCCTTGAAGGATAGCTATTCAAAGCCCTCAAAATATATATAAAGCAAAAATATAGACCACTCCCTCGAAGGATGGCTATCCCTAAAATCTTGCTACAAACAACACTCTCTTAGAAGCTTCCCGCATCGATCAGCTTCACAAATGACCACAAAACAAAATGACATCCGCATGTAGACTTCCCGCATTGATTAGTCTACTAAAAAAAAAGGAGGGGGTCATGGACTTGAATTATAGTCATTCTCAGGGTCTCCTATAAAAAGGGGGCAAAGTTATCCCTACCTAAAAGGGGTTACCCTATCCTAACATATCACATCACCTACTCAAGGGATTTCGAGCTCATTTTAATGTCAAAGTGATTTGATTACTTCTCTAACACAACCAATGGTCAATGACGTAATACATGAATGGGGTCTTTGTTTCTAAGCAAACCCCTACCTATGCTATCATTATGGTCCATGTCAATGAAAGGGCACAATGCCTTTCACTTCCTTTTTTTCTTTGGTCACATTCAACCACATCATTTGCCAACCACATAAAAAACCAACCCAAACATTTTTAGACCACCAACATGACATAGTCCATTTCACATAGTTTCTATGGACAATATTACACATGGAAACTATCGACCACACAATTTATGTCAAGCATAAACCATTACTTGCTAAAGCATAAACATACTCATTTCATTTTTAGCATACGTCCATCACCCAATATGGAAAATTTCTAGGGATGAAAAACCACAACCAATGTTACAGAATACACCATCACATAATATGGAAAAGGCTGTAACATCATCTTACCCTCATCATTTCAAGCATGTACCCTTAGACATATGGGAAGTGCTAAACTTTTATCATGACCTCAACCAACTATCAACCATTTTACCCCTTAGCCTGAACTACATTGGTCTGAGCCCCTTCACACAGGGGCTATGTAGGTAGCACTCAGATGACATGACGTCTTCTAGGGTTAGCTCAGCCACATCTATTTGTTTGTCTATTTGATGGACAAACCATATTACCTTTGACCATGACTTAATCTAGTCCAAACCAATCATCAACCACTTTGAATCTTTGTTTGAACTACATTGATCTTAGGCCCTTCCAACAGGGGCTATATAGGTAGCACTCAGATGACATGATGTCTTCTGGGGTTAGCTTGACCACATTTATTTGTTCATCTATCTGATGGACAAACCATCTTACCTTTAACCATGACTTGACCTCGTCTAACCCACATCCACAATCGACCCTCTTCCTCCCTTTTAGGGAGAACTATATTGGCCTAAGACCCTTAAAATAAGGGTTATGTAGGTAGCACTCAGTTGACATGGGGTCTTTTAAGGTTAGCTTGGCTATTCCTTTGTCACATGTCTATCCATCTAATAGACCAACTATCTATCTCAGCCTCACCTCGACCAACGACCTTGGAGATCACGCCTATCTCCCTAGACTACGACCATTTTTGAGACAACTTTGCCTTAGTTTTTTATATTACATGTATGCTACCTCACGAATGGTTAGCAAAATTATCCACAACCCACATTTCGACCCTCACAAGTATAGGATCGTGAGCAAGTTGATCCCCACTACTTGTGACATTTTTGTGTTTTCTAAGAGCACTTCCTAAGCCTGAGATACTTGGAACATGACAACCATTGGATCTATAGCTTGGATCATTTAACCCAATCAGCTATGACTAAATGCTAGGGCTCAATTATTTCAATCTGAGCACTCCTCAACCTTTGACCATGACAATTTGACCTACCTATTGTGTGGAGTGGTATACGCGCAATCCCACCCTTTGCAGCATTCACACTCAAACCTTCACCATATCCATCAATCTCTCTATCAAATTGACACTTGATCTCAGGTTCCCTTCCCTCAACTCTCAGTTTGAGGGGGGAACACCTCATCCCATACCTGGGGTAACCAATTCCTATTTTTGTCTTACAGTTTGTCAAGAACAACCAACAAGATAAAAGGGGGCAAATGTAGACACCGAAATTGTGTCTATCCCATTGGTCACCCCTTGGTCCCCTTTGACCCTCTTCTAAACATTTCTAATCCACTCAATTATTAATTTAAAATAAAATTAACTATTTTAAATTAATACCCCCCTTGCCACATTACCCATGACACCTCACCCCTCCTAGGATACCTCTCTTTGGATGCCTCCCTCACCCCATGAAAAATATTAAATGCTTAGCCCCCATTTCATCCCTCCCACTAGCCTCTCGTGCTCATTTAATTCATCCATGACTATTTTCCTATGACCAATTGACCCTGGCAGTTGGAAGAATGGGAAAAAGGCTAATTTTAGCCTTTTTTCCCATCTTCTAGCTGCCGACATCGGTTACAGTCGGCCGATGCCAGCAGAATCACCGACGTTAGTTGCTTAAAATAAGCCCAAAGGTGAATTCTCTTCCCCTGGGATGCAAAAATCACAATCTTGAATCAAAGACCCAGAGTTCAACCTCTCTTCCTCTCTCAGCTCTCAAACCTAGACATCAACTGGAACTCTCTAAAATCAATCATCAGACTTCAACCAAAGCTCTTCTGGCTATAGACACAATAGGGACAAGCATCTCAAACACCTCTGGCTCTGCACCAAGTAGGAGGTAAGTATTCTTCTACCCTTTTTATCATTTCAGTAATTTAGAATGTATTTAGAATGTATAAGCAATTAACTTCTTTTCATTACTTCTAAGTATTATCAACCAGACTTAGCTGTTAACCAGCCCCAACCTGACTTCTTCCTAAAAAGGATGAGAAGCCTTCTTCATACTCTTATTCCTTTTTGATAACTTACCCTCTCCATCTAACCCTCTACATAACTTATCAGTCTCCCTACAACCCTACACAAACCCTTTTACCTCTCAGACCATTCTATCGACCACAGACTCACCTTGACACTCGTCCAAAGCCCCATTGCCCCGACCGATGCTGGCCACTAGACCATTGCCCCTACTGACATCGATAGGATAAATGATGTTGACAACCTTAAACAACTGATGACGATAGACTAACCAGTGTCGGTGATTGTGGAAGGCAGACAACACAATACAGGTACGCATTACCTTTATTTCTTTTATTTAGTCTATCATTATTTCTATCTAGTAACATTCTCTTTTATCAAAAGTGGACTGCCATCCCTCGAGGAAGTCTTTGCACTTCTTGGATCGAGCTTTGCTTGGCAGTCCACCATCCATCCATCTAACAATCTCTTTGTGTAAGTCTTTCTCTTTACAGGTGTCATCCTCTATAGCCAAAGAGGAGTCCCTACAACGTCTGGATAACGGTACGCAAACTTCATCCAGGTATCATCTAACCCTAGACCATTATAATAGTTTCTTTCATCTTTTGAATGTGGAAAAGTGAAAACAGTTAGAAACAATACCATACAAATATAATATTTATACATACACTATGTATTATATAAAATTATATAGATTAAATAAACTATACTAAAACCTAAAAAGTAAATGAAATACTATAAATCTATTTTAATGCTTTTGGATTCATAATAGAAACATCAAATAATAAAGTTGTTTGAATGTTATTCATGTAATATTTAGATTGTAGCAATGTAATATAGTATTTTGATAATGTATCCCATTTAAGCATGTTCAATAAATACAAGTACTAGGAAACTAAGGGATAGAGAGAGTGTATATTATTTATTATTATGTTGTTGATTGTGGTAGTGATTAGGAGTTGTTATAGGGTTTTATTAAAGATTTGTACTTTAATAGTTTTGTATTTTTATTTTTTTAACCTTCATATAGTTTTACCGATCATGGATAGTAAATTCAAAGCATATGTATGTATTTGACATAAGTGTCCAGTGGGAGATATACACAATAGTGACTTCAAATTTGGACTAGGCATGAACTACCCCCTGTGTAATTATTCTTTGCCTTAAATCATGTTCTCTTGTGTTTTATATCTAGATAATAAGAAAACCTAGTTATTTTTCATTATACCTCTTGTAACCTAGTAAAAAGGGGTTAGTAACATGAGTTGAGCTAGTCTACATAACCAATACTCCTAAGAGGGCATTAAAATCACATTCATTTCTCCCTCTAATGCATGTGTGTGAAATTTTAATAGTACAACTATATGATCTTTCTCTTAGTAACCCTTAATACAAGTGATGTAATAGTATGTTTGAATTTTTTAATGCTTTAGATATTTGATTTAGTGTTGCAGTGTACTTTGATATCTTAAAATAAATAATACTCTCTTATTAGAAAGATGCCTTATCAAAATTTTAGGTGTTTTAATTAGACCATAGCCTTTGTATATATAAGAAATTTTTGAATTTGAATTAGAACCTAGTGACATGTAAAAATCCAACCATATGATGGGAAAAAAGGGTGAACAAAATAGTCACAAAGTGAAAGATACAAAAAAGGATAAAAAGATAAGCTTGGATAATTGTGTTAAAGCTAGACACTAATGTTGACACTAGTGTCTAGGATAGATGCAAGTGTATAGATTATATATAATAGGTAGGTATCCATGGTGTACATTGGATAAAGACAAACAAACACAACACATAGGCTCAAAGGGTAGGTAAATTAAGTGAAATAAGATAGAATCAAATAGGTCCTAGAGAGATCACATCACTAGATGTATAATTATTAGTGAAAAGGTATATACATATAATAAGACTAGAAATATGTGTACTTTTACCAAAATGGGTGTCTACATTTACCCCTCTTTAATGTAGTAATGCAATAAAAATTGGAATTATTAGTTTAAAGGAAAATAAAATGCATACCATGGTGTGGATAACACACCTTGTCTTTTCTTGAGTTTTTCTTAAATATTTCATTTTGGACATTACCTACAACCAATCATATGCCAAAAATGTGAACCAATTTATATAATTTATATGTAAGCAATACTAAAAATTAGCATAAATAAAAATCATGGATAGAGTATACCTATATATGTGTTGTGTAGTAAATGGTTTTATAGTGTTGGAAACTAGAGAAGTAGAAATGGGGATTACACCCTCATCCATATTATGGACAAGAATATGAGTGTTTCTACAAGTGGTAAAGTGTGTTGCACCATGGTGGTGTTATATATCAAGTAGGGAGAGCTGGGAGGTGATCATGCCCCCAACCTAGAATAGGAAGAGTTGCGATTTAAACATTGAGAGTATTATTTCCCAATAAACATAACTTGAGTGTAAAAGATATGTGTATGTATATCTATGTATAAGCTAAGTGATGTAATTAATTTCACCAAAAAAATTAATGAGATTAGATGATTTAATCTATATAATAAAACCAAAAATAAGAACCAACCACTATAGATAGGTAAGGCTCAATATAGTCTAATAATATTTGACTGGGGTATCAGTACATTGGGGTATTAGTACTTAAATTTTTTGTGATGTGGTAATAGTCCATAAAAGAATTTTGAAATAAAAAACTGATTTGGATTTTATAATATTTGGTAGATGTTTCATATCATATGCACCTTAAATATGTCTCATGTTGAAACTATGGATAGTAAATGTTATCAATGTATAGAATTTCACCACAACTGTGAATCTAAATCATATACTGTGTATGTTGTTTCCAATTTGGAAACTATGTGTGGAGAACATGATTCCAAAGCATGCCCCCACTATATATGGATAAATATGAAAAATAATATAAGTACAAATGTGGAGGACATGTTTTCCAAAACATGCCCCCAATTTAAACTAAGATTGTTGAATACTGAATAGGTGTGGAGGAAATGCTTCCAAAGCATGCGCCAACTAAATTTAGAGAATGTGTAAACTATATTTTATTATGTATAACATGTTTATAAACATTCACCTACTAAGATTCCCTCATTTTTTGGAGGAGAAGATATAGTGTCTTTGGGTCATCCCCTTACAAAAGGAAATAAGAAGTTGTACTTGTAACATTATTTTTGGTAGTAGTTAGAATATAGTAGAATATTTACATAGAAAAAAATCATTATTTTTTGGTAGTGTTTTAAATATTTTAGATTTTTTATAATATGGAAGGGCTCATTATTTATATCCCAACGTAACTTATGGTTTTGTATTTAGATACCTAGGGCTCAAGATATGCAGATTTGAAGTTGATAAAAAGTGGTATATTAGGTGGGTTGTAATAGAATTTTGAATCATTTTCATTTCAAAAAATTTTGAATTTTGAGCTCTGAGTCTAGAGATGAACAATTCCATATAAAATATTCCCTCACCTGATATGATTTGATGTACTCTAGAGTTCCTTAGCTAACCAATTTTTTTTGATCTAGTAAGTAGGCTTTATTACAATTTATTGGTAATTTTAATTTTTTGAAAATTTGAATTTTGAGTTTATTTTTAGGTAATTTTTATAGGAGATTGGATGCTTAAAATACATATTTTGGATGCTTTCAATATCACCTCGATGCAAGTATTTAATTTTAGATGCTAACATCCAATGTTTTCATCTAGTACAAATGGTATCATCCAATACTTCTATACTACATAGATGCTAGCATTTGATGCTAATGAATTTTTATTTTTTGTATGATTAGTTAATATTTATATATTTTTGTATCAAAATATGATCACTAATGATTTTTGATTATTGTTTTCTTCATTGTAGAAGGATACTCATATTCCAGAGTTATAGAATAGGTGACATTATTCAACATTAGTAGAGATGGGTCTAGATACAACTGACTTGGTTGTTATTAATTAGGCATGCTTGGGGCATGTGGCCTATTTATGATTTATACCATACAATATCTACTTCCGCATAACCCTTAGTAAATTTTTGAAATTCAAATACATGTACATTCTGGCTTCCCACTAGTGAGATGATCATCACCTAAGAGGATGTGTATCATATTTTTTGGCTATTGATTAGGGGCGATAGAGTTTAGGTTGTTAGATATGGTATCCGAGTCTATATTCAGGATTCACATGTATATTTTACTAGTTATAGGAATATTGAGGTAGATTCAATTTGATGACATTATTAGAGGTGATGTTTCATGGATGTGGAAGTTTATTTGCATTTTAATACAATCATTTATAGCTTTATAGGGTGGGATAATTGGTATTTATTATAAGATGTATCAAATAGTGTGTCACATAGAGATAGATAAGACCATGCATTAATGGTTTCATATTATACTATGCTAATTATATAGTTATCTTTACATGTTTACATTAGAGAGTCATGGTGGGGGTATTAGAGTGGAGACTCTGTTACATGTTTAGGCTTATGAGCATATCAGAATAGGATGGCTAGTTGGTGGTCCCCTCCCTAGATGGGATCATCTATAGGTTTTTATGTAGTGGTGGGTATTCCCATGTAGTATACTTGACACCATGATGGAGTAATGGATTACCTTGGATAGGTTATATCTAGGTCAAATTGTGTGGCATTCTTATAGGAATTTTATTGGGTGAACCAAGGACAAACATGAGTTACAGATGGTCTACATTAGTATGTGGTTGATTGATCAATTTCCTAGTATCTATGAGTTATTTTATTATGATAAATTTTTATAATAGTTTTGGATTGATCAAGGAGTGCCCTTAGCACCATATCCATTACATCAGATGATATAGAGTAGTCATAGGCTACATGATAGGTTAGAACTCAATGTTATAGATCTAACACTGAGCTCAGGTGATGAGTAAGATCCCATTATTCACATAGAATAAGGAGATGATATGAGGTGTATTGATGGGTATGTAAAGGTTTGGGCTAGATCTTGATGTCCTTCATTTTTTCCTATTATAATTATGTCTCTAAGTTAGTTTCCTATAGCCTAGGGTGGTGGCAGAGGAGAGATAGTGATGTAGGGGCATCCTATGTGGACCCAAAATGAACTCAATTTCAGATTTAATTTGTATTTTATATGTTTCATAAGTTTTTTAGGTCCTAATTATGTTTTAGGTTTGATCTAGGTTAGCAAAAGTTGCATAAAATTTGAATTATGGATTTTTCCTCTCAAATGCCACTATTTGGAAATTTGAATTTTTAAGCCTTGTGGAAGGATCTCCATGCATTGTATGAAGGTTTAAAGGGGTAGAAACATGTAAAATATGTGTCAAATATGTCTTAATACTATGTAAATTTCCTTAATATCTTCTTTAGTCTATAGGCATGGTGATATATTGATCATATTGAAAAAACATGAAAATCCTAATGTAATTTCATAGCCTCTACATGGGAATGATCCAAGATTCAGTTATGATTCTTGGTAGAAGTTGGTAGAGTTAGTTTTGGTGTTGTAATAATATATTAAATTTGAAGTGGAGAGATAATGGACGTGGAATAAATAAATTCTTATGAATAAGAGGACTGTGTTAATGAAAGTCTATGTGCATTGAAATGATATGACAAAGATTAAGAAATTTGCTTGTTTGAATCTTCAATATGGTAAGTGATTGGTTTTTTGATTATAGAAAATGTTTAAGAATAAATTATATTCTCTTTTTTGAGATATGAAACCCAAAATTGAAGTGTAAGAAGTTACTTTGTAGAGATAACCAGGTCTGAAATAAAGTATGAGTTTATATAGTCTTGTTCATGTAATTGATTAAACTTTTGATCCTTTTTAGCATTGAAATTTGTGGAAAGATAAAAGAGAGAATTTTGGGGAATATTAAAGAGTGAACTGGTTTCAATATGTAACTAAAAAAATATTTAATTTGTTCCATTATTGTTATAAACCTTGTTCATTACTAGCCACTGTCTACAACACAAAATGCTCTAGATTGAGAATCTTTGATTTTGAATCTTGTTTTGATTCAAATTTGATATAGGGAGGTTTAATATGTTAAAATAATTTTTTTTAGAACCTAATGGAAGGTTTTGGAGCCTGTAGATATTGGAAATGATGATAAAACCTTGTTTAACCCCTATTTCTTGTGAATAAAACATAGTATGCAAGACTAAGTTTTTGACTTTATGAATGGTTTATGGGTTATGGGAGCCTGATAATTGAAGGAAGTATATAAAGAGAAATAAAAATAATTATTTTTATTTGAAAAACCTTGAAAATCAAGATATGAATTTCAACACACTCTCATCCTACTCAGTCTCCATAAACCCTGACAGCTAAGGTTTTGCACTTTCTGAGATAACCAATAGTTGAAAAATCCCAAATGTTTGTAATATTCTATATTTTAAAATAACCTACATTAATAAAACAATTTTAAGACCATAAAAACTCTATATAATGGACTTCAATCAAGTGGAGTTGAGAAAGGGCTAAGAGAGGCCTAATTTAGAAGGCTACAAGGGTGAAAGTGGACCTAAGGAGTGAGATAGGTCATGAAAATTGACACATAGGTGTAATATAATAGGAGAAAGGTGAAAATAACCTTATAAATTCATAAATATTTGTTATTTGTCCATAATACCTCATTATCAGTTAAAAATGGCTATAAGGATGAAGTAATACATTGATAAGTTGCATAAGTGTGAAAGAAAGTGTTAGAAATAATGATAAGATGTTATATTGAGTTCTTAGGGGATATTATGATTAAGGTTAATTTATTTTAATCTCTAAATAGTATATTAATCCATTTATATTGCATGGTGATTGGTTCCTAGTAAGTAACTTGGTAGTGATTGGTTCCTAGTAAGTAACTTGGTAAGTATTCCATTGAACAAGAATAAAGTGATAACCTTGTGCAAGCTCTATATCATTTGGTTCTAGAGTATAAGGATGGTCAGAGGATAGGATAATAAGGAAAAATGGTATCAAGACAAAGTTAACCTACTGTATCTCAGATAATGTAGTATAATATGGAAAATTTGCTCGTTGAGATGAGAAATATGTAGGCTAGAATGGAAGATATGGAGATATCTCAAACAAGAAGGGTCATAGCTAAAGATTATAGTGATAGAGAAGATGAAGCAATGTTATGCCTATTTTCTACAACCCCCTAAATTTTTCAAAAAATATATACTTACTGCCATAAAAATGATCCCGTCATAAAGCCTAAATTTTTTTGAGGACCATATTGATTAATAGTATTTGTAGATGCATATTTTATTATGAAATTATAATGATTTTTTGATAGGTTTTATTTATGTTTTAAGTGGCTTCAAAGAGAATGGGGTAAAAATGAATAAAATATTCATATGGGTTATAGATGTGATCAGTTATTTTGCTTATCAAGCTCAATACACTTTGATAATTTTATTTGTTGCAAGGATTTTTAATTTTTAATCATATTTGATGATCTATGATGATGTTTTGATCTTAAGTAGTTTTTATTTATAGTTTATATAGCAATGGTGATATGATGCTTTGAAGGATATTACAATGCAAATTCGGCACAATTGAAGGATTGTTTTGAAATTATATAGCTCAGTTTAATAACTACTTGATATGTTTGTTACTTGAAATGTTAATATGCCTTCGATAGTTAGGTGATTCCTCATATTTTTATGATAGTCTATTTTTTTTTTTCATCTAGTGTATGGCTCAATTCATGGAATCATAATTGGCATATTAATGTTTAGTTGTTTTTAGATTTGAGTTAATAGTCAATTTAGTGATCTTGTTTCCATAGTGTATTTTTCATTTAATGTATCTTGATGATTGATGTGATGGATATATCATGTTAGTTAATTTAAAAAATCATCAATTCATTTTAAAAGAATAACTTCACTTAAAAATGAACACAAAGAGCTTTATGTATTAGGTGTGCATTCATGTTCAATTGTAAAATGGTAACTATCCTAGCATTCATGGTGTATTTTAATTTTGAGACTAAGTTATAATGGTGTACAATACATGAATTAGTCATGGACATAACTTAGATCACAAGTGTTGAGGACCCTTTCATTTTATCAAAAATAAATTTAAAGGTTTAGCTTGGTTAATACACTTGATGCATTTATGAAAGATAACTAAATAATTGGATATAATTTCTAAGGACCCTTGGTGACTTTGCTTAGTTTGTCAATAATGTTGATATGTTAGTGAAAAGCATAAGTCCTGGGACCCTTAGATGGATGATGAGGTATATGTTAGACCAAGATGTACTCCACTTGGTAGATTGGACTTCAAACAAGGTGAGTTGGTGAATTCATTTAAGTTTTGGTTATATGTACATAGTACTTCGAGATTGTTCAAAGATTTGGCAGTAATCAATCATTGATGAATAACTAATCTCCTTGATTGAAAGAATTTGGAAAAGTGTTTAGTACGAAGGTTAGTTTGTTTTTAAATTTTACTAGGTAGACAAATTACTTAACAAGATTGCTTAGTAATCCATTAGTTATTACAAACCAATAAAAATTAAACACATCATTAGATTGGCTACAGGTTCAAGGTGGTGAATAAAAGGTTTTTTTTCTTCATTCTATTCATTCATCTTCAAGCTCTAAGTGGGAGTGAAACGTTGAGGTGAGTTGCAAAGCAAGGATTAGTGAAGATATTTGACAAAGTTTTGAGCATAGAAACAAGGTATGTTCATAAGTTTTGATCAATTTCTCTTCAAAGCATTATGTTGATATACAAAGTTTTGAAATAGAGAAAATAAAGATTTGGGTAGTTTCTATTTTGCATGAAGAAGTTTCTAAACTTTCTGGTTAATATGGATAGAATGAGTAATGATTTGAAGCTTTGGATAAATCTTTCACATACATGCATGTTTAAATTTGTGATATTCTTAATCAAGCATTTGGGTTTTTAGTTTTTGCATGGTTGAAAGAGTTTTCAATTTTTTTATGGGTTTACTTGGGAAGATAAAAATAAAAAATAGTGTGAAGATATGTGTGAGTTTTTCATCTTGACTTTGGAGAGAATTGTTATTCACCTAGAAATTATGAAGATAAGTTGTTATTACTTGGTTGCATGACATGGTTTTTTTTGAAAGTATATGCATACTGTCCTGATTAGAAAATAAGAAGATTTATTTGAAATTGTATAAAACTTTGCTTGTTTGAGTGAAGTTTGAAGAAAAAGTTAGATAAAAAAAATTGAGATTCACATGCAGAGGGTTTTCTATTTTTTTGAAGTTGCAAAGATATTATTTTTACATATAATATGGTTTTGTGCATGAAATCAAATGTCTTATGAGAAGTTAATAGTTGATAACTTATGGTCAAAATTTTAGGCTTAAATTTTTCAAATGTTTATGTTAGAAAGTTGTTTCAAAGAATATTGTTTGGAAATAGTGTTCAATCTAATGCTTGAATTTTTGGGTGAATGAAATCTAGTTTTATTATTTTTGAATATGGAATAATGTAAAATATTATAGCTTGGTTGCATGCAGAATGTTGAAGTTTTGATATTTTGTCATGCTTAAATTTTGAAGTTTTAGGGTTTCCATCCATGGCATACATTTGTATAACTTTTTTGTTTGTGATTGCTTTTCTATTTTGGGTTGAAATAGTGAAAATTTTATACAAAATTTGTAGAAATATCAGAATGACTTCAATTATTTGCCAATAATGTTCATGCATATAAGCATTTTTTTCTTAGTTTTGGAATAATGTAGAACAATTAAGCATGTAGTGTCTTTGGTTGAAACTAGTTATAGACTTAGAGTTTTTCTTTGTGGAGAATGTTTAAGTGGTTTCCTAGACAAAAGGTAGGCAAGTTGAAATGATGATGCTAATGAACTCATAAATTAATGTGAAAATTTAGTGCATATAGTTTGTTACATGTATGGTTGTTTTAAAAAATATTTATTAAATTTGTCAAAATATATTTGGAATAAATAGTTTCAGTTTGAGCATATCTGAAATCATGAAGGTTGAAATGGTCATACATAAATTAGTTAGTCTACATTAAACTTTTTTGTAAAAGATCAGTTTGAACATGTTTTAAATGATTTTGGTCTCATGCATAATGTGTGGATGTTAGCATTCATGCAGTCATGATAATGATTCGTTTCAGTTGATAATTCTTTTAATTTGAAATGATAGTCATATTCTCAAAAAAATCTAGACTCATTTCAGTGTAAATGTGTTCTGCAATTTTGAGAGTTTTAGTTGTTTTGTGAAAATCCAAAGTTAAATCAGTCAACTATGATAAATGACAATGGAATATATATAGACACACACACAGACTCTCTCTCTCTCTCTCTCTCTCTCTCTCTCTCTCTCTCTCTCTCTCTCTCTCTCTCTCTCTCTCTCTCTCTCTCTCTCTCTCTCTCTCTCTCTCTCTCTCTCTCTCTCTCTCTAAGATATTTGAAATCAAGAAGTTACATTTGAATTTTTATCTCAATATTGATGTTTTGATGTTTTATTTAAGGACGGATATTGAGATTAAAATTCATTGAAATTGATATTAGATTTCTATAGTTTTAATTAAAAAATAATGTAGTGTATTTTAGTGTGATGCACTTTTTAGAATCTTTTTTTTAGTTTTTCTTAGAATTTTGTTTCCAAACTTAGATTTAACTACTATATTTTAGATTATTCAATATATCTAGGTGGGATCAACCAATAGGGAGTAATAATGATGGAGGATGGGTGCAAAATTCCAATAGAGGTAATAGTCAATTAGCTTCTAGCAGAGGTTTTAATAAGGTTGGATTTTGTGTTGGATGTTTTGGGCCTAGATTTCTTACGGGCACAAGATTGGCCATTCACTTTGATGTTTATAACCCAAATTTTTGGAATATTTTGAATAATTTACTTGTTAACCTAGTTAATAGAGTTTATAGAGGTCATAGGGGTTTTCATGGCCATAGATTTGGAACTCATACACACTCCCAAAGTTATTCATCTCATCACTTAGAACATGATCCTCATTTTTTTACCACTGTAACACCCTAATTTTAGAGGTGAACCAGTCAATGATCCATTACTTACCAATCAATTGCCTATTAATCAACCCAATTAGCTTGAAGTAGAGACAACTTATGCCAAGGACCTTAGGAAGATGGCTATTCTTTCATACACACCTTCTGCTTCTAATGTAAACCTTGGTGGAAAATGTATAAATTTGAGTTTTTCAGGTGCCCATAGTGAGCCTCTTTTGAAGACTAAGAGACTAAGTTTAGGAGGTTAGGGGTATGTCAACAAAAAAAACCATGAACATTTCACCTCAAACTATTGAAAAGAATGATATTGTCAAGAAGACTAAACCTAAATCACCTAAAGAAGTTAGGCTGATAAAAATAATCAAGTTGGAAGTTGATGATAACACATCTGACTTAGGGACTAGATTGTTGCCATTCCCTGCAACTGAAATGGAGTATAACATTTGTCTTCATGAGTAGGACAAACAAGTAATTGAAGTGCTATCAAATTCAGATGACTATTGGTTATCCAAGGGATGATCTCTATTTAGTGTTGAAATTTTTCATGTAGAAATTGATATTTTGGTTTGACACTTTGATATTTTAGACTTGATAAATTTTGGCGATTTTGTTGTATATAGTGATTTTGGAATTTTGATATAATTATATACACTAAGTTAATTAGAAATGCATTATGGTTTAAATATGAGTAGAATTTATTAAATTTTTATTTATTATTTTATGATTAATGTGTATTCTACTATATTATTGATTAATATGGGTCCCCACTCGTATAGGTTTAGTAGCCCAGGTCTATTATTTTAAATATCTTGATCAAATTAACACTTTTTCAAGTGTTTATTAAATCTATCTTTAACCAGTTTTAGTTTAATTAATTAACTTTGTTAAAAGTTAATTAGTTGACATTAGCTAATAACTAAGTAAAGTGATTTATAACTTGTTGCACAACTAAATTAAAAGGTATAAGAAGAGATCAACCATTCATTTGAATACATAAGCACAACAAGTATTGAAGACTTAAGTATTTTCTAAATTCAATCATTCATCTCTTCTTTTTATGCAACTTCTCTGAGACAATACAATTTTTGTAGATAAATCCAATGATAATTTATCTAATAATTGAGTAATCACTTATGAAACATAGGTATATTTAGTTATATTTATCATCTATTACTGATTATTTGAATTTTACTAAGTTTAATATCTTTTGATGATTGTTATTTGCAATCCTATGCATAGATTTCAAGTATTCAGCCTGAATAATGATGACCATTTCATTATTATATGATATTTAATTGATCTTTTTGATTGAAAATTTTTCATTCAAAATTTTTTAGAGAAAGGATGTTCGTTTTCTCATTGAAATTTATCATTTTTTGCTAAGATGACTCTCATCTTGAGACTCACACATATTTTGTAATTATTTGACTCTAACTTAATACAAATAGATCTTTCAAATTTATTTTAAATTTGGGTTATTTGTTTATTTATCTTAGTTATAATCTCAATCTATAGTTTTTTCTATTTTAATTAGTTTAGTTTGTTTTTGTTCTTTAGTTCTTAGATTACTTCAGTTCTTTGATTTATCTTAAATAATTATAGATTTCTCTTAAGTTATTATTTATTTTGATTTACTATAAATTGATTTTTATTATTTAGATTAATATTTATTTTAGTCTAATTTTAATTTAATATCTCATTTTGATTTTTTAATTTATTATTTGATACTTTATTATATCCTTGGCTTTGGCTTATCTAGTTTTAGTATAGATAGATTTTAATTTTTCTTAGATTTATTTTGTTTTATTTTCTATTAAAGTTTACTAGTTATTTCTTAATCAATTTTATCTTAGATTAAGTTTGATCTTTAGTTTTTATTTATCCTAGTTAGTTTTATCTTCCATCTTGGTAGGTAGTTTAACTAGGTTATTTTTTGTTTAGCAAACTGTTTCTTATTTTAATACTAGTTTTCTTTTTAAATCATTAGTTTTCTTAATCTAATAAGCTATAATTTTGTTTCAGTTTAGATTAATAATTTATCTTTATTTATTAAGTTTTATAAAAAAAATTCCTTCCTTTAGATACGATCTTTCAATCTTGGTTTTTATTTAGTCCTTTTCTTTAAAATACTTTCTTAGATAGTTTCTCTAGTTTCTCTTATTTTAGATCATTTTAATTTATCCCTTGCATTAGTTTCAGTTCTATCATTAGATTTTTTTTAATAAAAATTTATCTTAGCATATTTTCATGTTTTTTTTCTTTTCTATTTTGAATAAGATCTCTTTCTTAGTTCATTTTATGTTTTAGCTTATTTCTCTTTTCTATAGGATTAGATGTTTACTTTGTTATTATTTGTTTTGTTTGCTCTTTTGCTTACATGTTTGTCTCTCTTTCTTTTTCCTTGATATATCTCTCTATATTTGGTTATCTTATAGACCATTGCAAGCAAGAAGTGAAGATATCATTTGAATATACATATATACTATAGAATTAGGTTCTATTCTTTAAAATACTATCTAACCAATAGGTTTTCTTTGTTGGATAGAATAGATTATAGATTCTCATCTTAAACTGATTCATGACTCAATAAATGGATTTTTGATTGTTACAATAGAATAAATTGTTTTGATAACTTATTGTTTTTTTCTCAAAGTTTATAATAAAAACCCCCTCACATCTATAAGATATTTAATGAACCTTTAGAACCCTTATAATTAAACTCATACAATTCTAACTTGACCTTCATGATAGGTGAAAGGGTTGATTTGTTGATGGTATAATTTTTATCATCAATAAATTTGGTGACTCCACTAGAGAAATCATTTAAAACTCTAAATTATTTTTAACTTTGTTTTCTTCTTGATAATGGTTATTAGAGCTCAAAAACCTCCTACCATTTAAACTTTAATAGCTTTATAAGAAGATCAAGTTGATGTTGCTTTCAATCTATGATGTTATGATTGTTATAATCATCCTAAAATTCTTCATTAGGTTATTGAAGTTATAAATCAAGAAGAAGAGATTGCTAAATTTGAAATTAATTATTATTTAAATATTACATGTGAGACTCAAAATGATGTTTTGAACTTGAATATGAGAATTTGAGAAGATAGAAATAGAGTTTTAACTTCTAATCCTAGACTTAGAACTCATTTTCTATCTTATTCATTTCCATTTGATGATTTTCTTATACTTGCTAAAATTGATTTGACAAATATATAATTAAATCAAGAAAAGTCGGCTCAAAATAATCACTCTTTTTAGGTAAGATCTATTAAAAATTCCAATGGTAGATCAGTCAGTAAGAAATCCACTAGCTAAGAATCAACTAGTCAGAGATCAATCGATAGGAAATCAGCTAGTAGGAGAATAGTTAGTATAAGAATAAAGATTAAATGATCTACTTTATGGATTATAGAATAATAGAGATGTAGAAGAGCTCACTGAAAGAGATGTAGAAGAGCTCACTGAAAGAGATGTAGAGGAATCTCAAGAAGAGCATCAAATAACTATATCACCATAGATTTTTACAAATCTAATCAATGTAAGAAATCATCTAGGTAAGTTACCTTCTCTTAAGGGATTGAACATACCAAAATTTTCTAGTGCTACTGGAGAATATTGGGAATATCACTTAGAATCATTTACGTTAGTTTGTACCACTCTTGGGATTACTAGTGAGAATATTTGCTTAAGATTTTTTGCACAAACATTAGAAGGAAAAGCTTATTAATTATTTGTTAGTCTATCTATAAAAGTTATTGATAATTGAAGAAATGTAGAAGATTGGTTAGATTTATCTTTTGGTAAAGCCAAAGAATATTTTGATTTATTTAATGATCTTTCAAACATTTCATTAGATTCTAGTGAAACCATGTATCATTTTGTTTCTAGATTCACCAAGTTACGTCAAAATATTCTAGGTGATATTAGACATTCAAAGAAGTTGTCTAGACTTTATATTTGAAATGCTTTACCTTTGAAATACAAAATGGTTTTAGAAGATAAAGATATTACTGAATATGATGAAACTATAAAATTTTGTATTGATTACAAAAAGAAGCTTAAGCATGTAGGCTTAAAAGATAAGTCTACTATAGGCTTAAATTTTGATAATGCATAAATATAAAAACAATACAAAGTTTAAGCAATGAGTTGGTCACTGTTAAAAGGTAGCTAAATGGTAAATCTTCTTCTTCATATAAAGTCATGAAAGATGATGATATTGTTTATTATTACAATGTTTGTGAACTTGACCATAATCTTGAAACATGTCAATCTATTATTAAATTTAAAAAGTATCTTCTTCAAGGAAAAAATGAGATAATAGAATATTTAACTTATAATATAAACACTCTTGATGATCCTGATTATAATTATCCACATAAGAATAAATAAGAAAATAAAAAACTTCATTTAGATGATAAAGGTAAATCAACTCAAAATGATACTAATAATTCTAATGATAATGTTGTTCAAAGTAATCCTTTTATAATTAAATATAATAATGCTCAGTATCAACATTATAAATTGAAGAATTTTAGACAAACTAACATTAAATATTATAACATAATTGATGATTGATCAATAATTAAAGATGGATTTTCTCTGATGAAGCCTATTAGTCTTCCTGGACAATTAAATAAGATAAATGAAGTAGTGAAAAATCTAAAAAGCTGATGTAAGTTTGTAAGAGGAAAATAATTTTGAACATATCTATGCTCAATATTTTTACCCACCCACTGATTATATACCTCCTTTATATGTCATAGTTAAGATTGGAAATCAAATAATTCATAATTGTATTTTAGATACAGGTGCTTCAAATAATATTGTGCCTAAATGCATTGTTGATCAACTGGGTATTTTTTATGAAACAAACAATAGGGAACTTACTAGTTTTAAAGTTAGACAAACTAAGAGTTGTGGTAAGTTTCATGACATAGTTATTAATATTGTGCAGGATGAATGTATTAGGTTTATGACTAATATTCAAGTCTTATATATTCCTATTAATTATGAAATGATGTTAGGAATGGATTGGTCTAAAGCCATTGGGGCTTTTGTCAAAAAAGATATAACTTGGGTTCTTGTTAATAATAAGATTGTATTTATTAAGAGGGAAAAATTTTCTAGTACTGTTATTGAATCTCCTTCATCTCACATATTTTACACTAAAAATGGTATTGGAACTTATGATTTGTTGAATCTTGATGAGCCAAAAAATCAACATGAGGAAATATTTAAAGGCAACTTTTTATGGTTTCTTTACTTTGATGGGGCTTGCTCACAAGGTAGTGGAGCTAGATTTTGTCTTATATCTCCTATTGGTAAGATATTTTGTTATGATTTCAAATTATCTTTTAAAAATATTAATAATACAACAAAATTTGAAGAATTATATTAGGATTAGAAAAATCTATAGAGTTAAATGTTGTTTAAGAAAGATAAAAAATTTATTTGGGATGAAAATGCTGAGTTAGCTTTTAATTCTATCAAAGATGTAATTGTGAGTGCTTTTATTCTTACTAAACGCAATTTGAAGAAAGTATTTATCCTCTACATTAATGCTACTAAAAAAGCTATAGAAGCTATAATAACTCAGGAGTTTGAAAATAATAAAGAGAAACTTATTGGTTATATGAGCCAAGTCTTAAAAGATGCAAAAACTAGGTACTCTCTTATTAAGAAATTTGTTTTCTCACTTGTTTCTTCTCTAATTAAATTTTGATATTTACTTATGGGAAACAAGGTTTTTGTATGATATAATCTACCTATTTTAACATATCTTTTAAAATAACCAACTATTAAAGGGAGGCTTGCTAAATGGATCTTACAGATTCAAGAGTTTGATCTTGAATTTGAAACTTCAAAAACTATTAAATAAAATGAATTAGCAAAAAACTTACATAAAAATGTTGCCTTAGATATTAATGTTCTAATTCTATTAGTTGATGAAAAATTAAATGTAAAACCTCACTTTAAAACTATGAAAGTTGTTGAATTTTTTATTTTTTAAAGTTTGGTCATGAAATGAATGAATGAGACTATTTATTGACTAACGATGACTAGTATCATGATTTGGTTTATTATTTTTGTAATCAGTTTTGTCCTAATAACTTAAATAAAAAATAAATACATTTTCTAAGGCTAAAAGCATTAAATTTTTGTTTACTAGAAAACTTCCTATTTTATTGTAATCATGATGGTGTATTATTAAGATGTCTTACTCATAATCAAACTCAAAAAGTTCTTAGGGGTTACCATGAAGGAAATTTTGGTGGACATTATGCTGTAAAAAAATAGCTTATAAGATTTTAAGGGATGGTTATTATTGACCTACCTTGTTTCAAGATGCTTATAATCTATTTCATTCTTGTATGCCTTGTAAACTATTTATTGGAAGGGATAAATTACTTGCAATGCCTTTAAATATGGTCATTCCTAATAAACCTTTTACTAAATGGTGCATTGATTTTATTTTAGATATTCATTTGCCTTCATCAGCAGGTCATAGATATATTTTGACATCTATGGATTATTTTACCAAATGGTATGAGGCTAAAGCTCTTAAAAGTTTAGTAATAGGTGAAGTAATTTCATTTCTAGAAAATCAAATTTTATATAGATTTAGAGTTCTATATGAGATTATTTTGGATAATAGACCCCAGTTCATTTCAAATGTATTTTTAGAATTTCTAAGAAAATATTCTATCATTTCTAGTCATTTGTCAAAGTATTATCCATAAAAAAATGGATAAGCTGAGTCTACTAATAAAAATTTGATTTATATTATGAAAAAATTAGTTTGTGATAAAAAATGAATTGGCATCTTAAGATTTTTGAATCCTTATGGGATGATAGGACTATTTTTTCTAAAGCCTAGTAAAATTTTTAATGTGACCAGCGCTGTTGGCTAGACACGACCAATATCGGTACCATGGGGCTTGTGGGGGACTCAAACGCTTGACCGACAGAGCCGTAATGGAAATACCTGACCAACTGACCTCACTCCCCAACCCATGGGCTGATAGGACTATTATTAAGCTACATTACCAATAGAACTTTAAATTTCTTTATCTAGGACTATTTTACAGTATGTAGCTGAAGATATGAATTTAATTGAACAAATATTACATGATTTGGTAGTATTTGATTAATCTAAGGCAACAATATTACAAAAATTAGAGAAGGCTAAGCAAAAGTTAAAGAAATTTTTTGATAAAAAAGTTTTTAGTAAAAAGTTTAATGTTGGTGATTTAGTTTTATATTGGGATGGAGCTCATGAAGACCCTTAAAAATATCATAAATTTGATACATTATGGCTTGGACTTTACATAATAGCCATAGTTCTTGGGAATAATGCTTTTCATCTTAAATATCTCTAAGGAAATTGGCTGTGTTATTTCGTAAATATTCATCACTTGAAATTATTTCATGATTAACTATTTGTTGTTGTTCATTTTGTTTTATTTTTTGCTTTATTTTTGCTTTCTTTTTCCCTTTTCTTTGTTTCATTTTTTTGGTTTGTTGGTTTGTTTTGTCTTTTATTTGTTTTATTGTTTTTTATTTCTAATGATAAATGAAAGTTTTGGAATGATGAATATGAAATTATGAAGGAAGAGTGCAATAATTCATGAAAGTGTTGTAATTATCATTCATTTTCAAAAATTAATCTTACAAATTCAATTTTCATAATAAATGATTTATATGGTTGATTTGTAGTTGGTTCTATAAGTATTACTCTATTTTTAGATTTTGTTCTTGAGAAATTTGTAATTATTTGTGCATCCAACCCAAAATTCTTTGTTATTCATTTCCCTTTCTTCATGCCACACTAGCTAAACAATTCATCCCTTGCTCGAATTCACTATTTAAGGGATTCACGCTTAGCTACTTGAGAAATGATTTTCCTAGATCATACTCTCAAGGAGAAATCTATTTTATATATAATAGGTAATTTGTTTTTAATCAATTTTGTTTTATAAAATTGACTAGTAAGGTCTCTAGTGTAATGCCTATTTTCTATACCCCCCCTAAAGTTTTCAAAAAATCTATACTTACTACCATATAAATGATCCTATCATAAAGCCTAAAACTATGTTGGGGACCTTATTGATTTATAGTTTTTATAAATGCATATTTAATTATGAAATTATAATGATTTTTAATAGGTTTTATTTATGTTTTAAGTGGTTTCAAAGAGCATGATGGAAAAATGAATAAAATATGCATATAGATTATAGATGTGATCAGTTATTCTATTTATCAAGCTTAGTACACTTTGATAGTTTCAGTTGTTGCATGGATTTTTAGTTTTCAGTAATATTTGATGATGTATGGTTATGTTTTGATATTTATAAGTAGTTTTGATTTATAGTTCAGATAGCAGTGGTGATATGATGCTTTGAAGGATATTATAATGCAAACTTGGTATAATCGAAAGGTTGTTTTGAAAATCTATAGCTCTGTTTATTCACTACTTGATATGTTGGTTATTTGAGATGTTAATATGCATTTGATAGTTTCGTAATTTCTCATATTTTTATGATAGTCTAGTTCTTTTTTACATCTAGTGCATGTCTCAATTCATAAAATCATAATTGTCATATTAATATTTAGTTATTTTCAGATTCGAGTTAATAGTCAATTTGGTGATCTTGTTTCTAGAGCAAATTTTTCATTTCCTATATTTTAGTGATTGATATGATGGATATAGAATGTTAGTTACTTGAAAACATCATCAATTCATTCTGAAAGGATCACTTCACTTAAAAATGAGTAAAAAGAGCTTTATTTTTAGGTGTGTATTCATGTTCAATTGTATAAAGGGAATTATTATAGCATTCATGGCATATTTTAATTTGGATACTAAGTCATAATGGTGTGAAATACATGAATTAGTCATGGACCTAGCTTAAGTCACAAGTGTTGATGACCCTTCCATTTAATAAAGAATTAATTTCAAGGTTTATCTTGGTTAATACACTTGATGCATTTCTGAAAGATAACTAAAGAATTGGATATAATTTCTAATGACCCTTGGTCACTTTTCTTAGTTTATCAATAATATTGATATCTTTGTGAAAATAATAAGTCATGGGACCCTTTGATGGATGATGAGGTAGATGTTATACTAAGTTGTACTCTACTTGGTAGATTGGACTTCACGCATGGTGAGTTGGTGAATGCATTTAAGTTTTGGTTGTATGTGCATAGTACTTCAAGATTATTTGAAGATTTAGTGATAATCAGTCATTGATGACTAATTGATCTCCTTGGTTTATGGAATTTGGCAAAGTGTTTAGTATGAAGGTTAGTATATTGCTAAATTTGATTGGGTAGACAAATTACCTAGCAGGATTTCTAAGTATGCCATTAAATATTTCAAACCAATAATAAGTAAACACATTAGTGGATTGGTTATGGGTTCAAGGTGGTGAATAAAAGGTTTGTTTTCTTTATTTGGTTCATTCATTTTCAAGATTTAAGAGGGAGTGAAACTTTAGCATGATTGTGGGTGAGTTGTAGAGCAAGGCTTAGAGAATATATTTGGTAACGTTTTGAGTGTAAAAACAAGGTATGTTCATAAGTTTTGACATATTTCTCTTTAAAGAATTTTGTTGATATATGAAGTTTTGAAATAGAGAAAAGAAATATTCAGGTAGTTTCTAGTTTGCATGAAGAAGGTTATGAATTTTTTGGTTAATATGGAGAGAATGAGTAATGATTTAGAGATTTTGATAAATCTTTTGCATATAGGCATGTTTAAATTTGTGATAATATTGATCAAACATTTGGGTTTTCAATTTATACATGGTTGAAAGAGTTTTCAATTTTTTATGGGTTTACTTGGGAAATTAAAACTCAAAAATAGTGTGAAGATATGTGCAAATTTTTCATCTTAACTTTGGAGAGAATTTCTATTCACATGGAACATTTGAAGATATGTTGTTATTCTTTGGTTGCATGACTTAGGTTTTTTCTAAAAGTATATGCATGCAGTCATGATTAGAAAATAAAAAAATTTCTTTGAAATTGTATAAATATTTGCATGTTTGAGTGAAGTTTGATGAAAAAGTTAGATAAAAGTTTTTGAGATTTACATGCAGAGGGTTTTTTGTTTTTTTGAAGTCTTGAAGATATTATTTTTACATATAATAGGGTTCTATGTATGAAATTAGACATCCTATGAGAATTGAATAGTTGGTAAATTTTTATTGAAATTCAAGGTTTAAGTTTTTCAAATGTTTCTATTGGAAACCTATTTTGAAGGAGATTTCATGGTAATAGTGTTCAATCTATTGCTTGCATTTCTAGGCGAATGAAATTTAGTTTTATTCTTTTTGAATATGGAATAATGGAAAATATTACAGCACAATTTCATGTAGAATGTTAAAGTTTAGATATTTTTTCATGCTTAAAATTTGAAGTTTTAGGGTTTCCTTCCGCATCATACATTTGGATAACTTTTTAGTATATGATTGATTTTCTATTTTGGGTTGAAATAGTGATAGTTTTATACAAAATCTATAGAAATATTAGAAAGACTTCAATTATTTGCTGGTAATCCTCATGCATATAAGCTTTTATGGTCTCAGTTTTTTAATATTGTAGAGCAATGAAGCATGCATATGCCTTTGGTTGAAACTAGTTACAAACTTAGGGGTTTTTTTTGTGGAGAATGTTTAAGTAGTTTCGTAGACAAAAGATGAGCAAGTTGAAATGATGATGCTAATTAAATCATAAATTAATGTGAAAATTTAGTGCATAAAGTTTGTTACATGTATGGTTATTTTTAAAACTATGTATTATATTTATCAAAATATATTTGGAATAGATATTTCTAGTTTGAGCATATCTAAAATCATGAAGGTTGAAATGGTTCTACATAAATTGGTTAGTCTGCATTAAACATTTCTATAAAAGATCAGTTTGTACATGTTTTAAATGATTCTGGTCTCATGTATATATGTGTGAATATTAGAATTCATAGGGTCATGATAATGATTGGTTTTTGTTGATAATCCTTTTAGTTTGATATGATAGTCATATTCTCAAAAAATCTAGACTAGTTTTAGTGTAGATGTGTTCAATAATTTTGGGATTTTAAGTTGTTTTGTGAAAATTTGAAGTTAAATCAATTTTCTATGAAAAATGATAATGGTACAAATCTATATATTTATATGTAGATACTTTTAGAATGGATTCTACAATATTTAAAACCATGAAGTTACATTTGAATTCTTATCTCAATATTAAGGTTTTGAATTTTTCTTTAAGGATGGATATTGAGATTAAAATTCATTAAAATTGATATCAAATTCTTAAATTTTGAATTTAGAAACAATGAAGTGTATTTTAGTGTGATACAATTTTTAGAATCATTTTTTTGGTTTTGCTTGGACTTTTGTTTCTAAACTTACATTTTACTACTGTCTTTCAGATTAATCAATATGTCTAGGTGGGATCAGCTAATAGGGAGTAATAATGATGGAATATGGGAGAAAAATTCTAATAGAGGTGGAAGTCAGTCAGGTTCTAGTAGAGGTTTTAATAGGACTAGATTTAGGGTTATACATTTTAGGCCTAGATTTCCTAGAGCACAAGAATGTCCATTCACTTTGATGCTTATGATCTAGATTTTTAGAATATTTTAAATAATCTACCTATTAATATAGTTAATAGAGGCTATAAACATCATAAGGATTTTCATGGCCATAGATCTAGAGCTCATGCATAGTCTAAAAGTATTTCATCTCATCACTTAGAGCATGATCCTTGTTTCTCACCACTATATCACCCTAAGTTTAGAGGTGAACCAGTTGATGATCTATTGCCTACCAATCAATTGCCCATTAATCAACACAATCAACTTCAAATAGAGACAAACCATGCCAAGGACCTTAGGAAGATGGCTATTCTTTTAGATACACCTTCCACTTCTAATACAGACCTTGGTGAAAAATGTAGAAAGTTGAATTTGTTAGGTACCCATACTGAACCTCTTTTGAAGACTAAGAGACTAAGTTTTAGAGGGCAGGGGTATGCCAACAGAAAGAAAACCATGCACATTTCACATTAGACTCCTGAAAAGAACACTAATGTGAAGAGGATTGAACTTGAAGTACCTAGAGAAGTTAGGTTGATATAGAAGTTGATGATAGCACATCTACCTTTGGGACTAGATTGTTATCATTCCCCACAACTACAATGGAGTATAACATTTGCCTTCATGATTAGTAAAAATAAGTAATTAAAGTGCTATTAGATTTACATGACTATTGATTATCCAAGGGATGATATTTTTTTAGTGTTGAACTTTTTCATGGAAAACTTGATATTTTGGTTTGACACTTTGATATTTCAGACTTGATAAATTTTGGCAATTTTGGTGTATATAGTGATTCTAAAATTTTGATATAATTATATATGCTAAGTTAATTATAAATGTGTTATGGTTTAAATATGAGTAGAATTTATTAATTTTTGATTTATTAATTTATGATTAATGTGTTTCTACTATATTATTGATTAATATGGGTCCCCACCTATTAAGGTTTAGTACCCTAGGTCTATTATTTTAAATATCTTGCTCAAATTAAGACTTTTTCAAATCTTAATTAAATCTGTCCTTAACCAATTTCAGTTTAATTAATTGATTTTGTTAAAATTCAATTAGTTGACATTAACTAATAACTAACTAAATTTATTTATAACTTGTTACACAACTAAATTTAAAGGTATAAGAAGAGATCAATCATTCATTTGAATACAAAAGCATAATAAGTATTGAAGACTTAAGTATTTTATAATGTCAATCATTTATCTCTTCTTTTTCTGCAACTTCTTTGAGATAGTACAAATTTTACAAATATATCCAATGGTACTTTATCTAACAATTGAGTAATCACTTATGCAACACAGGTATACCTAATTGTATTTATCATCTATTTCTGATTATTTGAAATTTTCTAAGTTTAATATCTTTTGATGATTGCTATTCACAATCTTATGCATAGATTTCAAGTATTCAACCTGAATAGTGATGATCATTTCATTGTTTCATGACATTTCATTGATCTATTTGATTAAAAAGTTGTCATTCAAAGTTTTGTAGAGAAAGGATGTTGGTTTTCTCATTGAAATTTATCTTTTTCTACTAAGACAACTCTCATCTTGAGACTCACAAATCTTTTATAATTATTTAACTCTAACTTAATACAAATAGATCTTTCAGATTTATTCTAAATCTAGTTTCTTTGTTTTATTTATCTTATTTATCATTTTAGTCTATAGTCTTTTCTATTTTAATTATTTTAGTTTGTTTCTATTCTTTAGTTCTTAGATTACTTCAGTTTTTTGTTTTATATTAAATAGTTATAGATTTCTCTTAAGTTATTATTTGTTTGATTTACTATAGTTTGATTTTTATTATTTAGATTGATATCTATTTTAGTATACTTTTAATTTAATATATCATTTCAATTTTCTAATTTATTATTCAATACTTTCTTATATCCTTGGATTTAGCTTATCTAGTTTTAGTACATATAGATTTTAAGTTTTTATTAGCTTTGATTCATTTTCTTTTTTGTTAAAGTTTCTTAGTTATTTCTTAATCAATTTTATTTTAGATTAAGTTTGATCTTTAGTTTCTATTTATCCTAGTTAATTTTATCTTTTATCTTGGTAGGTAGTTTAACTAGGTTACTTTTATTTTAACAAATTGTTTCCTAGTTTAATACTAGTTTTCTATTTAAATCATTAGTTTTCTTAATATAATAAGCTATAGGTTTGTTTTAGTTTAGACTGATAATTTCTCTTTATTTCTTAAGTTTTAATATTATTTTTCCTTACTTTCGATTTGATCTTTCAGTCTTGGTTTATCTTTAGTCCTTTTCTTTAGAATACTTTCTTTGATAGTTTCTCTACTTTCTCTTATTTTAGATCATTTTAGTTTGTCCCTTGCATTAGTTTCATTTCTATCATTAGAGGTTTTCTTTTTTTTTAGAAATCTATCTTAGCATATTTTCATATTTATTTCCTTTTCTATTTAAAATAAGATCTCTTTCTTCATTTTCTATTTTAGTTTATTTTTCTTTGCTATAAGATTAGATGTTTACCTTATTATTAGTTATTTATAGTTTGTTTGCTCATTTGCTTACATGTTTATCTCTCTTTATTTTTATTTGATCTACCTCTTCTATATTTGGTTATCTTATAGACCATTGCAAGAAAGAAGTGAAGATATCATTTGAATAGACATATATATATTATAGAATAATGTTTCTACTCTTCAAGAGACTATCTAACTAATAGGTTTTCCTTGTTGGATATAATAGATTATAGATTCTTATCTTAAACTAATTCATGAGTCAATAAATGTATTTCTAATTATTATAATGGAATAAGTTTTTTGATAAATGGTTGATTATTTTCCAAATTTTATAATAAAAACCCCCACACATCTTTAAAATCTTTAATGAACCTTTAGAACCCATATAATTAGACTGGTATGATTCTAACTTGACCTTCACGATAGATGAAAGGATTGAATCATTGACATTATAATTTTCATCATTAAAAATCTCCTAGAGTAGAAGAGGAGGAAGAAAAAGAAGAAATAATGGAGGAAATATTGATCAAAGCCATGATGAAGATGGGTTCAAAACCAAAGATAGATGTGTCAATGTGTGAATGCAATCTAAATTTAGATGAGTTGGTGTATTAGATAACAATCATGGAGAAGTATTCTAAGTATGAGGAGGTGGATGACACCAATAAAGTTTAATTTTTAATCATAATATTGAGAGGAAATGAATTTTTGTGGTGGGATGGAATCCAGGAAAAGAGAAAGAGAATAGGTAAGACAAAGATCCAGTCATGCGATAAGATGGTGATGAAGGCAAAGTTCACACCCAAAGACTACCATACACATTTATTTGGAAAATTTTATAATCTTAGGTAAAAGGAGAATTTAGTGAAAGAATACACATAAGAGTTTCAAAGATTAACAATTAGAATAGGACACTTGGAAGAAGATGATGAGAAGGTAGCAAGGTACTTGAATGGTCTCAAGTTCTTTGTACAAGATGAGGTCACTATATTAACTTTAAAAATAGTTTAAGAATCATACCAAATAGCCTTGAAATATAATGAGAAGTTGACAAGAAGGCATACATAGCAAGCAAGAGGAAGAGGTAAACAAGTGAGAGGAAGAGGAGAGTATGATAGTAAAAATGCATATGAGGAAGGTGAAAGTAGTGGACATAGACATGAAACATAGCCAAGAGGTGGTTATAGATGTAGGAGTCCATACTACAAAGGTGAAGATTCATTTAGAGGAAGAGGGACTAGTGGATTCACAATGAAATGATTCAAATGTAACAAGTATGTAGGCCATAAGTATTGGGAGTGTCTAGAGGAGTAGAAAGAAAGAAGTTATAGAAATGAGAGAAAAAATAAAGTGGTTCAACCTATAGAGAAAGAAAGTGTTGGATCCATTTCACATATATATGCACTTGAAGAAGGAGAGTCACTTTTGATGAGGAAGATATTATTAAAGCCACTAAAGGAGAAATAACCTACTTAATGGAGAACACTCTTCAGGATAACATGTAAGTCCCATGGTAAATGTTGTAAGATGATAATAGATTAAGGGAGTCTAGACAATTTGGTCTCAAATGAAATGGTAAGTAAACTTGGTCTCAAAAGATTACCTCATCTTGTACCTTATAAAGTTTCTTAGCTTAGAAGGGATATCATGTGCTTGTTAATGAATAGTTCTTAGAATATTTTTATATTGGAACCTATAAGGATCAGGTCATGTGTGATATCATCCCCATAGATGTTTTTCATGTACTACTAGGGAGGCCTTGGTAGTTTGACAAGTCAACTAGTCATGATGGGGTGAAGAACACCTATTACTTAGAGCACAAGGAGGTCAAGTATACATTATTTACTTTGAAGAATGATGAAAAAGTTGTTGGTGTCTATTATAAGGTATTGGTTTTAGGTTACAATGAGTTAGTATAGTAGTAGGATGAATATATAAAGATTGAAGAACAACGCAAGGATATTGAGGCAGCCCAAGATGAAGAGTAAGAACAACCCAATGAGATGAGGAGTATGAGGAGTTAATCACTATGATAATTTGAAATGAGATCACAAGGGTAAAATACTGTGGATATGTTATTTCAAGGAAAGAGTACATGTGCTATCACATGCATAGGGAACACATGTTGATCATGGTGTGTCTACCTCTAGAGGTGGTGGATATGTAGATGTTGATAGTGATGAGGAGTATACCTCGAGGGATATGCCCCCAAGTTATGATTGATATGATTGTTTATATAAAAATTATATAAACTTAACACACACACACACACACATATACATACATACATATATATATATATGTATATATGTGTGTGTGTGTGTGTGTATGCATGTATGTATGTATGTATGTATGTCTACAAGTGGTTCAGCCTATAGAGAAAGAAAGTGGTGGATTCATTTCACATATATATGCACTTGAAGAAGGAGAGTCACTTTTGATAAGGAAGACATTATTAAAGCCACCAAAGGAGTAATAACCTACTTAATGGAGAACACTCTTCAAGATAACATGTAAGTCCCATGGTAAATGTTTTAAGATGATAATATATTTAGGGAGTATAGACATTTTGGTCTTAAATGAAATGGTAAGTAAACTTGGTCTCAAAAGATTACCTCATCCGGTACCTTATAAAGTTTCTTGGCTTAGAAGGGATATCATGTGCTTGTTAATGAATAGTTATTAGTATATTTTTAGATTGGAACCTATAAGGATCAAGTCATGTGTGATATCATCCCCATAGATGTTTCTCATGTACTACTAGGGAGGCCTTGGTAGTTTGACAAGTCAACTAGTCATGATGGGGTGAAGAACACCTATTATTTAGAGCACAAGGAAATCAAGTATAAATTATTTACTTTGAAGAATGATGAAAAAGTTTTTGGTGTCTATTATAAGGTATTGGTTGTAGGTTAAAATGAGATAGTATAGTAGTAGGATGAATATATATAGATTGATGAACAACCCAAGGATATTGAGGTAGCCCAAGATGAGGAGTAAGAACAACCCAATGAGATGAGGAGTATGAGGAGTTAATCACTATGATAATTTGAAATGAGATCACAAGGGGAAAATACTATGGATAGGTGATTTCAAGGAAAGAGTACATGTGATATCACATGCACAAGGACCATAGGTTGATCCTGGTGTGTCTATCTCTAGAGGTGGTGGATATGTAGATGTTGATAGTGATGAGGAGTATACCTCATGGGATATGCCCCCAAGTTATGATTGATATGCTTATTTATATAAATATTATATAAAATTAATACACACACACACACACACACGTGTGTGTGTGTTTATATATCTCTCTCTCTTTCTGTGTGTGTGTGTGTGTTTATATATCTGTGTGTGTGTGTGTGTGTGTGTGTGTGTGTGTGTGTGTGTGTGTGTGTGTGTGTGTATATGTATGTATGTATGTATGTATGTCTACAAGTGGTTCAGTTGATAGAGAAAGAAAGTGTTGGATCCGTTTCACATATATATGCACTTGAAGAAGGAGAGTCACTTTTGATGAGGAAGACATTATTAAAGCCACCAAAGGATAAATAACCTGCTTAATGGAGAACACTCTTTAGTATAACATGTATGTCCCATGGTAAATGTTGTAAGATGATAATAGATTGAGGGAGTATAGACAATTTGGTCTCAAATGAAATGGTAAGTAAACTTGGTCTCTAAAGATTACCTCATCTGGTACCTTATAAAGTTTCTTAGCTTAGAAGGGATATCATGTGCTTGTTAATGAATAGTTCTTAGTATATTTTTAGATTGGAGCCTATAAGGATCAAGTCATGTGTGATATCATCCCCATATATGTTTTTCATGTACTACTAGGGAGGCCTTGCTAGTTTGACAAGTCAACTAGTCATGATGGGGTGAAGAACACCTATTATTTAGAGCACAAGGAAGTCAAGTATACATTATTTACTTTGAAGAATGATGAAAAAGTTGTTGGTGTCTATTCTAAGGTATTGGTTATAGGTTGTAATGAGTTAGTATAGTAGTAGGATGAATATATAAAGATTGAAGAACAACCCAAGGATATTGAGCCAACCCAAGATGAGGAGTAAGAAAAACCCAATGAGATGAGGAGTATGAGGAGTTAATCACTATGATAATTTGAAATGAGATCACAAGGGGAAAATACTATGGATAGGTGATTTAAAGGAAAGAGTATATGTGGTATCACATGCACAGGGACCACAGGTTGATCCTAGTGTGTCTACCTCTAGAGGTGGTGGATATGTAGATGTTGATAGTGATGAGGAGTATACCTCGAGGGATATGCCCCCAAGTTATGATTGATAATATTGTTTGTATAAACATTATATAAAATTAATACACACACACAGACATGCACACACACACATACATACATATCTGTGTGTGTGTGTGTGTTATGTATATATGTATGTATGTATGTATGTACATATGTATGTATGTATGTATGTATGTATTTCTACAAGTGGTTCAGCCTATAGAGAAAGAAAGTGTTGGATCCATTTCACATATATATGCACTTGAAGAAGGAGAGTCACTTTTGATGAGGAAGACATTATTAAAGCCACCAAAGGAGAAATAACTTGCTTAATGGAGAACACTCTTCAAGATAACATGTAAGTCCCATGGTAAATGTTTTAAGATGATAATAGATTGAGGGAGTATAGATAATTTGGTCTCAAATGAAATGGTAAGTAAACTTGGTCTCAAAGGATTACCTCATCTTGTACCTTATAAAGTTTCTTGGCTTATAAGGGATATCATGTGCTTGTTAATGAATAGTTCTTAGTATATTTTTAGATTAGAACGTATAAGGATCAGGTCATGTGTGATATCATCCCCATAGGTGTTTTTCATGTACTACTAGGGAGGCCTTGGTAGTTTGACATGTCAACTAGTCATGATGGGGTGAAGAACACCTATTATTTAGAGCACAAGGAAGTCAAGTATACATTATTTACTTTGAAGAATGATGAAAAAGTTTTTGGTGTCTATTATAAGGTATTGGTTGTAGGTTATAAGGAGTTAGTATAGTAGTAGGATGAATATATAAAGATTGAAGAACAACCCAAGGATATTGAGGCAGCCCAAGATGAGGATTAAGAACAACCCAATGAGATTAGGAGTATGAGGAGTTAATCACTATGATAATTTGAAATGAGATCACAAGGGGAAAATATTATGGATAGGTGATTTCAAGGAAAGAGTACATGTGATATCACATGCATAGGGACCACAGGTTGATCTTGGTGTGTCTACCTCTAGAGGTGGTGGATATGTAGATGTTTATAGTGATGAGGAGTATACCTCAGGGGATATGCCCCCAAGTTATGATTGATATGCTTGTTTATATAAACATTATATAAACTTAATACACACACACACACAGATATATGTGTGTGTGTGTGTGTGTGTGTGTGTGTGTGTGTGTGTGTGTGTGTGTGTGTGTGTGTGTGTGTGTGTGTGTGTGTGTGTATGTATATATATATGTATATATATGTATATGTATATATATATGTATATATATATATATTTATATGTATGTATATATATAAATATATGTATGTATATATATATGTATGTATATATACATACATACATATATATATATAGACACACATACATACATACACACACACACACACACACACACAGATACACACACACACACACACACACACACACACACACACACACACACACACACACACACACACACACACATGTATGTATATCTATGTGTGTCTGTATTAAGTTTATATAATTTTTATGCAAACAATCATATCAATCATAAGTTGGGGTCATATCCCCCAAGGTATACTCTTCATCACTATCAACATCTACATATCCACCACCTCTAGAGGTGAACACACCAAGATCAAACTATGGTCCCTGTGCATGTGATAACACATGTACTCTCTCCTTATATGTATGTGTGTGTGTGTGTGTGTGTGTGTGTGTGTGTGTGTGTGTGTGTGTGTGTGTGTGTGTGTGTGTGTGTGTGTGTGTGTGTGTGTGTGTGTGTGTATGTATATACATACACACACACACACATATATATACATATATACATATATATACATATATATATGTATATATACATGTATGCATATATATGTATGTGTGTGTGTATGTATATATATATGTATATATGTATGTATATATATATATATATATATATATATATATATATATATATATATATACATATACATACAGACACACACACACACACACACACACACACACACACACACACACACACACATACACATGACATTGTTCACAAGGTTTTTATTTCATATTAGATAGATTTTCACTGTTTAATTCTTTATTGGTCATTATATTTATTTGAATTGCATTTATTTTCATGGCATATGTTAGGTTTTGGTAAATTTGTGTAACAAGTATGTATATTTTTGACATGTGTGTATTATATTAGTAATAATTTAATCACCATATGCAATGAAATATGGATGGATATAAGAAATCTTAATTATATTGATCATATAGAAATTGGATTTTATATTGTGTTTCTATAATCATATTTGAAGTATATGTATAAATATATTTTCAATATGTATGTATCTATTTAGGTACCCACATTTACTATGTAATTTTACCTTCTCCCTATGTCTTTTTTATAAGGGACCTAATCAACCAATGGTTCCTCGATAGGATCAGTGTGGGAAAGATCAATCCTGGGATAGAGTACACTAGGAGGAATTATACTAGAGGTCATCTTATATGAAGGTTGATGGGCCATGTGTTCCTCACAGGGATCAACATGGTATGTATTAACTTTCTTAGATGAGACTCTAGGAGAAGTAGGTGAAATATGTCTAGATGTGTATTTTTGATATGTAATGATTTTGTGATTAGCTAACTATATAAGCTTTTCATCAAGATCAAAACACTCATTATCTTGATGTCCATTAATACCATGATAAGTGAAAAAGTGTCATCCATTAGGCTTTTCAAATTTATGAGGTAGGTAATGTGAATTAGGAGGGAGTCTGATCAATTGTTTATCCAAAAAAGTTTGTAATATGTCATATGGTTTATCTTGGTACCAATGAAACTGAAGAGGTTGTCAATTTGTAGTGGTATATAGTCTAATTATTGGAGATACTATATAATCATGTTCTTTTCCTTTATTCAACACATTTATTGTTTCTTTTATGACATATGGGGATGGTTATATATAAGGATTTTGAATTTATTCAAGAGGTTTTGTATCTTGTCTATTTACCTTAAAAATAATATTTTTAGCATGTGTGGGTTTGAATGGAGAAATAGGTAACTTGGTTTGTATATTCATTAAAGCACACACATATTGGTGCACATGCAAATGTAAAATATCAAATTAATAAAAGGTCTTATGTAATGCTCTTTATCTTAGTGAAGAAAGAAGACCTTTGATAAATATAGATTATATTTCCAAATATGAGGGTGTGTAATGTAAGGAATACAAAACATACTTAAATTGAATAATATAATATTGTATACGCTCATTTTATGTTTGTGTCAATGTTTTTAAATGCTCCATTGGTAATTTAGGTAAGGTATAACAATGAAAATGTGATAGAAATACATCTTCAAGTTGTTTAAAAATTTATAAACATCCATTTGGAAAAGTATAAAACCAATCAAGAGTTCCTTAGTTTAAGCCATCATAAAAAACCTTTAATAGTAAGCTTCCATTTTGGGTCCAATGTTCAAAATATTGTGTATATTATTTTAAATGAATAATAGGATCCCCACATACATCAAAGGAGGAGAAATTAATCAAAACAAATTTTGAAGGATAAGGATACTTAAACACATCCCTTGTAATAGGTTGTTCTATTAATGTATTCTCCTCAAGAATAACTTCATGAGAAAAAACTTGCAATTTTAGAGGATTGACTTATTAATATAAATATCTAATGGTAGTCATACTAGATAACATGTCATAAGAATAATTTGAGGCTTTTTTTAGTGGTTGTAAACTACCATTATTATATAACATAGGAATGATGGAATTTTTATTATTATCTAAAATAGGATCTTCACATGATTTTTCAATGTTTGGTAAAGGACCATGTCCAAAGATGTAGGTATATCTTATGTAATAGCACAAAGTTTAATATTATTATCATTAAAGTGTGCTAAATTAATTGGAACTTCATGACATATTATAAGAATAGGAGGTATAATTTTGTTTTGAGGCACACTCTCCTTTTGAGAACAAAATTCAAAGGAGTAAAGGGAAGAAATTTTTTCTATGTCATGTACCACATTAAGATATATAAGGATGTTACTTTCACTTTGATTTTTAGTGTTACATCCTATAGAAAGAGGAGTAAGAAATAAAATATCACTTTATACTTTAGGTTAATCATTATTATGTGAGAAAGGAATATTGACATGACTATCATTTCAATCATTGATATTTGTTTTAGTAAATTATTTAATTATGAAACCTTTGGGAAACATAATTTTTTATTGATTTAATTTACATGTTTTTACCTTTTCAAAAGATACATCAAACATATTTGGTACTTTTGTTATATCCCTAAAAAATGAAATTTGTGTAGTTGTTTCCTTAAGATTTCCAAATGCACTCTCATTTTTTTCTTCAACCAACACAATGGGAGATATGGGACATGTAATTTGTTCCTCACAAATGAGAGAGTAAGAATAAAGTTGACAATTTTCATTTGGATCATTCAAATAAGTAATATAATTTTCAAAACTAGTATTATTTGGGGAAGGAGAGACATACTTGTTTTTGTCAACATTTTCATTATGAGAGATAGTGGAGAAACATTCAACTTCTTTGACATTTTCAATACTCAAAAGGGGAGAATCACACTCACTTTTTGAAATAACTAAAGAGGATATGTATGTAATAGTGTGATTTTAAACATTAATAATGATATCATTTTGGATATATGTTGGCTCTTTAGTATCATAAAATAAAGGGATATGAAAGGTGTCATAACTAAGGATCATTTCATTACATTCATAACCAAGAGTGTAAACATCATGATCACTACTTTTATTAGTTATATTTGCATTTGCATCACTATTGCTTTTCATTGTCATAGTTGTAATCAAAATTGGATTTAGTTTTTGGTGTTCTTCTAGGTCTTCATATGTAGTACATTGATCATTAGGTGGATTAAAACAATGGTCATAATTTAGCTTCCATGCTTAAATTTATGTTAATAACTCCATAAAGGTTAAAAATTAATTTAAGATGATAACCAATCATATAACTAGGAGGACCAAAACAAGAATGTAACTAAGCATTCCTAAGATATGCCCATATAAGTGAGGGAGAAACCAAATATGAAAATATAATACATAAATCTGAAATGAATATTTGAAGAAGGCAAAAAACCTAATATGCAAACTAGGGTTTTGGTTCAGAAAATATAAGATGGGTTCACCGAATGTTTTAATGACTTTGGATTCATAAGAAAACATCAAATAATAAATTTGTTTGAATGTTGATGTTCAAATTTTAACAATGTAATACAATATTTTGATAATATATCTCATTTAAGAATGTGTAATAAATATAATAAGTATTGAGAAACTAAGGAATAAAGAGAGCAAATCTTATTTATTACTCTTTTATATATTGTGGAAGTGATTAGGATTCATCACAGGGTTTTATTAGAGATCTCAAATTTATTCATTTTGTATTCTATCTATTTTTAACCTTTGAACAGTTATGTCTATCATAGACAATAATGCTGATTCATATGTTCATATTTGATACAAGTGTCAAATAGGAGATATACATAGGAGTGACTTCAAATTTGGACTAGACCTGTGTTACCCCCTATGTAATTGTTTTATACCTTAAATCATGTTCGCCTATGTGCCAGCTCTAGATTATAAGCAACCCTAGTTCCTTTTGAAATGTACCTCTTGTAACTTGGTAAAAAGGGATTAGTAACATGAGTTTAGATATCCCTAGTAACCATATTTGTTTCTAAATGATTTCTACATAGCCAATACTCCTAAGAGGGACTTATACTCACATGTAATTATCCATCCTATGCATTTGTGTGTAATTTTACTAGTGTAACTATATGATATTTCTCCTAGTAACCCTTGGTAAAAGTGATGTAATAGTATATTTGACCTTTTAAATGCTTCAAATATTTGATTCAATGTTATAGAGTAATTTGATAGCTTTAAATAAACAATACTTTATTATTATAGATTTGCCTTATCAAATTTATAGGTGTTTTAATTAGACCATAAACTATGTAAATATGGGAAATTTTTGACTTTTAATTATAACCTAGTGACATGCAAAATTACAACCATAGGAAGGGCAAAGAGGGCAAAAAAAATAATCATAATGTGAAAGATATGGAAAAAGATAAAAAGAAAAGCCTTGATAATTGTTATGAAGCCAAACACTAACATTGATGCTAGTGTCCTAGATGAACACAAGTGTCTAAGGGCTAAAAATATATAGAAAGTAAGTAAAATAAGTAGGGATCTCTAGCATACATTGGATGAAGATAAATAAACATAGCACACAGATCAAAGGGGTAGGTAAATAAAGTGAAATAAGATGGAATTGGAGAGGTCCCTGAGAGATCATGTCACTAAAAGTATAATTATTATTGAAAATTTATATACATACAATAAGAATAGAAATATGTGTACTTGTCCCAAAATAGGTGTCTACAAAATCTAAACAAAATAGCTGTGTTGTAACATGAGTACTTATCATTGTTAGTAGAAATCTAAAATGTTTAAAAATACATAATTGATGGATTGATAGAGGTGGCATTGATTTAATAGAATAAAATTTAATTTTGAGGTCTCAATGGTTGTCCTTATATATTCCATGATTATATTTCCCTTGTGAGTATGTTTTATTGCCTTTATGAACTTTTAATAAGTTTTTTTTATTTTTATTTTTGAACATTATAACAAAAAAGTTGTGAATGTAGTAAACATTAAATTTGACTATATATTCAAACATGTCTACCATATGATTATGTTTATTTGAATTATTTTATTTGTGTTTAGATAGACATTATAGGAAAATAAAGGGTAAATATTCAAAGCATGATTATAGAATCACAACCACTGATTTAATATTATAATATATTAGTAATATTTATATTATATATAATTAATTATTAATTTTTATTTAGGTTAAAATGGGTATTTTTTTGAACTAGGGTCCCTAGACCCAAGGATAAGTACACACACAAGAGATACCAAGGTCTACCAAATATAAAACAAGAAACATGACCATGTAGACCTAGAAATAACCAAAAAATAGCCCAAAAACCAACAAAGAATGACAAAATAAGTAGTCAAAGTCTAATTAATTATTAATATTATATAATTATATATTACATATAATATAAATAATATAAAAATAATTAATATTATAGTATATTATAGTATATTTTCTTAAACAATACCACATGTCTTATTGCATGTTATCCATTGCTTATATAATTAAACTTCATATTTCAATTTTTATAACATATCATAAAGTGGCAAAGCTACAAAATATATACACTTGTACAAAATAAACAATATTAGTTAATCCTCCAAAATGAAAATGTTGCAAAAAACTTTGGATATTAGATCATGCCAATAGACTTTGATAATAATACTTTCCTTCCCAATTAGTTGTTCTATTAGTGAAAGGTGACAACATGACTTAATATTTTAAAGGTAATGTATTGCACCTTTTTATAAAATCCAAAGCATTGAACTAGTTATATTTTTCACTAAACTTAGGGTTCATATTTTTCAATTTATCATTCCTTAACCTTCATTTTGTTTAACCCTTTCTGGAAAAAAAAGATTAATAATGAAAGAGTAACCTAATCAAACAAGGAGAAAGCTCTTTAAAAAGTAGGTCAAGTAATGAATTTAGATTCTAATGATATTTTGATAATAAATATTGAACCAAAGTAAATAACAATTATTAAAAGAATAAAATTCAATATTATGATAATAATAATATGAATGAAAAATTTTAATTAGCTTATAAATTGCTTTGTAGGAAAATATGAGTAATGTAGGTGTGAAAATAGATTGTATGATGATTTTAAACAAGTCATCAGATTATATTTCTATTAGCATGAACACTTGAATTTCCATGTAGGCACTAGCATTGATGATATTATCCTTACTTAAATGTATCTATCATGTATAGAGTATTGATAATTGACTAAAACTTTCACCTAGGTGTTTTTGGATTTTTTTTCACCTTTTAGATTATGTGTGTAGATCATGTACATGATCTTTCAATATTAGAATATAGCTTAAACACTATATTATCCTCTTAGGTATTTTCACCTTAAAAAAATTGGTTAATAAGATCATGAAGTTGAGATAAACTAAAGGAACCCTCTATCAATCACTTCCTACATAGCCAAGATAATGAAGAGGGCCTCATGCATATGTAGCTTCCCCCTATGTGTTGGCTTGTGTGTGAACAACGGTGTATAATGTTATATGAAAGTGCATGTAGTGATATATCTTGTAAGATGAAAAATACTTCTAATGGGTTATTATTTAAATGTTTCAAACCTATAATATGATTACTCCTATGACTGATATAAAAATAGAGAATAATAAGGCAACATAACTTAGTTATGTAATTGATTGAATGAGATTGAATATGTGTTTGCTTGGTATTTTATAAATAGATATGAGTTACTTTAACTTGTATTTTTTTAGTGTAGGATATTATTTTCCTTTTATTGATTTATGAAGATTATTCTACACATGCATGGTGTTTTCCTACACTTGTGGGATTAACTTGCTTAGGTGTACTTAGGCATAAGTAGTTGCACTTGAATGCACTATTTTATCTAGTGAGATTTACTCATTTGACTAATTAACCATTGATTGGATATTTTAGGTATGTGGGTTACGACTATTCTAGGTGGAGGTTACTCATTCACTTCCTATTTTATACATCTCTCATTGTGAGATTTTATCAATGGATTTTGGGTTATTTACTTCATTCTTTGTTACAATAATTATCAATACTTGGATTTCTTCTAATTTAAACAATGCTTATGTGATTGTTTGACTCTTATTCATTAAATGGTTCATTCACTTGATCTAGAGATCTTTAAAATTTCATTATATGGTATCAGAGTGAATCTAGTATTCGATTGTTTGGTTTAATTGATGTTAGTTTTTTTTAAAATCCCAAGTTTATTTTCAAAATAAAGCTTGCTATACAATCCATTTATGGGAGTTCTCATCTTTTGTGGAGTAATTTTTTTGTAGATTTGGTTCATTGGTAGAGATTAACAATTATTTGTGGTTTCTTTATGACTACATGTAACTCTGATTTAGTGTACTCATGGTGTGAAGATTATTTTGGCATTTAAATAAATTGATTTAACAATTTTTGGAATATTGGGGTATTATTCCTAATTTATTTAAAGGGTGAGTAGTAAAATTAGTAAATAAATAGAAAATAATTAAAATATTAATATTTGTAAATTAATTGAAATTTAGACTTTTTTAAAACTAGTAATGAGATGGAGAAAATCAAACTTAGTTGGAAACTAACTGATCTGACTGAGATAGAGGCTAGAATTCATTGAGCAAGATTGATACACTATCACAAACTAAGATCTAAACTTAATTTTGTGATTGGATAGGAGTGTCAAAATTGGATAGTAGTGGCACTAGTGTTATAGTCTACCTATACCTCTCTTGCCCTAAAGATCTAAGCTTTCTAGGTTTTGTTCACTATGTCTGTATGACCATGTTTGCAAAGTTTTTATATATAAAAGTCTATATAGTTCCATATAAAGTAGATTATTTCTTCAAACATTATCTTCCATTGTGCTTTGACCAATTTTGAGTAATAAGGGGGGTTTAGTGTGTGTAAGATGCGTTAGACATGATTCACACCCCATGTGTGGGGATGCTACTTACATACCAATACTATGAAGAGGGATCAAGCCATATGTAGTTCTCCATATTGATGTGTTTTGTTCAATTATTTATATGAAGATGTAAAATGCTAAACTATATGTGCTTGAGGTAGCTAGGGACTGGTGTAAGGATTTGAATGATCTTGTAAATGTGTTGGCTAGCTTTATACATAGAATAGGGAAGATTGCTTGAGTAGTATTGCTTATATTCTTGCTTGCTTAGTGATATTTTCCAACCCTTTCCAAATAATCTTTTAATGAGATTTTATAGCGATCTATTGGTCATGAGTTAATGTAATCTTGCAAAGATGATAAGAAGAGGGATAAGAATAAAAAATAAATGGTCATTTGGGCTCAAAATGTGATTAGATAGGAGCACTAAAAAAGGGACACCTTAGGTTTCAATACTATAGTCCAAGTTGGGTGCTATTATCTTGAGGGTATGGGACCTAGGAGGATGGAATAAGCATGGAAAAAGTGTCCTGACTAGGTTAGAATGAAGTCTTGAAAGCCTACAGATGAATGGGAATCAATGAAAAGGTGCCTAAAAGGGTCATGAGAGCAAGAAAGAGGGAACTACGGGTTGGGTGTCATTAGGCAACTCAAGTTACCATTTTTTTGCATTTTATATGACTACAAAAATTTAAATCTATGTTTTTTACCTCCACAAGGGTGTCTTAACTCCTAAGGTCATTTTTGGTTGATCAAGTTTTATTTTCTAGGGCATTCCATTTTTAACACTAAATATATTTTTTATTGATTAATATATTTGTGTTCCATCCTCTATGGCATCCATATCTATAAGTTTTCTCTCATAAAGGTATTTTTTAAAGTTGGGTCCTCATCTTTACTATTAAAAATTATTCAACCTATACATTTTGGGGAGTGGCACATGTACAACCACATGGGCTTCCATTTGGGAGTAAAAATCATCATCTAGAGATTAGCTTACACTTTTAAACCTATGATTCCACTGATAACATGTGTGCAATTATATTTTATCCCTCTATGTAGAATTAAAACCCCATCTATCACTTCACTTTCATTTAGGGGCTTCTAAAACTTGTAGACTTTTGTTTATTTCATAGTGGACATACAACGTCAAACATAACTGAGTTTTATTAAAATACAACCTTTGTTTTCTACCTTGTGTAATTTAAAATAAGTTTTTAATTATTTTTTAAAAATAGTTTTTTATAAATGTTTTCTCATAAGGGAATTTTTTCTTGGAGTGGCATCCATGGGCAATTAGAAGGTTTGGTAAAGACTTAGTGTCATGATTAAGAGGTCACTAGTTCAATTCCAATGACTGTACGCAAGGATATGTTTGGTTTTTAGACCTCAAAGAAGTTAAATTTTGTGCAAATTTAATTAATTTAGGCCATTAATGATGGTAAAATGGAAATTGCAATAACTTTTGTTTGATAACTTAGAATTAAGTGTCACTTTATTCAACAGTGCATGATATTGTGTGCCCAATCCATTGATCCCATTTTAATTTGAATCACACTAAAATTATGAAGTGATAAAATTTGGGGGGGGGGGGTTATATTGTGTCATGGTGCTTATTATCTTATTCCACTCCTATACAACTTCTCTTATAGATATATTATAAGTAGGGCTTGACATTCTCCACATGTTTAATTTTTCACATGTACTAATTTGGTGTCAATTTCACTAATTGCCCATTAATGTGGATGCATTATCATCAGAGTCTAACATCCATTTGTTGATATATGCATTATCACTTTTCAACTATTTTATCTTACCTATTTGTATGCATTTTTGGTTGAGTTTGACATCCATACCTAAAGTGTGAACTAGTACTCACATCACTATCACATATTTATGGACACATTATCAATTGAGCCTAAAATCTATTCACTTGATCATGCTTTTTACTTGAAAACATAGGGGCTCGTTATTGATTATCTTAGGGGGGTATTGTGGGCATATTATCTCTTATGTGCACACTCAATTTTTGTGACTTGTGTGTCAATTTGGTGTAATTTTCATAGATTAATATCATATTTATAGATGATTATCAATTGAGCCTGACATCCATTCATTGAGAGTGCATTGTCACTCATGTTATTTTTTTTATTGAACTTCTTTGGTGTGTTCTCTCAGTCATGTTAAATCCACTTGATATATACCAACTAATGAGGAGAGTTGATTATATACCAATGGTTCTTATTGGAAATAACAACTATGCTTCTTGGTTTTATTACATGGAACACTTGCTCATAATCAAGAATCATATTATATTCCTATATGTATAAATTCTTACTCCCAATGATCTTATTTAGTATAATAAGTGGGCTAATTCTTGTGACAAGGTTTTTGGTTCCTTATTTTTTCATATTTCCATGGATCCTCATTACCATGTGGAGCATACATAATGTCCTTGCATTATTTGGATCATTCTTCATTATCTTTTTAGAGATCCTACTAAGATTTAGATCACTCCTCTTCCTCTTCCCATTTTCTCTTCATAGACTATTGTACTCTCTCATCCTACTTATATTTATTATTCTAACACATTCTTAATGGATAGTTCTCTTTCTTTTGTCAAATCACCACTATGAGATGAGATTCTACTAGACCTTAGCTATCCTATTATAGATTCTATAATTGTTCCCAAACATGACGTTTCTCTCCTAAATCCATCATATACTTACATTTTAGAGGACTCTATTATTGTTAGTGAGAGTACACCTATTGAGAGCTTTGATAACTCATATGTTCCCATGGATATTCATATTATAGATATATGCGCTTCATCTATAATATCTTCCTTAGTTTTAATGGTTGCTCATATGAACTCTCCTATTTACATGGATATTCTTTCAGTGAATATTCCATGTAATTATTTTGATAGGTTCACTTTAGTTTCATTAAAACTAGTTCTTGTGCATGATCTTGCTAGACATATACCACATCTTATTTTTAGACCTCTTTTAGATATCTTTGTACTATTGCCTTCATCTTCCATTTTAGAATGGGAAACTTTCAATACACACCTCGTGTTATTCCTTTGGCAAAAGGAAGAAAAATTATTCAATGTGGATGGATCTTATTTAGTCTTTAGGCCAAAGATCTTGTTATTAACATTCGTCATCTTGGGATCTATACTTAGAGTGTGAAAGGATTAAACATCATCTTCTATGGGGATTCTTATCTCTCTCTCTTCTTATTTTCTCTCTTTTTTTTAGAGGGGGATTTTTTTCCTATGGTATTTTTCATTTTATCTACTTTATTAGAGTTTATTCGTAAATGGGTACCTTATCATGCCTTATTATTGGGACCCATTTCATTTAACCACCTAAGCTATGCTTATGGTAGGGTGTTAGTGTAGGATATTATTCTCCTTTTATTAGTTTATTAAGATTATTATAAACATACATGGTTTTTCCCTACACTTTTGGGATTAGGTTGCTTAGGTGTACTTAGTCATAGGTAGTTCCACTTGAACACCCTATTTTAGCTAGTGGGAGTTGCTCCTTTGACTGGCTATTCTAGGTAAGTCGGTTATCATTACTCTAGATAAAGGTTACTTATTTACCTTGTATTTTTTACATCTCTCATTGTCAAATTTTCTTAATGGATTTTAGGATATTTAGTACATTATTTTTTGAAATAATACTTTTTATTTGGATTTATTTTACTTTTAGCAATGCTTATGTAATTATTTGACTCTTATTTGTGAACCAATGCATTCACTTGATCTATAGATCATGACGATTCTATGATATATTTATACCACCTCATTTGAAAATTTCCTCATGGGAAGGTTAATGAAAAAAATATACTAACCTATACATATCAAAATATTTGAAAATTTGAGTGCTTGGAAGGCACAAACACTTGTATTAGAGAATGGACAATAGTATGGAAGTTATTATCCAAGTCCTAATTCAAGTTTCCAGGAACATAGAAGGATCTTGGAGATCTATAATTGATAATGAATAATATATATCAAATTTAAATTATTTTGGGTTACAAATTATTTACATAATCATAATAATATGGTTAGATTACAAGATAAGCATTTTGGTTCAATGAGATGGTAAATGCAAGCCTATCAGTTTCTATAAAGGTCAAGAACTAAAGCGTAGAGCCTTGAGTGATATTTATCATGTATATGAGACTAATTTAACACATAAATACATATTTAAGCATATAAATCCCCCCTAAATATAATAATGCATAAGGATGGAAATACTAATTTAAAGGAAATAAATTTGCACTACGGTGTGTATAACACAACTTGATTTTATTGAGCCCAATTTGAGTTTGTTGTATGTGTATGACCTATAAAAAAGAGCATGTTATAGGTGTAATTATTGAATATAATCTAAAAATTAATAATTGAAATTTTTTTTAATGAAAAGAGAGCAAGGAAGTTATACACTTGTGTGTCGATGAAACCATATTTCCCCTTGATATTTTGTTTTGGTATTGATGCTTCATAGATGAAGAATTAGAGAGAAGTTCAAAACTAAACCTTGGATATGTGAAGAGGGGAATTGGAAGGGGGCCATTCACTTATTCTCTTATAAGGGTGAGTTGTTCCAAGTCCATTGAGAGCTCAAAATATCAATCACACAACTCTAGTGTATCTTAATTTAGAAAATCTTGCCCATGTAAAATAGTATAACCATATAAAATTTAAATAATATAAAATAGTTCCAAGTCTATATGTAAGTGAAATTAGGCATATCTATAACTTATCCTAATCAATAATATGCAAGCTCAGATAAGTAATAAACTAAAAAAAATTCTTGGAAATACATTTATATCAGGGTCATGACTAGTAATGGATCTTCTAAATTTACAATAAGTGATCTCCTATCACATAGTGTCAAAGGAGAGGTTTCTAAGGCCTCTAGTCAATTTCCATTTTGTGATAACCCTAGAAAAGTCTTATTATTGTAAATTATATTTAAAAATATAGTAAATTCATATTAAAACTAATCTATTACTCACCAAATATTGTGGCACAAACGGGGAAGATAATAAACATGAAAAGACAAATCTATCTAATATAAAAAAAATGATCTAATCAAGGAGAGATACAATTCAATCCATTAGTTCTACAACATCTACTTATCAAATATGAAGGGATAGGAATATACTTACCTTTTTGAAGTAAACCTATCATGCCTCAATATCTCCCTTGGCCAATGGTTCTTTAAAAGAGGTTGTTGTGGGATTATAAATATCACAAGGACAAATCAACTCTAGGATATAATACTTCTCTTATGCATCCAATCCTCTACAAGATAGATAAGTGATATTTCTCCAAGGCAAAAACCTAATAAATAAACCTCCTATTTATCATATAAGTATATTTGTGAGTATTAATTATGCACAATTGAATGATATTTTATTTATAAATGAATTTAAGGCGGTATTTATAACCAAGTATTAACCCTAAACCTTCTAGATAATTTAGCCAACAAGGATGGTTGGTTTAACCTTATTAAGTGGTAAAAAGATCCATTAGGCTTTGAAATACATTATCTTGGGCTAATGAAGTTCCATAATGTGTGTTGAATTCCCAATAGAGTTAACCTAGTTAAATGCATTGATTTTATAGACCTGGCCGACGTAGTATGAATGACGAAGTCAACCTGGTCAACATAATAGGATGAGATGAATGATAGAGTCAACCTATACAACATAATAGGAAAATAGGATAAAATTATAGTATAAATATACAATAAACATTTAAGTATAGGTTGAGATTTAGACATGGACATATAATTTCTTATACTTTAAGTTATTTTCTATATAAGTTTACATTTAGACATGGACATATATTTTCTTATACTTTAAGTTATATTTTATATTTATACTTTCAAGAGTTTGATCATGGTTTTAAACCTCTAGGAGTTATACTGTAAGTTATATATTATGGAGAGCCCTTCTATATTTCAAACTTAGCCATGTTTTAGTGTTTTAGACATAGCCATATATTATGATTTTAGGATATTAGGGAGGCATAATAAGAGGTAAATTTATAGACACTATAAATGAGTTGGAATAATGGTGGCAATGATATAAATCCATTATAATATTTTGAAACACCAATGGTCTACCAACCCCTTTCCTAGTTTACCCTTTAAGGCATGTATCTAGAGACATTAAAAACTGACAAGTTTTTCCAAGACAGAAAGTGTTAGTAAAGATTAAAAATATTGTGTATACAAATTCCATCAAAAGTGTAGAATCATGATCACAATAATCAAAGAATCCAATTGTTACAACATATAAAATATTAAATGTTACATCTTGGTAGGGTTGGTACATGAATATTGGTATAATGTGAATAATGTATCTATAATTTGGTGCATTTTCATGGCATATGCACCTCAAATGTGTGTCAAGATGAATTATCTATCAAAATGTAACCTCTACTCTATAAACCATGTATAATATGTATTTTTTTAACCCTAAATTTGATCCAAAAATCAAAAGCTTTGGTTGAAAGATAATTCAAGAAATAAGAACAACACAATTCAAATAATTCTATCTCTAATAAGAGATGTTTTATTGATCAAAATTTGCAAACCTAAACATATGCTTATCTTTGAGAAGAGATGTTTGATTTCCATTTTAGGTTACATCTTCATTTATACATTTTTTGAAGGTGGGGGGAGGATTTGGAAGGTCACCAATGTCGAGGGAGATGAATTGGTTCAAATTCCATGATTTACAACAAAATATAATTTAAGGAATTACTATTTTTAGAAACTTACTATTTTTAGACTGCACTACTAAAATTGAAATTTGGGGCACTTCCATTAGGTTTTCAGGGTTCAAAATTCATTCAGCTAAGCTCAATGACATCTCACCACTTTCTTCCCATTCTTAGCTTTCCAATAGTTCAAAGGGCGAGCCAATTAGAGATATGGTGCAAAAGTTATGGCTCCCAAAAGTTCCATCATCAATTGGGGTGGAACCGTCACATGAATTGTCACTTAAATTGTTGTTCGGATCAAAATTAAAATGGTTCAATATAGTATAGGGTTAAGAATATAAAAATGAATAAGCACAAGAGTGATAAATAGATCAATAGTAGGATAATTAATTTTTAAACTCAGATAAATAATGTTTTGATTATAATACTGAGATGTGATAAAATAGAAAGTGTATCTATTGATTGATATTGTAATGACTATAAAAAATACTTAGCTAGTTTACTGTGTGCATGTAGATCTAGGTTAAAATAGACTAGAATTGGGATGGATCTATATTTTGGATCAATCATTAGATTTTATAAATTTGTATTATGTGGCCTCAAAAACTTATATCAAATTTATAGGTTGATCAACACTATTATCTAACTTAGATGCAGGGGTCTAGTGTAGAATATCAAATAGATCTGAGTACAACCACATGGAACCTTCTAGGTTTTATGTCACCTTTGTTTTGGTGTGTTTATATATTGCACATAGGTTGACATTTTTTGTTAAATGCTCAAATCCTAAATCTTCACACTTGGGGTGACTGTGGGAAAAATATGTTAGTGGGCACATAGTGTCAAGCTACCTAAAGGACCCCTTTATCAATGGGTATTACCTACATAGACAATACTCCGAATAAGGCCTCATAATTATGTAGTTCTCCCCTACATGTTGGCTTGTGTGTGTATCAAGATGAAACATGTGATAAGTAGTTACATAGAGTGACCTAAATTTTAACTTGGAAAATATGGCTCATGGAATTCTCCATTAGTAATTCAGACTTGTAGATTTGCTAGCCCTATGGCTGATATTTAAATAGGAAAGAATAAGAAACCTTTGCTCACTTTAATGTTTGATTGGGTCCCTTCAATAAGTTTTCTTGTGAATTTTTAGGTTTGTGTTAGGTGGTGAATGAATGATGGTTGAAATTTTGTGTGTGTGTGTGTGTGTGTGTGTGTGTGTGCGCGCGCGCGCGCGCGCGCGCGCGCGTGTGTGTGTGTGTGTGTGTGTGTGTGTGTGCATGTGTGTGTGTGTGTGTGTGTGTGTGTGTGTGTGTGTGTGTATCCATTTTATAAATATGTTGCATAAAATCACTTAGTTGACCATAGAGATATATTTCATTTGTAAATTTGATGACTTTAGGCCACTGGACACTTAGTTTGGCACAAGACACTAGTGTTGATGTGGGTGTTTGGATGGGACACAAGTTTCTAAGAAGTTATTAAATAAGTACATGTCCAAGACATATAAAGGATGATAATAAGTAGGTTTATCAAATTTTGAGTAGCACAATAGGCCTAACCATTAGAATAACTTATGGTTGGACTAAGAGATAATAAAAAAACCTAAGATATAGTGGATGTGAGCCTTTCAATAGTAAAAATTAATTAGATCTGAAAGGTACATCTATGAGAATTACTTGCCAAGTATACAAGATAAAGGTGCTATATAATTCAGATTTAATGTCTACATCCCCCCCCCCCCAAATTAATTTAGTAATGAAATTTATAGCTTGAAGAAAAAGGAATGTCCCCATAGGTGTATATAACACACCTTGCCTTTGTGAGTCCCATTTAATTGTTTTTTTGGTGACTAATTTACAATAAAGATCATGTTACAATACATAATTACTGTATATAATCTAAAATTTAAATACTTTTAAATGCTTAAAAGTAAAGAGATCAAGGTTAATAGAACACATTTGTATTGATGCAACCATCTTTCCTTCTGAAAATTTTATTTAAAGACATGCTTTATTATGAAGCTTTGAAGTTGAGATTAGGATAATAGTAAAAACCTTCAGTGCAAATATATATAAATATTAGAGGAAAAATTGCCTTCAATCTTGGAGAAAAGGTGAGTTTCCACCTAAAAATGGAGACTAGATCAACCATGCAACCCAATCATCCTTATAATCTAGTGAGTGTGAGTGATCTAAGTCAAATCACACTATAATTCTAGTGGGGTTGGATGATTTGATTATTCCATCTTATAAACATGGTAATATTGAGTTTGTAATTACCTCAACCTTACCAAAAGTGAGCCAACTATTATAGTAGATTGACACAATAATAATCAATACAAGTCCATCTTGGTGTAGGCTAAAGTTTTTAGAAACATTTGAATTTTGATAATTGATTTGATTTTGTAATTTAATGTGGAATTTTTCATGGCATATGCACCTAATATATGTCTCAAGCTAAATCCTAGGTATAATAATAGTACTAATGTATAGAATGCTACTATAATTGTGTATCTAAACTATATAACTATGTGATTTGGAAAATTTTGAAAATCTTAGAGTGTGGAAGATATTTTCCCATGAAATTCCTCCATTTTAATCTAAATTTGAGAAGTAGTATAGGTGTGGAGAATGGGTTTCAATAACATGGCCCCATTGTGATAAAAAAATACTGAATACTAAATAAGTATGGAAGCCATGGCTTTTTGACATGCCCACACTAAAGTATGAAATTGTGAAGGACTGAAATCCATGCCTCTATGACATTCCCACATTTATATGCCTCCTATTTTGAGGTCAGGGGAAGTAGAAACTAGTAGTCACCTTACCTCAAAAATGATAAGATAATGTTATAATTTATGAATGTGTCATGTAACATATAGGGGTAGCATGTATAGGTATATATAATAATGAGATACATAGTGTGTGATTAAATCAAGTCCTAATATTCAAGATGTGAATCATGGAAATGTATAGAAAGTAACCGTCTAATCTCAATAAGCAATCAAGCACACACATAAGAGCACTTAAAATTAAATCAAAAGATAATGTTCCAAAGAGACCTCAAACAAGGGGCATGTTCAAATGCCACATAATTGAAGGGACGTGACTTAGTCAAGTGTCTATAAATCAATAAAATATCACATTTAAATGTCAACATACAATAAACTATAACATATGTCAATGTAACCATAAGCAAACATTGGCATGGGGTCCACACTCAATGGAGCACATTCAAATGCCCAAACAATAAATTTAATGCAAAAAAAGACACTCAAGGAAGTGTGTAAATGGAAGGCATGGAACATAATAAACCAACATAAACATGTCATACTATCTCCTCGATATGTGTTAATAAAAAATGTTAAGTACATATCATATCAATTACACTGTGAAAGATATAAGCATGGATAAAGGCATGTGTAAGTATATAATCTCAAAACATGATAGTTTAAAATGATATTATAATAATTTAACCTAGATGTATCATGATAAAAGAATTTAATTCCCCCAATTTATAAATCACATGAGTAGAGGGAAGGCCCAAGATTCAAAAGTGCATAGATCATGTGTCTAGGTATTCCTGTATCACACTCAAAATATGTGTGAAACATGTGTATATATAAATATATGATATGATATATACCAACATGGAACCAATAACATATATTATAAGGAGCTAATAGAATAAGTAAAAATTGAAAATTTTGTTAGATTTTTTTGTTTTTTATTTTTTGGATAGTTTGGTGGAATATTTGAAAATAAAAGACTATTTTACGATCTCAAGATGAGGATGATAATTTTCAAGGAGTGGTAAATTTATAACCTATCTTGAACAACATTTGTCATATGTGTGTATAGTATAATCAAAAAGTGTATCATGATATTTTGGTAAGTTTATGCTTGGTATATTTGGTTTCTCATTTATTAGTGATAGATTCAATCCATACGTACCAAGTCTTATAAGTAGTAATAGATTACATGGCAATTTAGTGATTAGATCAAAACATAGTTTTTTTAACTATTCATTAAGATTTTTTACCATTTATACAAGTAGTGAATTTGGCCTGATTTGAAGAAAGGCTTGTAGTTTCCTCTGTAACTACATTTGGAACCTTATATTCTCTAATTATCTCTTGATTTTTTACTTGTTTTGTTATAAATCCTAGTTTAAATATTTTATATGCCCATTACTCTTTTTGTGATGTTATGTTTTATATCTGCACTTTATTCTTTGACTTATCCTCATTTGTAGGTTCTTATTCTTTTGCATTGGAAAAATGTATCTTTGAATGATTTACATTAGTATTTTAAATATATCCCAACCCTTGATGGTCATTGTAATCATATGTGGAAATAGGATGAGTGATACCTTGGAAATGTTTTCCCAATCATTGACCATGATAACAAAAGTTTTTTAAATATTTCTTTCCAAAATGGCATTTTTTAGAAAATTGAAGTCCATTATTGGAAGGTAAATTTGTATCCTTTTTTTGATCTTATTTTTATTTTTGAACCTTTTATTTCTCTAAGTTTGATATTTATAATTGTTTTTTCTTTGAATTTTTCTTTGGTAACCACATTTGATTTTTTTGTATTTGTAGTTTAGGAGAGGTACTCATTATGTGATTGGTGTTCTTGGTTGATGTATCAATGATGTGATCATTGCTATCTTTGTAACTTTGTATTTTTTTATTTAATATAAAACAATAATATGTATCATGCCCATGTATTTTATGATATGCAGAGTAGTCTTTGGATTGCCTTATAGGATGTGGAGGAGGTAATTTGATCACTTTGTCTTGAATCATTTATCTTAGTTTTTTTATTAAACTTTGGTATAATACTCGAGTCACTTTTTTATGTAATCTATTGTATTAATATGTAAACACATGATTAACACTAACATGTTTTATATTTTGAATATATGTAATATGATTTTCCAATGATGTAAGCCTTTAGCTAAAAAAATAATTTTTTATTTTTAATGCTTCTATTGACTTGATCATAGTGATGTTTTGATCTTTTAGGGCTTCATAAGTAAAAAACTTAGGTACCCTAGATTAAATATGCATATGTATACCATCTATGTTACCCCTTGAATGAGTGATACTATGAACCTGATTAGAGTGATGGTAGCTATCACCCTCCTTATGGTTAAGAAGAAAAGGTTTAATATTATTGCAAAAATATTAGTAAAGAGGAGTTTATTTTTATCTTTATTAGGATTATTCTCTAATTTTGTTGTTTTGAGATTTATAATAGTGTATACAAGACAAAAAATAATGAATACAATGAGATATTTAAAGAGAAAGTGTTCAACATAAAAATCCATATTTAACATGATTTTTATGAAAAATAAGGTATGATTTTTAAAGTTTGAATACTATAAAAATATAAATCAAATTCAAGAAAAGAAGAAATCAAGAAACCCTAGGTCATGTTAGTTTTATAAAGGAAGACATAGGTCCGTTTCATAAAAATATTACCCTAAATTGAGATGGGTCAATATAGTATAGGTTTAAGAGTATAGAAATGAATAAACAAAAGGGTGATAAATAGATCTATAGTAGACCAATTAATTTGAAAAATTAGATAAATATTTAACCCTAAAATGGTTTAGATAGGCTGAAGTTACCTAGATACTCATTAAATGGGTATAAAAAAATGAATAAGTATAATGATGATAATCGGATATACAATAGACTAATTAGGTGTTAAACTTAGATATAAACATACACCAAATTTACAAAACTAAGAATAAGCTAAATATAAAAAGTACAAATAAGTTATGTATGGTAATGAAAAATAAGTAATATACTTAGTTGGTTTTGATGTTAACATAGTGTTGGATATAGAACAATCAAGAACCAGATTCGAAAAAGATTATATAATAGTTATTATATTCCTATTTGGAGGTTTTTGGATCCACAAACACTAACATTAGCATAGGATATTTGCATTGATGCTATTATCTAAACTCAACACAAGTGGCTTATATGGAATACCTACTATAAAAGGATGTGACCACATGGATGCTTTTAGTTTTGTATTCACCTTCACTCTGGTGCATTTATATCCAGGTCATGGGATACCACTCCTCATAAAATATCAAAACCCTAGTTCTTTATCTTCATCATGATTTTGGGGAAAAATGGGTTAGTGTGCACACAGTGTCAAGTTGACCCCAAAAATCCCTCTATTAATGAGTTTTGCCTACATAGATAATGCTCTCAAGATGGCCTCAAACTAATTTAGTTCTCCCTTACATGTTGGATTGTGTGTGAATCATGTGATATGTGGAAAGAAAGTACAATAATGACCTATCTTATAACTTAGAAAATTAGGATACTAGGATTCTCCTTCAGTAATTCAATCCTATATATGTGTTATCCCTATGAATAGTATGTAAATATGAGAAAAATGGAGGCTTTACTCAATTAAATGCTCTTTGGTATGAATACCAAGTATTTTCTCATGTTTTTAGGTGAGGTATGAATGATGGTTGATTTTTTATTTATATCAATGCATTTAGATAATTAACTTGCATTAAATCACTTAGGATGACTATTATGATACATTTCATTTGAAAAATATATGTCTTTAGGGCACTCAACACTTGCATGGGGTTAGGACACTAACATCAACATTAGCATCTATCCCATACATTAATGTTTAGGGAGCAAAAAATTAGATATAGGACAAAAATTGTAGAGGTGGAAGATAAATACATGTTAAGAATTTTGGGAAATATAGAAGGCATGGGTAATCAACATAAGACTAGTTATACTAATTGATAGGCCAAGGGGCACAAGAAAAAATAACTGCAAGACTTCAAGAAGTGAGAAAGGTGTAAAACTAAGAGGAATAACCAAGGTCTTATTTTTTCAAGTGTAAAATATTGAGGTGCTCTATAATTGATAAATATAATTATAATTCCCCCCCATTTAATCTAGTAATGAAATTAATAGTTTAAAGGAAATGAATGTGTACCTGATGTAGAGATGATTACAAAGGAAGTTAGTCAATCATTAGTCCATAAATAATGAAACATGCATAAAGAAATAACTAACAAAGCCTATCTATTCCTATGGGAATTACAAAGGATAATAAGAAACAAATGAAAGAAAGCACCACCATATTACCTTCCCAAATGGATTCACCATACCCATATGGCTAAAAACATGTTCTCCATTGATCAAGCATTGTTTTCTTTATAAGAAATAGTCGTAAGATCCTCCATTGCCTCAAGAACACTCCACAAAACCTAGGATCTTGATTCCAAATTACTAAACTAGCCTATTAATGAAGCTTGTAAGAAAATTCTATGACCAAATGCAAAATATTGTGGAAATAATTTAACATTATAACTTTTCAATATTTAAGATTTTTTTCATGTCCATGGCCTCTCTATTTATAGATTCTTGAGATTGGTCAGGATCAACCATGACCATCCATCTCAAGATTAAGATGTGTGGACATGGATAATCTTAATATTTAGAATTAAATCCATAATTATCTTCATCATGACCTTGGAAGAAGGGGCATTGAAGAGGCATGGGAGGCATTAACTAGGCATAGGTGACCCATAATCTTGATATTTATGGCATTTATGGCCTAGGGATGTCTTCCTAAGAGATGATGTCACCTGATGATGCAATTAATAAGAATCAATTTTCAAAAAGAAATATTGAACAAATCTCATGGAAAATCCAGCTAAGATCTTGATTTGGATTAATTATCCTTAAATAAGGTTAATTAACATTTGTACAATTGGCCCTCAATTATTCAAAATGGTCAAAAAGTCATATTACTAGGTCACAATTTAACTGGAGAAGAATAGAAGGCAATTTTAGATGCATTAGATATATATTTCCATTTAGGATGTTGCCAACACCAAATAACAAAGGTACATGATGTGTACCAATGAATTAGTAGAAAAGAGTGATCTAGAGCACCAAATGGAAAATTTATCATTTTGACTCAAAATGATCTGATCAAAGTTTGTTGGCCCATAAAATGCATTACCCTATTTAGGGATACATTGACCTAAACTGGCACTTGTAAGTGACAAGTTCAAACTATTTAGGGTGTTTTATGGATTTTGACCTAAAATGTACATTTGAGTGTAATTCAAGTAAGATTGACAATTTCAACACAAATGGTGTTAGGAATTGGATGTATACATTTTCCCCCTATTTGAGAAGGTGTAGCAAGACATTCAAGTGAAGCAACATCTTTTCAAAGAAAATATTTGTCAAGAATAAATTGGAATAGACCCATGATTCCCCCTCAAGAGGACATACTAGGATGGAATAAAATGATGGACTCTCAAAAAGAGAGAAAAAGCAAGAGGTTAACCCATAGAGTAGATCACATCTAGACAAGTTAATGCTTTCATACATGATTACCATAAATGAAAAAAATATAATTAGAGGTATAATAGGCTCTAGAGAGGGGGGTAATGGGAAAGATAAATCCATAAATATAAGGAACACATTGTAAATTTACCCAATTTGAGAGTATTGTTGGAAATATTGTCATTGATGTCAAAGATCTAACATTATTGATGATAAAGGCCCCATTGCATTTAATGTGTTTGTAATAGATATATCTTGGCTAATGTGAGTTAATATTTATTTAATATTAATGAATATATTTTTGGTTGCATATGAGACAAAATAAGGGCCCATGGAGAAGTCAAAGAGCCATGGGGTAAAGACAAAAGAAGGATGGGATGCATTTTCCCATGAAGAGTCATCTTGGGGAATTCCAAGAGTCACCAAGTGAAGACAAAAGAGTAAGGGCACAATTTCTCATGAAGGGACACTTTAAGGAATACGAAAAGTCACCAAGATGAAGACAAAAGATGGAAGGACATTTTTGGTCATGAAGGGTCACCACATGACTTTTCAAAGGAAAGAATATGAAGGGTCATATAAGTTTGGCACCATTTTCCATGAGGATTGAAGGGTCACAAAGGGGGAAGGCCAAAGGTCATTTGGAAAGCTATAAATAAAGGCTTGAGAAGCCATTTTTAATATGAGAGATAGAGGTTGATTTGATATTGTGATATCTAGCTTAGAAGAGCAATTGTGAGAGATGAATATGATTTGTATTTGGTATATCTAGCTTAGAAGAGCAAAGGTGAGAGAGATGAAAGAGATGTTGTATTGAACTATCATTTGTTGAGATAGCAACATTTAGAGATAGGTGTGTGGTATACATAAAGGGGTTGGTGCTCTTGTGGGTTGGTGCTCACAAATTGTTGTTGGGTTGGTGCTCTTGTGGGTTGGTGCTCGGAAAAGGGGTGTGGTGCTCTTGTGGGTTGGTGCTCCTGCAAGCTTGTCTTGTGAATATTGTTTGGATTAGTGCTCATTCATATACTTGAGATTTTTCTCCATGGTTTCTCCCACATTGGGTTTCCATGTTATATCTAGTGTCTCTCTCTATCTTGTGTGGTGTTTATTATTTGAGTTTTATTGCATATCTTGAATGTTTGATTAAGTGGAATTTGGTTAAAGGAAAGTTTTATAAGATATATGATATACTGATTCACCCCCCTCTCATTATATCTCATTCTTAACAAGTATAAGCTACACATTTATGGCATTGATCAATTTTGGGACAACTTGTACACTAAAACATTTCCATCTTGGGCTTTAATGTGGAGATCTTGGAATTAGAGGAAAAGGAAGAACATTCTACTTTAGGAAGGGAAGCACCACTATAAAGGGCTCTCTAAAGAGAATATAATAAAAAGTGCTCTAGTAGAGTAGATTTGATCATGATAAAATAGTTTTATTCTAGTAGGGTGATTCTTAAACATTGATAAAGAATAAAGAATGATTTTTCCCATATAGAGTTGATTTGATTCAGACATTATTCATATGTTGTGACCCATCATGGGAAATTGGTAACAAAAATAACTCAAAGATATAACTGAAAAGATAGGTTAAAGCGAGTAGGCACAAATATACATGTGATAGTGTAATGGCTTAGAAAGACATATAAAACCAAGAATATGAGAATGTATAAACGGATGAGGGAGATGAAAATAAGAATAGAGATAGCTAAGATGACCTCAAAAGAAATTGAGTGCTACCTACATAGTGCCATGGACTTATGTTCCAACATGAAATTTAGGCTAATGTAGTTCACCCAAGTTTGGGAGAGAATGGAATGAAGAATGATGAAAAATGACCAAGAATTGATTATACTTATAATGTATGTGAAGAGATGCATGTCTAAGCATAGACAAAGAAGTTTGAAATGCATGATACCTAGAAACATAATTCCATATCATGAGCCTAGGTTTTGTAAATTGTTCTTGAGAATCATTCATCGAAGCTGATGTTGATGTTAAGACATTAAGACTTGAGCACAAAGTGATTACTATAGAAAAAGAAATCAGGAATCATAAGTATGAATAAATTAAAATGACATAAGATTCTAATTGCACTAAGCTAGTTTAAATGTGAATATCTATAACTAAGGATAGTGGTAAAACAATGACCAAAACCAAAGTTTTAGTGATTTACATTTAAACAAAAAAGTAAAGACAAAGAAAAAGATAAACATAAATGAACGTAACTTAAAATCAAGATATGATCTTAAGTAGGAAAAAATATTTAAAAATAAAAGGAAAGAACATCTTAATGACATGATACCAAGATATGAATAATCAAGATCCATGTAGACTATTAAGGCATTCTTGAACACATAAGAGAAAAGCAAAAGTAAATAGAAAAACAAGACACCAAAAATAATCAAATAAACAAAAGAGAAAAGGAGAAAAGGATAAGAAATAAAAGGAGAGGTGCAAAAGCACAACAAAACACTAAGAAAACACAAAAAAGTACACACAAATAAAAACCAAGCTAGTGCGGTTTAAAGACAATGTTCATGCATGTGTGGTAGAGGTGTTACCTTCAACCACATCATAACAAAGAACACGGACATGATAATTATTCCCTATTTAAAGAGGAAAAATGGCTGAAGAAATGGGGTAAGAGAAGAAAATGAAGGGATTGGCTGAGCTGACTCTAGATGTATAAGATAAGTAGATGCTACCTACATAGTTCCATGGATGCATGTTAAAATAAGAACTTTAGACCAAATGTAGTTATCCCAAGAAATGGAATAACAAAAAAATGATGATTAGACTAGCCTGATTAATGTTATAGAAAAAATGGAATATACAATAAACAAATGAGAATGGTCTAGAAAACATGCTGATGAGATGAGAAAGAATGACCTTACAAAATGGTAGGTGCATGGGATAAGATGAAATGAACTAGTGTTTTTGTACTTGCAAAATGGCAAGAGCATTCAAACTTAATAGTTACTCACAAAATGATAAGGGTGTGGGATGGTGGAACAAGAATGTACAAATGTATAAAAGTGTGAGAAAATGTTTTTATTATTTTGTGGATCATGCTCAAATGTTTTTGGTATTTTCAAAGTATTTATAATGTTTTTGTTGTTTTTGGGATAAAATATGCACAAAGGGGGACCATCTAGTTCAGGAGATGCATGTCTTGAGGGTAGAGGTTCCAATAAGATAGTTAAACTGAATGCAATGGCCCATGCTTAAAAATCAGTGAGAGTGAGGTTCTTGATAAAACAAGAAAGTGAATCAAATACTTAAACTATGAAGATATGATTGTTCACCTATCTGAAGCTACACAAGATTGTCTTGAATAAATTGCTTTGTTTAATTGCTACTGAAGATGTCCATAATGTTCATGAGACATAATCGAGATCATAATTGGTCAAGGGACAAAAAGTGTTCAAGCTTATAACATGTCCTAGAAAAAATCATATTCAAAGAGAGAAATCCATAATGGGATGAAGAATGTGTTTAGAGTGCCAGGGATTTAAAGCCTTTACTATCAAGAATCATGAAAAGTGGGTCAGGGTAGTATAAAATGTGTTCAGGGTAAGATAAAAGGGTGGGATAAAATTATGAAAACACAAGTTGCTCCCAAGTTGCTCCCAAGTGTCAATGCTTCAAAGCTATTAATGAATATAATATCTTAAGGTGTATGATGTTCATGGGCTCTAAAAGTTATTCAGCATTAGGTTTAGATAATCTATATGCTCTTAATCCATATTTTATTGTGACAATATATGGTCCTAACCAATTAGGCTAAAAATTGCCTTTCTTTTTGGGTTAAACATTCATGTTATTCTAGTTCTCTTTCAAAATTAAGTCACCAATCTCAAATTATAAAGGGAGAATGCATTTGTTGTAACTTCTCCACAATCTATTCGGATAGGCCTGCAAGTTTCTAGGGCAGCCAAATGTTTACCATCAAGAAGTTATAGTTCTTGTAGCCATGAGGCTCTATAGTCTTCATCATCTTCAATGTGCTCCAGTGATATTCTTAATTATGGGATTTCAATCTCAACTAGCATGATAGATTCAGTGCCAAAAATAAGGGAGTATGGAGTAGCTCTAGTTTGGGTGTGATGATTAGTTTTATAAGCCTAGAGGGTAGGAAAGAGTTGCAAGTACTAATTATGGTTAGCATCATTGATAATCTTTTTTAAGATGGCTAGAATGGTTTTATTTGATGCCTCATCTTGTCCATTGCCTTACAAGTTATATGGAGTGGATTTCTTATGCCTGATCTTGAATTTTTCAAAAAGAGATTTCACATCTTGGCTCATAAAGGATATACCATTATTAGATATAATACGGGCTGGGATGCCTATCAACAGATGATATGGTAATGAATGAATTTGGCTATTTGTTTCCTAGTAACATTAGTGAGATTAATGGCCTTAATTAACTTGGTAAAGTACTTGATTGCAATCAAAATTTGCTTATGACCATCTAAAAATGTTGGGTTAATTTTCCAAATGAAATTGAGACCCCATGTTGAGAATGGTCATGGTGTTTTAATCAGTTACAATGGTAAGGAAGGTCCATGTATCAAGTTGCCATGATGCTAACAAGGAACACACTTATTTACATAATTACAAGCATCTATCTCCATGTTGGGCCAATAATAGCCTATTCTAAGAAGTTTCTTTGTTAGGACTACACCATTGGTATGGGCCCCACACATTCCTTCATGAGCCTCCTTTAGTGTTAGCTTAGATTTTCCCAAATATAAACAACAAAGAAGCATTCCATCATATACTTTTTGATAAAGCATGTTTCCAAGGAGGAGATAACATGTTAAGTGATAAAGAAATAATTTTTATTGGTTATTAGAAATGTTGGTGGGAAATACATGACTATGGAAATAATTATAAAAATATTGGTACCATGGTAGCTCAGGTGAGAGATTAGGATCAACAATGGTGCATATCCTCTCTTTAGAACAATCATGCATTTGAATCATGGAACCAATTATTTCCATGGCATCAACAAATCTATTATTGACTCATGAAACTTGCTCAAATTATAGAGATTTAAAATGTATTTTGAGGTCATCAACAATTTTATTGTAAGGAACAAGCTTATCATCTCTTGTTTGATACTAATTAGTTGTTTGATTTATGATTAGCTAAAAAATCCATAGACCTTAAAGCTTTGAATATGCCATTTTATGGTAAGATAGAGCCCTACAACCAATGCCTCATATTCAGCCATATTATTTGTACACTAAAATTATATATGGATGCTTTGGGGATCAAATCCCCTTATGGCATGATCAACAATATGCCAACTCTAGATCTGTGAGATGTGAAGGATCCATCAAAATAGAGTATCCACTATTTATATTCTTGTGATGATTATTCTGTCATCATGATAGAATGATCTGGAAGGTCAAATTTGAGAGGTTGAGTGGCCATAATAGGAGTTTATATAAATTGGTCTACAAGAATGTGCCCTTTGATTACCTTTTGATTTTGGTACTCAATATCAAACACACTGAGGAGCATAATTCATTTAGACATGAATCCTTAAATAGCTACTTTAGATAAGAGAAACTTGAGAGAATCTACCTTGATGATAACAATAATATTGTTATTTAGCATATAATGTCACAATTTTTGAGTGGCAAATACCATAGCTAAGCATGCCTTCTCAATAGGAATATAAGTATGTTCATAGGATACCAATGTGTGACTTAAATGATAAACCACATACTCCTTACCATGATCATAATGCTGAGTGAAAAGTGCCCCTAGTGTATGTTTCATGGTTGATATATAAAGAAGCAGTGGCCTTCCTTGTGTTGGAGATTATAAGATTGGTCGATTGACCAAGTATGTTTTAAGCTTTGCAAATGCTATCTGACAATCTTCATCCCACTAAAATTTTACCCCTTTCTTTAAGAGATGGGTAAATGGGTGGTAGTTATCCACCAATTGAGAAATGAACCTATGTATAGACTAGATCTTGCCTTGTAGAACTTGCAACTATTTAAGATTTTTTGGTGGAGGCATTTCCATAATAGCATTGACCTTTGTAGGGTCGAATTTGATCCCTCATTGTGATACAATGAACCCTATAAATTTTCCTATGTGTGTCAAAAGATGTATTTATTAGGATTTAATTAGACTTTATATGCATGAAGCCTCTAAAATATTCTTCATAGAATGTTAGGGTGTCTAGCTCTTATTCCTAATTTTGCTAGTATATCATCAATATAGTCCTCAACAATGCCATGCATCATGTCATAGAAGATGATAGTCATTGCATGTTGATATGTGACTCCAACATTCTTCAAACCAAATGGCATGACTTGGTAACAAAATGTCCCCCATAGAGTGGTGAACATGGTCTTATGATAATCTTTAGGGGCTATCATATGATTATAACCAAAAAATCCATTCATTAATGATAACATCTCATACACAATAGTTTAGTTGATAATCATGTTGATGTTGGGTATAGGAAATTCATCTTTGGGACATGTTTATTGATATCATGATAATCAGTACAAGCATGTATGCTTGGGGCATATTTACTTACTGGCACTATGTTAGAAATCCATTCAGAGTAATCTAGTGGTCTGATAAAATTATCTCCTAACAACTTTTATATCTCAACCTTAACCAAAATGGTGATGTGTGGATGCATCTTTCTCAACTTTTACTTGATTGGTTTAGCATCAGGGTGAACAACAAGATGATGCACAACTAAATCTAGGTCCAAACCTGGCATGTCAGATTATGCCCATGCAAAGATGTCTATATAATCCTTAAGAATGGATATAATATGTTCAAATTTTTATTTAGTAATGGAAGCTCTAAGATAAATAATTTTAGGATCCTCATGGGTTCTCAAATTCACTTATGTTGTGATCTCCATAATTAGTGTGGATCCATCTTCTAGAATTATAGACAATATATGGTCATGATCCTCTGCTTCATCTTCTTGTTGTTCTTCCCAAAGATCTAGATAATATGAAGAATTAGAATTTGCCTTCTCAGGTAAAGGCTAATTAGAAAAAACCTTTGGACACTTAAGAGCAATATTCTCAAATATTTGATGTTGTTTTGAAGAGATGCTTGTACTAGCTATGGAACTTAGGCTAGATGGACATTCTACATCCTTAGGGGATGAGAAAACTTTCCAACCTAAGAGTTCCTAAAATAGGTTTTCACTCAAAGGATTGTCATTTTATTTACTTTTTCCCTAATCAAAAAGTGCCTCAAAGAGGTTTTCACCTGAAGATCTCAATGTTTGTTATTTATTATGAAAAAGAAAATTTTCTTGCTCTCCAAAGTAGGTAAAAGAATTTAATGAAAAATCAAAACCCTACTTATGATCACCAATGGGGAATGCATATTGTAGGCCCATGTATTATGAAATTGATTCTTCATTTTGAAACTCATTGAGGAATATGACCAAATTTTTCTAATCCCAATCTATGAGTTTAGGATGGCAAAGGCATAGGTTATAGTAAGGGTTTTCTTCTGGATGGGAAACTCCAATGGTAAAGATATAATATCTTGCTTAGGAAGGGAAATACCACTAGGATGGATTTTTTATTGAGGATGGGAAGATCCAATATGTGTTGTGGTTAATATGGAATTTGAATCAAATCTGAGTCAACAAGCTCATCGAAAAGTCTATAATGAGATGATGTGTCACTACTAGGAGTCTTGTTACTAGTCATTTTGAAAGAGTCACTACTAAATGTTATGAGGTCATTTTATGGCAGTTGAAATCCAAGACCATGATTCCAATTGATGACTTTAGCTGATAAGGATTCTAAAATTCCTTGTGCCTATGGGCCAAGGCCTTTCCTTGTATAGTCAAGATGATCCATTATCCCTTTATGGGTAAGATACTCTGGGTTTTAAAAACAATCACTGAGGCCTTCAGAATATAACCAATCTCCCTTGATTAAAGCCTCTCAATCTTTCTTTGGTGTAATTATAGGTACAAACCATATGAGGTTTTGGTTGTTTCTTCTTTGGTTTCCAAATCTGATCTATGCTCTATGAACAAATACTAACAAGTTAGGCACTCAAATGGTCTTCTTCATTTGTGTAAGGAGTCAAAATGGCATTAGTTTTGGTGCACTGCTAAAATTATTTTGTAGTCAAAATTTGGATGTATTATTTAGGTCCTAATAGCCCATCTCAATCAGACTCCATCCCTATTTCACATGTGTGAGTGTGTGGAATAAATAAAATATTCATTTTTTCTTCATTTATAGACTGTAGATATAGTTTCTCATATTACAGAGTCTTTAGTACATAAGATGGAAGTGTTTGATGGTATTTTAGGTTTAAATAAGGTGGTAAGTTCCTTGGAGACCAATTAGATATCCTCTTTGTTTTCCCAGAGCACTCAAATGATTTTTCAGATCAAGGAACCCATTCAAGTCATACTCTAAGGTGACTATCATAAGTGCATTATGTGATCTCTTGACAAGCATAAAAAATGTGTCATTGTAGTGGCTTTAAAGGATTATCAAGTTAAAAAAACTATACATAAAATCCTTCATGTTATATTCACTCCTTGTTTTATTACCCTCAAATTCCCTCACTTCCCTATAAACAAGCATATTCTCAGTGTTAAGCCTTGAAAATTAAACCTTCATTCAGCTACCTACATACCTAAGATAATCCAAGTAAATGGAGGACTATTAAGATGAGATATAGAGAGACATTGAGGATCCTAATAAGTCATAAGAGTCTATGAAAAATATAACCAATGGATCAAATAGGTTATAATAAGATCAATGCTTCACCTTAACTCTAAAAGAAAGGTAAACTCTCAGTCATTGTATACCTTTCAAGTCAGATTAAGCAAGTATGATGGTCATTGTGGGTTTGCAATGTAGAAGGCATTGAAGATAATTATGGATGTATAGATCATATGAGATTATATGAAGACAAAGTAGGTAGTGATAAATAGGATTTACATCATCTCAACCATACAAATATAAGAACTTAGTTAAGATTCTTATTTAGTACACATATAGGATTATGACTATAGGATGAAGGTGCTAATGATATGAAAGTATTAAAGAATGTTTTAGAAGGCTATAAGGAGCCGTATTATCTTCAAGGATATCTTAATGATTATCTAATGGTTTGTCCATTTGAAATGGGATTAGGCTTGGATGTCCTAATTAGGTCTAGTTAGGACTAGGTATATAGTTACAATCAAGGTTCACAAGGAGGAGACTAAGGTGTGTAGAATCCTACATAATGGAGAAGTAAGAGGAAATTAAGTGAATATCCTCACTTGTATTCAAGATTCATTGATATAAGTTGGATACACTAGTCTCTATAATAAAATGAAACACCTTGACTAACCATTAGGTCTAATAGACCTAACTAGGTAGTCATAAGCGAGTTGTGAGAAGGAAAGATAGTGAGTGGAAGATAAGTTATTCAAGAAACTTATAGGAATTTAGATGTGGGAGAAAATTATACATATTATTTAAATAAACATAAAATAATAAGGGACCAACCTAAGGGGTTTGTTTGGAAGATTTGTAGTCAGCTAGTTACACCACCTATAAGCTTGAGTATAGCTAAAAGAGAAAGTGAACATAGAAACTAATCTTAAGGGGCCTTTAATAAGTGTGAAGTACAAAATGGATTGACACTTCATGTTATAAATGAGAAATGTGATGAATGAATATAATTTTGTCATAAGTGGATTTGTTCTCTCACACAACCAAGGATCTTCATCTGGGCATATACAGGCATGGTTATTAGTGTTGGTAAATGGGGAGGATAAATATATAAAGTGAAGAAATCTTTACTCTTACACCAATAACATAGTCAAAGGCCTAACTGCCACCTATAGGTAAAGTGCTATGTGGTAGAAGAATCTAAGGGAGGAGAAACATACAAGTAAAAAGGAGGGTTTCTCACTTATTTCCATAATAAGATCTTAGTATTTCACATTAATGTGTTTCAGTACTTAAGGAAAGAATATTTTAATAAGCCTACACATGATTATTAAGCCTAAATAGGTCTAAATAGGATTATGCATATTAGTTAAGGGATTATACATGTTTCAAGGTTGTCTAAGGGCTAAAACCACCTAATAATAAGTAGGAGATATATTTATAAATGTTACAAGTGATAAAAACCTAAAGTGAGGCACAAATAACACTCATCCAAGTCATTAGTGCTATGCAAACGTAACCACTCATAAACCTTAGGTCCTCTCAAGAAGGTATCCAAAGAGGAGGGTTGGTGAAGATCTAATCCATAAGATGTTTTCAAAACCTAGTAACATGCTACATAATTTATAACTCCATAAACATGATGGAATGGATATGAAACCATTCAAGTCTCTAACACCTATCATCAAGAACTCAGACCTAGTAACCATGGTACTCAAGGTAGACTCATATGAGATAATGTGTAGAGATGAATGTCAAAGAAACTAGGAGAAAGTCAAGGAGATAAAAATTAGGTGGGGAGGGTGTTTGGCACAAATAACACTCATCCAAGTCATTAGTGCTATGCAAACGTAACCACTCATAAACCTTAGGTCCTCTCAAGAAGGTATCCAAAGAGGAGGTTTGGTGAAGATCTAATCCATAAGATGTTTTCAAAACCTAGTAACATGCTACATAATTTATAACTCCATAAACATGATGGAATGGATATGAAACCATTCAAGTCTCTAACACCTATCATCAAGAACTCAGACCTAGTAACCATGGTACTCAAGGTAGACTCATATGAGATAATGTGTAGAGATGAATGTCAAAGAAACTAGGAGAAAGTCAAGGAGATAAAAATTAGGTGGGGAGGGTGTTTGGCACAAATAACACTCATCCAAGTCATTAGTGCTATGCAAACGTAACCACTCATAAACCTTAGGTCCTCTCAAGAAGGTATCCAAAGAGGAGGGTTGGTGAAGATCTAATCCATAAGATGTTTTCAAAACCTAGTAACATGCTACATAATTTATAACTCCATAAACATGATGGAATGGATATGAAACCATTCAAGTCTCTAACACCTATCATCAAGAACTCAGACCTAGTAACCATGGTACTCAAGGTAGACTCATATGAGATAATGTGTAGAGATGAATGTCAAAGAAACTAGGAGAAATTCAAGGAGATATAAATTAGGTGGGGAGGGTGTTTTGATTATTTTGAATCACCCAAACCACCTAAAGTCAAATAAAATCCCTCAGACTCAGTCTAGGCCATTAGGCATAAAGTTAGGTTTAGGACTCGAACCCCACCACCATATTGAAGAATAATTAGACCCTCCTAAATAGAGTTGAAACCATGATAAGGTGTGGTAAGGTAGCAAAAACCCTAAAAGAGGTGTTTTAATTAAGGTAAAGTAGAAAGATTTCAAATTATTCTTAAGAACCCCCCTCAAGCTATAACATACTAGTCTTCCAACTCGAGATGTACGTTAAAGTGATAATATATTTCATCATAAAGGGACTCAAACCTAGGGATCTTATGGTAATTTAGGCACCCATATATAATCAAGATACATAGAAGAGAGAGTGGGTTTTAAGTTCCCATATTTATGAATTATTATTAAGATTGTAACCATGTCCGGAAGGATTGCAAGGAGATTGAAGTCCACCATATTACATTCATATATCCACACATAAGATGCATGGGATTCAAATATTTTAAGAAAATTTATGGGGGTATATGGGATAAACATCCATGGATATAAGTTTAGGATTGGATGTCTGATATTTTTGAACTATCATTAAGATGGTAGACCTCTAAAACACTACTTAAACGCTAAGATAGACCCAACATGGGAAACGTGGAGATATTTGAATTAAAACACCTTGGGTTGACCTAATAAACACTTAGATCACCTAATACACTCAGAAGAGACCTTAGCTATTGTACTAGTCTATACGAACACTATACAGACCTATCATAGACTATGTCTTTTACAATGAATTGAGTAGGAAGCAAGGTAAAAAAATATTTAGAAGGTTATAAACCATTATAGGTATTATTTTAAGACTTGTTTCACCTTATTATATCATAAATGTATCACATTCACACCTATAAATTATTATTCAAGTCCACACCATAAAACCAATCTGTAAAAGCTAGTAAAGGTGGCCTAGTCACCTAAGTAAAGAAAAATTTTAGGTGTGAGATACTTGGAAGGCCTACGTCATGGTATAGTAAATATATTTAGACCTAAAATTGTCTCATTAACCTAATTTAAGGTTTATTTTTATATATTTTATCATCCACCATAGATAGTCAAGTCACTAGGCCTACTTGGGTCAAGAAGAGATGAAATTTGGCATAAAAAGGCTGGTATGAGATTAATTTAGGGTAAAAATACCCCTATAAAGGTAATAAAATTCAATTCATATTCATAATGGGAGAATGGATCAATTTTTCTTGACCTAGTTAGCATGCAAGAAGGGTAGGCTACTTAGTAATTCATGGTGACTTAATTAAGCTACTTTAAGGTTTGTAATTTTAAAATAAGAGATGATTGACCATATTTATGTGTGTCCATATCTTTAATAGTTAAAACAAGTCTGACCTATCCTCCATAACTCCACCTCAACACCTAAAGGGCCCATTAAAGACCATCAATTAGAAGAGCAGTGCATGGAGGGAGCATGGTGACTATTATGACTACTTGTAACTATTATATGAAATATAAATATAAATTACATTAAATTTTACCTATTTTATATTCTCCTTGTTCTATATATTGAGCCTCTTAAAGCTATTATATACATCCCTCACCTAGGTATGATGAGACTCAACTTGGATTTACATTTTGTAAACCTCTTAGACTAATGAATATACTATTAAAAATTATCTGTGATAGATTATAGTGTGTTATTTTATTTTTTTATATGCATATTTGGTAGGTTTCTCTCCCATTTCATCATCATTGTCTCACCTAGATGCTAGTAAGTGTGATATGTAGGTCATATGGTGTGCAAGAGTGTTGGTGATTGATTTTGAATTGTAACCTGAATGGTAAGTGCCTTAGATAAGACCTTATCATCATGATTTTAATATTATATCCACATAATATATCCTTTATTTTAAACATTATTTTATAATAACTCTTGGATATAGTAGTGTAGTTTTTAGTCTAGTTCATTAGTGTTGTTTAAGGCAAATGAAGTGGATAATTTATATTGGTGCATCACCATACTTAGATTAGTTTTATTTTATGCATTAATTGTATCCCTTTTTACCCAAAAAATTATGTCTTATTGATTATAATCCATGATATATGCACTATGGGAGCTAACCCTATAATCTAGAGGTCCAACCTAGTCATATTTCACCCATAGCCTTGGGTTATTCCCATGTTACTCCAACTTTAGAGGTAGGCCTAAATAGCCTCTTCTTAGGGTTTTGGTTAGATAATTAATAGTTATATAATGATTTGTGGGACTAGGTTCAAGCATTGGATCACTCACTTGTAACACATAGTCATATTATAAAGCTTCAAGTACTTGATAAGTAGATTTATAGTCAAATTTCATGCTACAAGGTGTCATAAGGTTATCTTTCCTAGGGTAAGAATAGTTGATATTGATAGCTCACATTATTATTTATGTTTCTTATGATGATTTAAGGATTCATATTGGGAATAATTATATCATATACCTCCTTATTATCATCCTTATGACCTATATCAATTTCATTATGACCCCTATCAACCTTATGTTGATATGTATCAGCCTTATAATGAGCCTCTTCACTACAAAGATTATCACCATACTTATGAGTCTTATTAACCTTATTATTATCCCACATATACTCTTGATTAATATTAGTATCCTCATAATATTCCTATTCAACCTACACATACCTAAAACCAATCTGCTTCAAGCCTTAACTAAATCTTGTTGGGTTAAGAGAGACACATGGTGGAGATTGACACTTAGAGAATGTATGGCCATGAAATTCCTAAGAATTTTATTAATAACATGAAAAATTCATTAAAATAGGCTAAAATGGAGTGGGCATCTCTTATGAGAGATGTTAAATTAGGTCTTAGTTGTGACATGTTGGATATAGGTGGTCTAGTTTTAAACATATAAGAGATGCTACTAATACATGAGATACAACATGATCATTTTCATCAACCTTATTTCACCTCCTCCATCCCATATTAGTCATCTATTTATCAACCATAATCTCTCAAAAGTCTCAAGAAAATTAATGTCAAGACCTTCCAAGTCCCTCACAAGCCCTTCCAACCTTTCCTACTTAGAAGTCTATTCAAGAGAGAGTGAAAAAGAATTAATAAGTATGTATTAAGGGGACTAATTAGCATGAGGAGATATCTAATCAAATGACACTTGATTTTTAATCTCACCTAAAGAGGGAGATTTAACTTATAGACAAACATCCATTTTAGTCAATGGTAGCTAAAAGAATAGTACAATCCCAACTAAAGATTCCTTCATTCATGCCCAAGGTTGTAATAAATACAAAAGAAGAGGCCCCAAAATCCAAGTTGCCAACTTAGAAACAAGTACTATAGTCAAGGGAAAGAGAAGATGACTCAAGTATAAACCAAGGTGTTGAAGTGAAAGGAAAGTATGAAACCACTCAATACCCATCCCTCCATCCTCAATAATCCAAGGCATTTCCATCATGGAAATCTAGTCAAAGAAATATGTAGAAGAAAGATGAGGTGATGGTTTCGAAGGGTGAGTAGTTGAATGAGCTTGATAAAGCATCTACAAAGCCATTAGATTTAAATTCTCTTATTTAACTCTTTAAAGGATCTTCCATGCCACTTCTTGACAAAGATCCTATCCTTGAAGAAGTGAGTGAAGAAGGTGTTAAACACTTTCTATCCTTAACCATAGAAAGGTGTCAACTTGAGTATTGGGATATTTGGTCTATTACTAAAAATTCATATTTGTCATGTATTTTGAGGAATCAGGGAAACTCAAAGTAAAGGACTATTCATTGGTTGTTAAGTAAAGAAGGTATGGGTCTCATGTCTTATCATGATCATGTCTTAGTTTCATCTTGTGTTAAGTCACCACATGGTGTGTGAATATCTTTTTATGTATTTAACAATGAATTTAAGTGGTCTTATGAGCTATACCTAATGACCTAAGATGGTTGAAGAGGATAGCTAATAACTCACTATGAGATTTCTTGATGTATTAAGTATTTTCAATAATGGTGGGATATAATCCTTGAAAATGATGATTAACATACATAAAATCCTTATGAATATATTTTAAGAATATTATAAGGTACTCTTGTGATATTCATTAGCAATCTTATTTTGAGACTATGTGTATGTCATATAAAAGTTAAGGTTTTGGTCTTTAAATAGAGAAGTATGATCTCAAAAGGTCACTAAATCAGTCATAATATCTTTAAATCACCCCATGGTCATGACATTAATTTAGTCAATCTTTACACGATTTGAAAATATCTCTTATACTAGCTTAGAAGGTTGTTTGGCCACTAAAAGAGCTCCCACATGTGAAAACAACTACCTTTTTCTCTCCTTGGCATATTCCTTGCTTTTAGATTCCTTTTTGACCTATATTTCTCTCCATGTTGCCCTAAAATGGTGGATTTAAGCTAAAACAAGAGGAAATGAAGGGGATTTTATAGGTTTCAATAGTTTTTTAAAGTAGTATGGATTTATACTATATGGATTTGCTCAGGTAGAATCTTGGAGATACAAGTAGAATTTTTTACAAACATATGGTGAGGATACTAGAAGGTTTGAAGGCTTGAGAATACCAAAATTGATGTGTTTTCCATGGCTTGTTCATTGGTAGATAGTAAGATCACCTCAAGTTTGTACTCAATGTAGGATTGTATTAAAAAGTTGGTTAGTCAAACATTAGTCAATAAATCCATGAAAATGCATAAAGAACTTAATAAACTAAGACAAACTATTACAATGGGGTTTTCAAAGGATAATTAAGGAAAAATGAAAGAAAGTAAATAACCTTTACCTTCTAAAGTGATTCCACCATAAAAGAGTGGATCCAAGCATGTTTTCCCCCTTGATCTAGTGTTCTTATCTTTGCCAACAATGGATACCAAGCTCCTCTATTGTCTCAAGACCACTATGAATAACCTAGGCTCAAGATAATAAATTTATAATTTTTATATAAAATGAATCTTTAAAATAAAACACAATGATCAACACCATAGGTTATGGAGATAATTATGTATTATAAGTTTACAATAATTTAGCTTAAAAATTATGTTTTATGGCCTTCTATTTATAGATTTTCTAAATGGGCTAATATTATCCATTATCATCCATCTAAATATTTAGATGTGTATCCATAGATCAATCTAATATTTTCAATTAAATCCATAAATATCCTCTTAATTATTTGGGAATAAGGGGAATTAATTAGGCATGGGTGCCCATAAATATAATATTTGTAGCATTTATGGCTTACGAATGCTACCCCATAGATCATGTCACTAGGTGATGTAGATATTGAGAATCAATTTCCAATAATGAAATAATCAATAACCTTCATGGAAAATCCACTTAATCTCTTGATTTGAATTAATTAACTTAAACAAAATTAATCAATTTTAATGTAATTCTTTAGAAATTGGTGCTTAATTAATTAAAATGGTCAGAAAGTCATATTAATGGGTCATAATTTGACTTGGGAAGAATTGAAAGGTGATGTTAGATGAGTTAGCACTATTATCCCATTTAGTATGTTTCCAACATGAAATAATAAAGGTACATGATGTGTACTAATGAATTAGAAGAAAAGAGTGATCCATAGCATAAAAAGGTGAAATCATCATTTTGACTCAAAATGAATTGATCAAAGTTAAGAATCACATAAAATGTATTGCTCCATTTAGGGATACATTAGCATAAATTATCACTTATATAAGATAAGCTTGAACCATTTAGTATATTTTTAGTGATTTTGGCCTAAATTGGGCATTTGAGTGTAAATCAAGTAAGATTGATAATTTTAAGACAAATTATGTTAGTAATTGGATGTCTACATTTTTCTCATATTTGAGAAGGTGTAGTGAGACATTCAAGTGAAGCAACATCTTTTCAAAGAAAATATTTGTCAAGAAGAAATTGTAAATGACCCATGATGCATCCTCGAAGTGACATACTAAGATGAAAGATAAGGATGGACTCTTAAAAAGAGAGAAAAAGTGAGATTAGACCATGGAATAGATCACATATAGATGAGCTAATACTTGCACACATGGTTACCATCAATGATCAAAATATAATTAGATGTATAATGGACCAAAAAATGTGGGGAATGAGAAGGATTCAATCCAAACATGTAAGTGACACACTTTACATGCACCTAATTTTAGAGTACAAGTTGAATGATTATGACATTAATCAATCCCGAGACAAGATACACTCTAAAATAGTGCCATCATGGGTAGTAGTGTGGAGAGCTTGAAATTATAAGACTAGGAGAATGTGGTCTCCAAAAATAAGATAATAAAAAGTACCCTAGTAGAATACATTTGATCGTGATAAGACCATTTTACCCTACCAGGGTGAATTTTGATCATTGATAAAGAATAAAGAATGGATCTTCCCTACATGGCTGATTTAGATTTGTTAAATAGTTCAAATGTTGCACCCCAATATGGGAAAATTGGTAAGAGATTAGCTAAATGATATAACCTAAAACATAGATTAAAGAAGAGTAGGCATAAACATCGATGTGATGGTACAATGGATTTATAAAAAACCACAAAAAATAGGCATACGAGAATGCACAAAGTGATGAAAATAAAAATTAAGATGGTTGCGCTAACCTTAATATAAATTGAGCACTACCTATAGAGTCCAAATGGACCTTAAGCTAATCTATTTCACCCAAAATTGGGAGAGAATGGAATGAATAATGATTAAAACTGACCAAAGATTGATTAAATTCATGATGTATGCTAAGATATGTACATCTAAGCAAAGATTCAGGTGCTGAACCTATTGATCCTATTTTATGCATAGTGACCTTGAGATTTATTCATTAGAGATATTTTGATGTTAAGACTTGAATCTAGATTACAAATTTCTTTCTATATCAAAAGAAATTACAACTATTTAATGACATGATATTTCAAATGCACAGACCCAATTCAAATGTGAATACCTAGATTAGTATGAATAACTCATAATGACATGGGATTTAAAATTCATGGAGCTAGTTTAAATGTGAATACCTATAAATAAGGATAATGGTAAAAATAATGACCAAAACTAGAGTTATAGCTATTTAGATTTAAACAACAAAAAAAAGCAAAGACAAAGCAAAAGATAAACATAAATGAACCTAACTTGAAATATAAATATGAAAAATCAAGACTTAAGTAGGAATAAGAATGTTTAAAAATAAAACAAGAATAACTTAATAACATGAGATCAAGATATAAAGAATCAAGATCCATGTGGACCATCAAGATGTTCTTAAAAAACAAAAGAAAAGAATAAGACCAAACCTAAAAAAAAGAACAAACAAAAATCAAATAAAAAATGTTTTTGGGTTTGTGATGTTTTATGAATGTTTTTTGGAATTTTATAAGTATCTAAACTCAATTGAGAACTAAAAGATACTAAATTCTCTAATTCATAAAATATTGAGAGCACACCAACTTAAAATGCTTACAAGATGGTGCGACCATAATGAAAGGGGGATTGAGTTGACCTCAAAATGAATTGAGTGTAACCTATGTAATCTTATTAGGACCTCAAGTCACAATAGTTATGCCTACATAAAAGGTGATTAAAATTTGATTAGGTCACAACAATTTCACAAATTGATGCAGATAGCCCTTCTCTTGCTGAGTCCATTAAATGATGAAAAATCACCTTCTTACAAAATAGAGCACTGATCCATTATGATGCAATAGCTCTATCAGCTGAGCTAAGATCGCCTGATACCCAAATGATGAGATGATTAATTATTTTGATACAAAATGATAAAATAGCTCTTTTATGAAATGATACACTCACCTTCTGTACAGGGCTCTAGGGACTCAATTTTCCAAACCTATAGAGTCTGTAGATTCCAGCCTGCTTCGTATACTGAAACTAAATGATGAAATTACTATCCAGCATGATGACACACCTCTAGAAAATAGCTAACTTGAAATGTGGAGTAAGCCTCCCAACACATCAATAGATCCAACAACTCAAAGCTTTGTTGCAGAAAATTCTAGGCCCAGAGCAAAAAGAAGGAAGACGACACCAAACTGGGCAACAGTCTTCTCCTGTACCATCTCACTGACAAAAATTCAAGCCACCTGGTCCAATAATAGACCCTACAAGTAAGTATTTATTAATAACTAGTTGCCCCAGACCAGCAAATGCAATGCCTCTAATTGCAACAGAGACAATCACCACAACTAAATCAGAAATAAACCTCCCATCTAACTAAAGTATTGGATATTTTGATCTTTAGATTAGATATCATGAATACATATCCTATCAATCAATTAAAGTCACATATCATCTGCTCCATTTTCCATGGTCTCTATACTCCCTGTTGATTGGCCACGGTGCTATTAAAGTTACTTACATCATAACCTTCAGGGTACTCCTCTTCTGCTAACTCCTCGAGAATACGATCAAATATATCTGCAATGCTTCCTTCTTTACCAACCAGTGGAATTGCCGATGGATTCTGCCTACTTACAAATGATTTCCTTATTTCATTGTCTAGATTCTTGGACACCTTCCCATTCACACTCTTGCTTCTACTCACCAAACAGATGCCTCGCTATACTTGGCTTCAGCTTCAGCTCAACTCAAAAAGATTTGCGTATATGTAGAAGACATGCCTTTATCCATTCTTGTATGATTCGCTATGGCCCAACGGCCTTTATCAGTCCATCACTAATCTATCCAAGCTTAAATGCCTTACAAATAGGTGTGGTCAGAATACTTATAGGCTTGAAAAGTGTACTATTCAACACATTAAAATGACTAGAATTATATTAACAACAGATAGCCAAAATTAAAATCAAAACATTTAATACAGCCCAGCACTCATGCATCCCAGCAAAAAATCTTCCACAAGTGACTCGATTGGTCACAGACCAAACATTTGTTAGTATTGCGTATCAAACAACAAAATAGCCAACTATTATAGCTCTATACAATATAAATCAATCACGCATAATGGATCTAGAACATGCTGCACTAGAAAGGATAAAAACACACCAATTATCTTTATCTCCTCAAATCTATTACAATCTATCCATATGTAGTGCTTTTCCAGACTTTCTCCTTCACTTCCTCCTACTCTACTGCCTATACTACACCCCAAAATATTGAAATAGTCCTAATTTACTTGAAATAACATTCAACCAACACCTAGAAAAACTCAACAAATGTTTTAAACATAGACTTATTTAACTACTAACAATCCTACGCTACTTATGGCTAACTCCTTTGATTTTACATGATAACACGATTATCAATAACTAAATACCCAAATAAGCCTATCCTCTCCTTTTGACAAGTGTCCATAATTTGGATTTTAAAAAAAAAAGAAATATCCCTAACATATCTAAGCATTCGATGCTCCTGCATCAGATTCCTGGGCTTAAAAAGTTTCGTGAGCTCCTGCTCATGAGTTTCATTTTTTTTCCCATTTACAAAAGTAAAACTTTTACAAAACAAATGTCTTCCTCATTCAATTTTTCAAACAAATGTGCATGTTCTTGACTTCCATGCTTGGTTCTTGTTTTGCTTGTTGTCTTTTCCTTCCAATGTATATCTTGTTGCCTCCTCATCTTCTTTGCAGTCTTCTTTTGTACATATTCATCCTCTTGAATGAGGATATCCACTTCCATTCTCACTTCTTGAGCTCTTATAAGAGCTCTCTTCTCCAAGTACTTGACCTCCCTATCAAGCAACCTTGTATAATCACCATTCAAAGCAAAATTAGAAATAAACATTTGAGGCCCTTGGGTCTCTCCAAATTTTTGAACCCGTACTTGCTATTCAAGTATAACTTCTTGGTCTTTTGTCTTCATTTCTTCTTCCCAACAATGTTCTACCTCCTCAAATCTTGTCATAGGACAAATTTTGTTCTTCTCTTCATGATTAATGGCATATTCTAAGGCTGTCAATTCTTCCAACAACTACTCTTTACTTTGATACACAAAAAGCTTGTTTGGTTCCTCAGTTAGAAACTCTCCATCAAGTTTTTCTATCTCCTTCAAGATATCTTCCTCAATTGTCAAGGCTAAGCATTTAGCCTTCTCTCCATCTTCTTCTTGCAGCTATTTTACCCATTCTTGTTTCTTATCAAGCAACTCTCCTTCACCTGCAAATTCTTGATCAAACTACCATATTTCTCCTTCACATTGTAGATCTTCTTCCTTAGTGATTAGTACATTTGAATCAAAATCAACTCTATCAATATTATGCAACTGAAAATTGTCATCTTCAATCTTTTCCAATTCTAAAATTTGATCACTATACCTTTGTTCTTCATCAACATGCAGCTCTTCATTTCTTTTGTCCTCTTGAATAAAAACTTCTTCTTCCTACTTAATCAATTCTTTATGCTGATCCTTCTTCATGTCTTCATCACTTGAGGCATTACAACAAGCCTCTTCTTCTTGTCTAAGCACTCTCTCATGAAGTGCTTCACCTCCTTGATCCATGAGCATCTTCATTGGATCATATGTTTCTCCTTCCTCTTCAACTTGCTTTCCTGTAAACAAAACATCAAATGAAATATCAGATACAAAAACATTTGGCCACTTGATTACTTGTTGTTTGTCTATTTCTTCAATGATGAGATCCATCTCATACTAAACTTCCTCTTCAAATTGAAACTTTTCTTCAAGCTCTTCATTCTTGAGCTTATCCTTGTTTTTATACTTCTTCATCTCTCTCCTTAAGGCAACTCTTATCATTCTTCTTCTTCTTCTCTCCATCAATGATCTAACTAGCCATCTTACTCTTTTCTTCTTCATTACCCATCTTTCCCATGGGGTTTCCATATTTTCTACCATGCATTTTATCATGGCTATCCTTGCTTTTATCTCATTCACTTCTCTTTGATACTCTTCCTCTCTTTGTCTCTTTTGTTTTTCTCTTTCTTGTTTCTCTCTCTTTATCTGATTCATGTTTCTTCTAGGTAGTCCCTTTATCACTTTTCTCAACTCTTCAATCTCCATCCTTTACCTCACCTAAGTTTGTTTCACCTTAGTCTTTTGGCAAACTATCCAAACTTCTTTTTGGATCTTCTTCCTTCTTCTTGAGCAATTCCCTTTGCTCTTCTTCTAGAGCTTCTCTTAGCTCTTCCACTAAGCCTGCCTTGGCTTCTTCTCCTCTTAAGCCTTAATGGCTTGACTACCTTGACCCTGCAACCTCACAAAATACATTATCTTTGGAAAAACTGATTAGAAGAGTATAACATTTTCCTTTTTCCAGGAGCTTACTAGCTTTATTTCTTTTTTCTTTAAGCCTCTATGGCTTTTGGACTCTCTTCTGCCACTCACTCCTTTCTTTCCACTTCAAGTTTTTTCACTTCTCTCTCAAACCTTTCAAGTCTTACTGCTATATCTATTCTTCATCAAAATTCAAAAATCTCTACCTTTTCCAACTTTATAAATGCAAAAATAAGTACAACAAATCAAACCATCTAGCTTTCAAGGCTGTTTATACCTCCATCTTGTCTAGGAGGATCTTCTTCTTGTCACTAATCCTCTCTTTCAAGGTCTTTAAGAACCTTTATTTCCTGTCAAGCTTCAATTCACCTTTACTTGAATGGATTTTGTTGCATACCACTTTCCCAACACAATTTATCAACATACAATTTCTTCAGAACAATATTTTCACAAAACATCCATACCTAATTCTTTGATGTAGTTGCTTCTCCAAGAACTCAAACCTTGAGCTCTGATACCAAATGATGCAGATAGCCCTTCTCTTACTGAGTCCATTAAATGATGAAAACTCACCTTCTTACAAAATAGAGTACTAATCCATTATGATGCAATAGCTCTATCAGCTGAGCTAAGATGGCCTGATACCCAAATGATGAGATGATTAATTATTCTGATACAAAATGATAAAATAACTCTTTATGAAATGATACACTCACCTTTTGTACAGGGCTCTAGGGACTCTATTTTCCAAAGCTACAGAGTTCATAGATTCAAGCCTGCTTCGTATACTAAAACTAAATGATGAAATTACACTCCAGCATGATGACACACCTCTAGCAAATAGCTAACTTGAAACATGGAGTAAGCCTCCCAACACAGCAATAGATCCAACAACTCAAAGCTTTTTTGCAAAAAATTCTAGGCCCAAAGCAAAAAGAAGGAAGATGACACCAAACTGGGTAATAGTCTTCTCCTGTACCATCTCACTGACAAAAATTCAAGCCACTTGGTCCAATAATAGACCCTGTAAGTAAGTATTTAGTAATAACTGGTTGCCCCAGATCAGCAAATGCAATGCCTCCAATTGCAACAAAGATAATCACCATAACTAAATCAAAAATAAACCTCCCATCTAACTGAAGTATTGGATATTTTGATCTTTAGATTAGATATCACGAATACATATCTTATTGATCAATTAAAGTCGCATATCATCTGCTCTATTTGCCACGGTCTCTATACTCCTTGTTGATTTGCCACAATCCTATTAAAGTTACTTACATTAGAACCTTCAAGGTACTCCTCTTCTACTAATTCCTTCTCGAGAACACGATCAAATATATCTACAATGCTTCCTTCTTTACCACCTAGTGGAATTGCCAATGCATTCTTCCTACTTGCAAATGATTTCCTTATTTCATTGTCTAGATTCTTGGACGCCTTCCCATTCACACTCCTACTTCTACTCACCAAATAGATGCCTCACTATACTTGGCTTCAACTTTGGCTCAACTCAAATAGATTTGCGTATACGTATAAGACACGCCTTTATCCATTCTTGTATGGTTTGCTATGGCCCAATGGCCTTTATTAGTCCATCACTAATCCATCCAAGCTTAAATGCCTTACGAATAGGCATGGTCAGAATCCTTATAGGCTCGGCAAGTGTACTATTTAACACATTGAAATGGCTAGAATTGTATTAACAGCAGACAGCCATAATTAAAATCAAAACATTTAATATAGCCCAGCACTCACGCGTCCCAGCAAAAAATCTTCCACAAGTGACTCGATTGGTCACAGACCAAACATTCATTAGTATTGCATATCAAACATCAAAATAGCCAATTATTGTAGCTCTAACAACAAAAATCAATCACGCATAATGGATCTAGAACATGCTGTACCAGAAAGGATAAAAATAGACCAATTATCTTTATCTCCTTAAATCTATTACAATCCATCCATATGCAGTGCTTTTTCAGACTTTCTCCTTCACTTCCTCCTACTCTACTACCTATACTATGCCCCACAATATTGAAATAGTCCTAATTTACTTGAAATAACATTCAACCAACACCTAGAAAAACTCAACAAATGTTTTAAACATAGACTTATTTAACTACTAACAATCCTATGCCACTTATGGCTGACTCCTTTGATTTTACATGATAACACGATTATCAATAACTAAATACCCAAATAAGCCTATCCTCTCCTTTTGACAAGTGTCCATAATTTGGATTTAAAAAAAAAGAAAAGAAATATCCCTAGCATATCTAAGCATTCGATGCTCCTGCATCACAAATAAAGGCCAATGACAAGGGAAATGATAATAGTAATGACTAGATGATGTGGTAATGCATAATAAAAAGGCATTATTCCTAATTTTCCCATTCGAAACTATAATTAAGAAATAACATCATAATTTTTATTTGACCAAAGGTGGTTATAATTAGGGGTATCAAATAAAATAATTTTTTGCTCATACACAATTATAATCAATGATACTAGATAAGATGATTAATGAGAGATAACTTACCAGATCAAATGTCACACTACTTCCAGATTGTCATTCAACATGACATTCCAAAACTATTAAAATTGGATCAAAATCCCATTGTGGAAAGTGTAATATGAACCAAAGGAACCAAGATCAAAAGGGGATAAATAAGATGGCTAAAAATAAGCCTTAGTCAATAGTAAAGACATGGTATAATAAAATGGTATAATAAAAATGATCAAAATATAATTGGGTATAATGGAAACAAAGTTTCCCCAAGTGATTATTGGCTTAATGTGTTCAAAAAATGGTGAGATCATAAGAAAGATGATTGAGCCAACCTTAATATAAATTGAGTGCTACCTACATAGTCCTGAAGGACCTTAATTCAATGTAGTTCAGATATCATGAAATAAATTGAACATAATGGTATAATATGCCTAGAATAAAATGGTTTATTGGGTTACCCCTAAGAGATTAGGAATGATAATAACAAATGGAAAATGACAAATTAAAAATGGTTATGTTATTCTTGATGACATGGAAATGCATGTCCTAGTCAACATGTGAGACAACTAGAAATGATAAGGTATACAAATTGCTACCCAACACCCTTTTAAAACAATTGCTTTGTTAAGAAGCTATAATATATTTGGATATTAATAATGCTTTTATGATCTCCCTTCGTCATTGATTCTACTTCCTTCAAACATCAAGACAATATATCCTTGTAGCCTTAAAAAAGGAAAGTACAACCAATGATGGTAAATAATGTTAGGATAAATGATATAAGTGGGTAATGAATAGGTGAATGATAATGGAATGTATAATAAATGGGAAATAAATGAATAATAGGAATTTTAGTCACACAATTTTTTTGATTCTGGATTTGACATAATTTTGGTTATTGTGGGGCCAAAGACCTCTTAAGATGATCTTGATAGGACTACTAGATTGTTTTATTGTTTGATCCGGAGAGTAAACACCATATGATTATGTTATATATTAGAAGCTATAATTATTTGATCTTCAATAATATTTTCATTAGGTAATGAATAAATTTTATGTTCAGTTGTTGGTGCCTTGAAGAGTTATTCACCAATGAATTTATCTTGATCATCCCATAGTGCCTCTAAGAAGTTTTTACAAAGAGATCTAAACATTTAAATTTGATTGTCTTCTATCACCCTTGAGAAAGTTTCACAAAAAGATGCTGAGTTTGATCTTTTCTCATCCCCTAACACCTCCAAAAAGGTTTCACTAGGAGATTGTTCTTTGTCTACATAAATTTAGTCCTGCCCCCTTTAAGATTCTATAAATGGTATGTCACAATGGATGTATTTAAATAAAGTGTGATTCTATTTGTCATAATCAACACTTATGGGAGGTAGAATGTCAATATAATGGCTATGTTGGATGGGGATAATGGGTTGATGAAAGGTAGTAGAATCCTCATAGGAGATATTGGGATGATTTATGTTGATGTTGAAGTAATCATCCTCAAAAATTGTAGAAGGATCATGAATATATTCAAATTTATCCATAAGTAAATTATAACCAATGTTGTAACAAGCATGACTATATTTTATTTTTTAAGCTAAATCTAAGTCAAAGGACTCTAAATTTGATATCAAATCTAATAGTGATTCTAATTCTAATGCAGTTTAAAAATGGAACCTAAATCTAATGTTGTTTCTTCATCTTATGTTGTGGTTTATATAATAATTTTTTGTTGAATGCTTGGTATCAAACAATCAATTCCCTGTGATAACATAATAGGCTCAATAAAAAGTGATTTATCTAGGAAGGTTTCAACATAGACTAGATCATCTAAGTGAAGCCCCTCAAAGAGAGGGTACCGCTTGAGGGATGACTCAATATAATCTTGTATGTCAAAATGAGACTCCTCTATGAGTGGAAAAATATCAAGAGACAACTCTATAGAAACTGGCTTGTCAAGGAGATGGGGCTCTTTAAAAATATGTAAAATGTGAATAAGTAACTTATCACAGGTTGAATCATCATAAATTGGTGTTTCAACAATAACATCATGGTTTTGGTTCACAATTGTTTGCAAAATATCAATTTTAAACACATTTCGATCCTTATAAGATGTCTTTTAAAGAGGTAATGTTTCTTATTTTGGCTCGAACATTGGCATAGAATTTATAAATTGGGGAATAATTGGTTTAGTGGGAATAATGGTTTGTGGCTCAATAATGGGATCTCTAAAAATTAGAGTATTAAAGAAGGGATCGACACAATCTATTTAATAAAATGAAGGTTCTTCAAAAATAGGCTTAATAAATATAGGCAATGGGCCTAGAATGGTAATAACAAGACACTGCATAGTTTGGTTTCTTGCACAAACCAAAGGAGGAGGTCCTAAAATAGTAACCTTCACATATTTCACAACTAGATTTCTCACACAAGCTGAAGGATAATATCATAAAATGGTAACCTTCACACATGATGGAGTTTTATCACTCACATAGGGTACACGCAGATAACATAAAATGGTAACCTTCAATCATGGTGAAAAAATTAGTGGAAAGTATCCTAAAATAATAACCTTCAAGTGTAGTACACAAATAGAAGGGGTAGGATGAGGATGATGCACAAAAATTGGCATGGGTCAAATTATTTTCAATAAATAGTCTCAAATAGGGAGACATCCTTAAATAAGATAGAATATTCACATCCACTATAATAATGCTCTACCTAATAACAAAGGCTAGAAGAGATCCCAATGTAATTATACCTTAGCATCATGTCTACAAGGTTTGGTCTATACATTTGACAATATTTTGCAAACATTTGAAACAAGGTATGGATTTTGATCTTTCTTACAAACATATGATTAAGGCACCAAACAGACTATAAAAAGAGGGTGGAATTGAACCACACATAATTAGAAGAATGATGTTCATGAATTTACTTAACTTTGGGTAATTTTGAAATCATATAAATTGGAAGAAGGTATGATAACTCAAAAATACAAGGTGAAAACTAGTACACCAAAGCCTAGGTTTTTGTGATATGTCAATACCATAAAAGCTATTTCAAATTTGATGAGTTGATACTAGAAAACTATAATAAATCCCTTTGGATTAGGAAGGATATAATGCAAACCAAGAAACTCATGATGTGGAAACATGCAAGAATTCCTAAAACTAGAACCACATGGGTAACATAATGCTATCACATGGTAATAGGAAGGGTAGGATAAAATATATTCTAGGAATCAAAGTGTGAAGGATACACAAGATGAATTAAGTACACCAATGATGAGAATGGTAATGGGTCTATAAATGACCTTCAATCCAAATTGTAAATTGAACCCAAGTTCGCTCAAGTCAAGTGCAAATGGTGAACCCAATTTAACACATCAACCTTATGAACTTAGAAAGGTGAAATTTCAAATTTAAATTATCAATGAAGGACTTAAAAATAATTTGGGAATTGGTTTAGATAGAAATGGGCAGCATAAATTAACCAATTAGATGATATGACACAATGCTTAAGATGATAAATTTGAATAATGAAAAGATGATTTTCACTTTTACAATGTAATGCCTCCTTGTTCAAAAAATTGGTGGACAATGTGTTAGGTTTTGACACTTATTTACAATCAAGTTTTGACTCAAATTAAGGAAAAAGTGAGAAAAGCCCAAAATATAAATGCAACTAACTAATCATCCTAGATCCTATCAAGGTGTGGCAAAGTGGGTTTGACTAAAAATTTACAAGATTGAGACCATTATATATTAATCCCATGTATACAAGTTATCATGTTTGCACAAAAGAAAAGCAACACATCAATTAGATCCACATCAAAGGGCTTGTTATGAAAAGGTCTTGTCCTTTTCACAACCACTACATCTATTTCTTGATCAATGTAGTGTAATGTCTAAAATGACCATAAGTTTTAGGCTTAGCTTTCCCTAATGGATATGCTTTAACCACTCAAACCATCATCCTAGTGGGGTGATCCTAATTTATATACCCCCCATGGAGAGGGGTTGAAGACAATGTTGGGAGATGAAGCCCTAGGTCAAAGCTTCCCTATAGAACCCATAAGAGATAGTATAGTCCCCCTCATAAGCCAAAATGTATGAAATAAAAATCTAAGTAAAAAGCATTTATTGTTTATTTTTAGGTTACCCCAATCATGTAAGTTTTGTGAGAGTATAGACAACTTCATTTTTATAACTTTGGACTAAGGCACAATTTTTAATGAAAATGGATCTTTTGATCCCACAACTTCTCTATAGTGGATGGGGGGAAATCATACATGCATAAATTCCTTTTTACCAAAAAAAATTTAACCAAGCAATGATATATTACTTATACAAAACAAAAATCTTTTGAAAAGATTAAAACTTTGAAGTGAGTTTTTTATAAGCACTGAATTGAATTATTTGGTGGTGTTCTTTCACCCCTTGGCCTTGATTTGGAAAAATGTTTGAGAAAAAATCTCAAAACACGCAACATAAATATTCAATTTTTCCTGTTAAGCATCAAAGTTCTTAGTTCTTTTTAAACACCAAAAAGGAGGTTAAAAAGACTTAATCTCAAATTGATCACTTTCCTCATTGGTCCTACATAAACAATTAGATAACCTCATTTATCTTTGAAGATCTTTAGTTTTTAAAATAATTAACTTTTGTTTTAATGCTCTTAGGTTTATTTTTTTAGAAAACACAATGATTATCACTAGTCATTGTTGATCGATGTCAATTCCTTCAAGACTGTCACTAGTTGATACCCAATTGTGGTAGGTCAAAAACAACCACCGATGGTTACCTATGAATCATAAAGAAATAACATTATGCTTCAAAATAGTTTTTAGGATAAAATCTCTAGAAGTTAAGATTTTGGATCAAAACTATGTTTAGACTAGAGACTTACAGAATCCAAATCATTAGAAACAAACTTGAAAAAAATCTCAAAATGAAAACTTTTATCCCTATTTCCCTTGTAAAATAGTCATGGTCTATTATCCCTTATCATCAGTGGTCACTAATAACCATCAATAGTCACTATGTAACCTGTGAGTTCACAAAAAACATTAAAAACATGGGAAAACAAGCATACAAATTATGGTTTAAGGACTTTTTAATGAGTAAAATGGAAATTGAAAATTACCATAGTCTTTCTAGCTTAAATGGATTCCATGAGTCCCACTTGGTGTGGCAAGATGGAGGATTGGATTACAGAGTTGGTTAGTCAAACATTAGTCAATAAATCCATGAAAAATGCATAAAGAACTTAGAAACTAAGCCAGCGTATTCCAATGGGGTTTGTAAAGGATAATGAAGGAAAAATGAAATAAATAAAATAACCTTTACCTTCCCAAGTTATTCTGCCATCTAAGAGTGGTTCCAAGTGTGTTTTCCCCCTTGATCTAGTGTTCTTATATTTGCCAACAATGGATTTCAAGCTCCTCTATTATATCTAGGTCACTATTCATAACCTAGGCTCAAGATAATAAATCTATAATTTTACTATCAATTGAAGCTTGGAAATAAAACACAATGATAAACACAAAAGGTTGTGGAGATAATGTTGTATTACAAATTTACAATAATTTATCTTAAAAATGTTGTATGACCTTCTATTTATAGATTTTCCAAAATGGATAAGATTAACCATGACCATCCATATCAAGATTAAGATGTGTGGCCATGAATTAATCTAATATTTGTAACTAAATCCATAAATATCCTCATAATTATTTGGGAGGAAGGGGCATTAATTAGGCATGGGTGCCCATAAACTTGATATTTGTAGCATTTATAGCTTATGGATGCCACCCCATAGATCATGTCACTAGGTGATGTAAATATTAAGAATCAATTTAAAATAATGAAATAATCAATAAAATTCATGTAAAATTGACTTAATCTCTTGATTTGAATTAATTAACTTAAACAAGATTAATCAATTTTGATAAAATTCTTCAAAAATTAGTGCTCAATTAATCAAAATGGTCAGACAGTCATATTATTGGGTCATAATTAGACTTGAGAAGAATTGGAAGGTAATGTTAGATGAGTTGGGACCATTATTCCATTTATGATGTTGAAAAAACAAAATAATAAAGGTATGTGACGTGTACTAATGAATTAGAAAAAAAGAGCGATCCAGAGCATGAAAAGGTGAAATCATCATTTGGAATCAAAATGAATTGATCAAAGTTAGGAATCACATAAAATTCATTGCTCCATTTAGGGATACATTAGCCTATTTCAGCACTTTTATATGAAAATATTGAACCATTTAGTGCATTTTTAGTTATTTTGGCCTAAATTGGGCATTTAAGTATAAATCAAATAAGATTGACAATTTCAACACAAAAAATGTTAGGAATTGGATGTCTACACTCAATCCATAATATATAGAGAGAAAGTAGATCTGAGATCTTGACTAAATAAACTAGACTTTATGATCTTCCATTTATGGGTGTTTTTTGTTGGTATAGTCTTCTCAACTTTATGAACAAAGGCTAAGAACTTAAAGGTTCTATTCACTATTCAAATCTTCCCAAGACAAAGAAAGTGGTACAGTTTTATGAAGTTCCTGACTATTTTGACCAAGCCAATTCTTTTTCATATTTATTAAGACATTTAATAGACCTCTCATGGATTTATAAATAGTTTTATACAAATGTGTGAGTACATAGAGTTGAAGAACAAATCTAATACCAAATATGTAGTCTATTGTAATTTAGAGGACAATGTATAGTTCATGATGGGTCTAAGGATATAAATAATAATTAAAACTTTGTTTTTAGTGTTTCATTAATGGAAAAGTGTCCTTAATTTAGGATCCTCAAACTTCATCAAGGTCTTATGGTCTAATGACCATCATTTTCCTAGAAACATCCTCACAGTCCTAGTTTAGCAAATGTTAAGTACACTTAGCATTTATTAAGGTAGTTTAGAGATTCCTAGGTTTCTCCTTTAATAGTGTATGCTAGTTTAATATCCTCAAAAATGGTATATCCAATTGATGTATATGTTATAGTCTCACCTAGGATCCTTCATGACTGTCTAAGATGTTGGATTCATTTTTTATTTCACTCCCTATATCTCATTTCATCTCCACAATCTTTCACATTGCCGTTCAACCATTGTATACGCTATCACTCCATCTCCATTATCATCATATCACTATTTATCCATATTCATATCATGGACCTAATGTTATGATATCTTTCAATATTGTTGAGAAACACCATGGTCATGCAATTGAATCAAAAATCCTTAAATCCTACGGAAGCAATAAACCTCCACCTACAACCAACGTCATAATAAATCTACAGTATTTTTTGAGGTATGTGGAGTTGATGTTTTCAACCTAGTTAGGTTTTAATGGAATAATATTATTGTTGGTGACATTATCAAGGTCTTCTAGCATCCAATTTTCACCTTAGTCCATACAACTTACAGTGAATCAACATCTACAATCATGCCAAGATATAATTAGGATGCCTCTTCAATATTTGGAGGTAAGAATGAGGAGATATAGTTTATATCACTAAAAATTTCCAATCCATTCAAGATATAAATAATTTCAAGGATGTGCTAATAAAATCTTAGACCAAATGATATAACCAATAGACACCTACAACCACCCTAATGGAGCCATGTAATCATGTAGAACAAGCTCAGTTTTGATCAAAGATGGAAGGTGAAATCATGGTGTATGAAACATGATGAGATGTTTGGACATTTTATAAACTCTGAGAAAGTTAAATATTTATAGATATAGTTAGGTTTTTATGAGCCTAAATCATAATAGTCACCATTTCCTAAGATAACCTATAGGTACTAATACTATATTGTGCATATGAGCAAGTAAGGATGTTGAGGTGTTGGAAAGGAAATTTGAGTGATAGTTCAAAACTTTCTATAATCTGAATCATATTAAAAGGAATTTATATATACTAATAAACATGTGAATGATCCTAAAATATGAAACCACATTAAAAATAAGCTACTATATACACTTATCCTTTAGAGCTCTCATTTCTAATGAAGGAAGAAGAAGATTGTTGACATGTTAGGGGGAATGGAGTTTATTGAAGATGATGTATCCAATGTTTTAACACATCTATATCATTCATAATCCTTAGTTCAAATATGGAATGTTTAGGATATGGCTTGAATAGTTGAACCTAAGAGACCTTACAATCATAGCTTTGTATGAAACCACTCTTGGAAGAATTTATGGTTTTGAGGTCTCTATAGGTGGAGTTAAGTTCTCAAATTTGATAAAAATGGTCTCCATCACTGGATTAATCTATCCATATTATCCTCAACCTGTAGACACAAAAATTACATCACACACACATGCATAACTCCCTATGTTGAAACCCCTTTTTAACCCATTTTTCAATAATAACAATTAACCTCCCTAACCCATACTTTTACCTCTCACACATTTAATTAATTTAAAATACTTAATTAAGTTAATAACAAACCCATATTGCCACCTTACCTAGCCACCTCACCCTATGACTAATTTTCACTTGATGAGTCACCTCAAGACCTCGTGTCCTCATCTTAACTACCCAAGACTTATTTCTACTTCTAAAGTAAATTCCTAATCAAATACCTCCTTTCTAACTTCTTAGTTTTACCATTTTATAATGGGTATCACACTTGGCATGAAGAACAATATAAAAAAGGCCAAAAATAGTAAGGTTTAACTATTTTAGGGCCATCAACATTGGTCAACCCATGACTAATATTAGTGGGATCACCAACATCGATAATATAAGTTAAACTCTAACCTAAATTTTAGGTCAGCAAAAATCAAGAAAATTCATTTTTACTCACATTCAAGCTCTAAGCATTCTATTTTTAACATCTTGGCTTACATTAATCTTATGTAAGTCAATCATGATTAGTAACTAAGCTCTTGAAGACCAATAATACCCACTTTTTCTCTCCATTTAGGCATTCAAGTTTGGACTCCTTGATAGGGACCATCAATTTAGCACTTATCATTTAGTGACCACTGTAGCTAAGTACATCACTTATTTTGTAGGTCTTTCAAATATTTATTCTTCTATCACTTTATATATACTTTGCATTATTTAGGCACTTTTGACTGAACCCTTATGATGGAGTTACAAAGATTCCTCACTTATTTCCTCTTTACCTAACACACCAAACCTCTAACTAGATCTACCCAAACCATAATCTCTCTCTCATAACTCTCCCAACCTCTAGACCTAATCCAAACCATTTCCTAGACTCATAAAATCCTTCTACAAGCTCTCAAATAATTATTTCCCCTATCAACCTTAGTAGCTTAATCGACATCGGTCACCTCACTATCGACCTCAATAGTATAACCAATATCGGTCACTCTCCTATTGATGTTGATTATTGTGGTTCCTTAACATCTTCAAAACCTACCCAAATAATTTATAAAATACAAATAGATTACATCACCTACACCTTATCACTTTTTGTTGCATACAAGCTATTAATAATGGTAATCTTATATCTCTTTCACTCTTTATTTATCTCTTTTTAGTTATTTTTTATTCTTTTATCTCTCAAAAGTGGAATATAATCTCTAAAAAAGTTTCACACTTCCTAGAACAAGTGTGTAGCTTGGCAGCCCACTCATTTAACTACTAACAAACATCTTGTGGTAGTGGTTTCTTACTTGTGGGTAGTCCTCCCTAGCCAAAGAGGAGTGCTCACAATGTCTGGATATGATGCATAAAACTAATTTGGGTTCATTATAATCACTTATCCCCATCCTTCTTTCTATTTTCCTTTAGACTTAAAATAGACAAAATTTAGTGAAACGTTTATGGCATGCTCGGTGGGACCCTGGAGTTTTTCTTAGGTTCATTTATTTTTTTAAGAATTCATAAAGGTGCATTATAGTGAAAATTTCATTTCTTGCACTTCCTCCTCTTTTATCTTAAAATGAAAAATTCAATATTTTATTTTTGGTTTAAAAGCATTAAACTAAAATTTTCTTTCTTTTCTCTTTGTCTCTAAAAGAAATTTGTCATTTTATTTTTCAAGTAAAAAAAATAAAAGAGAATCTCTTCTTTACTTCTTCTTACATGCACATTAGGATAGTGAAATTCATACTCTATTCCTATTTCATCTCTATTTTTATTCAAATCTAAACATTTCATATTTGGGTATAAAACTTACTACATTTCATAGTTTTCTTGTTGCATATTAACTCACCTAGTTAATTATGAGCATTTTGAATAAATTGTAGTGCACCTATGTTACATAACCAAATCACATTCACATAAACAAACATATAAACTAACTTGAGAAAAGGCCCATTGAGAATTCATCATGTGGTGGATCACCTTACCCTACCCAGCTATCCTACTCAAATTTCACCACCAAGGGGATAAGCCACTCCATTCTCTGGTGGAGTATAAACTCTAGACATAAGGTATATTTTGGCTAAGCAGCCTAGCTCGACTCTAGGTTTATGAAGTATAAAGAGAAAGTTCCTATAACAAGCCACATACTTGGTCTAACACAAATTTATTGTTAAGCACTAAAACTAACTTGAAAGTATCTTTAGATTACTTTCTAGTAACTTCAATAACCAAATTTTCTTCTCACTACTTGATTAAGGCATAAGTGAACATGAGACTAAAAATTAATCTCTAGGACTTAATAGTTTCTAGCTATATGTTCTTTTTCTTCTTTTTTATTGCCTTCTATATTTTGGAGTTGGTAAGGACTTTTTCCTATTGATTCATACAATCAATATTATTTCTAATATTTAGTTTATATAACCTATTATCTCAAGTTTTTTTAGTGTTCTTCCTTCTTACATAGACCTCTTACATCTACTAATTTTCCTAGTTTAAAATTTTGGTTTCTTAAAACATCATATTTTCTTCTCCTAAGATATCACAGTGATCAACATCGATTAACCCTATTAGCATTAGTATATATTTACCTACCAACATCGATTAAATGACCAATGTCAGCAAACATTTTATATTGACATTGGTTAAGCAACTGACATCGGTGATTATGTAATTTCTCTACTCAAAATAGCAAGCTAAAATATCCCAATTACCCACACTAAAACTTGGTTTTTATTTATTTTGTTTCAAATATAAGGTATTAATACTATTTAAACATCCTCTTTCATCATATTAACATGAGCTCAAGCCAAAATTCTTACTGATTATGAAAGTTGGCAACCACTTATACCTTCCCCTCTCACTTTGGATTCTATCATGGAGCATACTTTAGATACAGAGCATACTCTCAACCCTAAACAAATTCCCATCATGCCTGAAGGAGATCAAGATTTTGTTAAATTTATTGATCACAATGTGGTAACCCTTCAGCATTACCTTGTTGTGAGCCAAACTCATAATTCTTTGGGTGACCTAATCTATGGTATGCCAACCTCTTTAATGGAAACAACCTCAGTTTCAGTTGCCTCCAATATTTTTTTCCCATAGTTACCCAGTGACCCAACTATAAATAATGTTTAAAGTGTAGCATCTCCAACTACCCAATCCCACCTAAACCCTGGTGTAACTTTCCTACTTTCAAAACCACAACTAGTTCAGCCAAATCACACCCCATTCTAGAATTTAGTGGTACCTATTCCATCTACCCTCATGCCTATAATGACCTAAGTTATAACTCACCCTTAATCTAGTCTAACCATTCCAATAATCTAACCCACATTAACAAAAACCAACTAAGGCATAGTGTCCAACCCAATGGGATTAACCCCTTTTATTTTTTCATCCCATCCTATGACTCATTATCCTTATGTTACCCCATCACAACCACAACTAGCTATGTCATACACTCCCTCTACTTCCTATCAAGTTTCCTATAACTTAGTAGGTATTCCACAAACTAATCCCCCTCCAAATCTCATTAAGATGCTAATAGACAAGATGTTTAATATAGAGACATTCATTTTTGGTTTAAAAAATGTGTTATCTTATGATAAAATATGCAATGAAACAATCCATCCTTTTGTGCCTATTCACCCTTATCCAAGACAATAGGAACTCCTTAAATTTACTCATTTCCAAAATAAATAGGACCCACAACAACACTTGTGAGTATTTAGACATGCTTGTTATTTAATAGGGTATGATGGTGCATTACTACTTTGCACTTTCCCTATGTCTCTTTCAGGTGTTACCTTGGATTGGTCTAGCTCTATAAATCAACACTCCCTATTCTCATTTATCCAACTCACATAAATATTCCTAGACCATTTCTCTATTAACATTTCTAAAAAGGTTTCTATAATAGACCTTTGTTCTATCAGACAATTTAATGATGAGTCTAATGTAAATTTTGTTGCTCTTTGAAGAAGCTTGATCAATTATCTCTCCTCCTTACCCCAACCTGAGCTTATTGAGATATTTTCAAGCATATGTGATAATAACATCTCATCCACACTTTAGGTACAAACATTTTGCACATTTGATGAGGCTTTTATAATGGCACAAAATCTCAAGGGTCTCACTATAGATGAAGGCAAAGTCAAGTTGAGTAGAAATAATCCCAATTCCAAATAAAATGACTCTTCCTCTTCTAAAACTTCTCCCTCAAACCAAAAAATCTAAATCATCTACCAACACGGTGGTCATTAAGTCAGCCTCTTCCATAACCACAAACCAATCAAATTCCTTGACTTCTCAAAATCTGGCCAAGCAATTCCAACAATAGTATGAACAAAGATAATACACTCCCATTAGGGAGTCATATACATTCATCTTGGAGAAACTATTACAACAAGGTGTTGTAAACTTTCCTCAAATTAAACCTCCTATATAGTTAGACCCTTCCCATCCTATCCCAACTTGGTATAAGGAAGATGAGTTTTGTGGTTACCATCAAGTTAAAGGCCACAATTCTAATAACTATAAGATACTCAAGATATGGATAATCTTGATGAACCCCTAATAAAATTATGGATGTGTTAAAACACCCTTTTCCTAACCCTTCACCAAATCAAAATATTGTCCAATCCATAACTAACTCAGGTGATCATAATATCCATATGGTTAATATGGTCTTTCCTTTACCTTTAGTTCAACCTTCCCCTAAATAAGAGACATCCATTTCATTGACTCCTCCCCCACATTTAGTGGCATCTATTTCACCCATTCTTCCTCTTTAGGTAGAAGATCCTATTTCACCCATTCCACTCCCTCTAAAGGAAGATCTTCTTTTACCACTTCTTTTGCCACCTAAGGAGCCTGTAATCCCAATTCCACTTACACCAATATTACCTATCCTCTTACTACTTAGAGACCACACTTTACTTGTTCCTCAACCACATGTTAAAGGTCACATCATTCCTTCATTATACCCTTTTTAATAACCTTCTTTTCCTATATCTCCTCCACCTATAAAGAGTTTTACCCCACCCACTCCACCTTTTCACTTAGAGGAGTCAATATTATCTAGTCCCATAATAGATGAGAGACCTATTGTGTCTATTCCAATTTCCCCACTCTTTTCCCTTATTTTACATATAGAGGATCATATTTTACCCATGCCTTACCCACATGTTGAGGGATCCATAATACCTATGTTTTACCCTCCTGAGGAACCTTTTTCACCTATCACCCTCCACCCATGGAAGACCATGTCTCTTCTCTTGTCTCTATCGAAGAGGAACCCATTATGGTTCTTTCTTGTCTTTGGTCCAAAGTAGTAGAAAGAAACAATTTCCTTCTCTCCCAAACACTATATCCTTCTAAAAATAAAACCATAAGGCCTACACCAAATTCATCTAAACCCATCTTGTGTTTGGTGAAAAGTCTAAAATTTCTTGACTCCACGAAGCTATATCATGCAAAATTTTGGGACTTGCTTAAAACTACTTATCCAACACAATGAATGTTAACATTTACCACCAACCCTCTTACTACCCTTTACCTCAAGGTATTTGATAAAGCTAGAGCTTCTTCACCAAAAGAATTTAAAGTTTAGTCATCTATGTCAGAACCCTCACCCTCATAGGAACCTTCCCCATTAAAGAAGATTAGGCCCTTAGGTGTATACCCTATTTCTAATTTAATTCATCCATAGGTGAAATTAGATTTAACTCCTCAATCACAATTTGGAGTTTCATGGCCTAAATCATAGAAAAATGTTAACCCCCTTAGATATAATCAATCTTTTCTTCAACCCTCAACTTTACCATCCATTTTGGGACCACACCCCTCTACCTTAGTTGGAATATTGCCTAACCAAGAAAAATAAAAGGTTAAGATACCTCCACTCCTACCTTTGCCATTTGGTAGACCTCTTACATTTGACACTAAGGAAGTGTCAAAAAAACACATAACTCCACCATCAACAAATAAAGCACCATGTAAAATTACCTTTTGAACACTAAAACAGAAGAAAATGTCCACTCCTATTAGCACAACAAATGCAAGCCCACTTGGAAGCTCTCAAATATTTTTCCTACATCAATTATTGAAATATTTTGTAATAACTCTTCCTCCCGTTAAGCCTTATATTCCTCTTTAAATAAAGACATCTTGGTTTACTAATACATAAGTGTGTTTATATCATCGCTCACTTGGACATGATACTAAGAGTTGTAAAGCTCTCACAATAGTTATTCAACAACACTTTGATGTTGACACTCTCTTCAATGATATTAACATTAACCTTCCCATTATTATATCTTTGGCATCCACAATATATCCTACTATTCCACCTAAATTCAAACCTAAATATGTTGCCATAACCCCTTTGCCACCTTCTTTACTGACATTTTAGATCAACATAGTTAATGTGGCCACACAGTCACAAAAATAAAAAAGATAAATCTAAGAAAAATGTCACTACTCATTAGATCCATCCCTTCACCAAAGACACTTGTCCTCCTAATCCTAATATTTCTATCTTCAGTGTTCCTAAAACAACATCTTTGGATGTTATTCAAAGTTCCATGGTGAAACAACTTCACCAAACTCCTATGAAAATGTCTTTGTATGAGTTAATCCAAAAATAATACCAACACCATCAAGTTTTGATTAGTACTTTTCAAGTGATTAAGGTACAATCAAATGATCCCCAACCTCTTATAGCTTTGGTTGGCTCCCTTAATTCTATCTCCCTAATTTCTTTTAGTGATTTAGAAATTCCACTTGAACACCCTAAAGATTAAGATTCTACCATTTTTATTACCATGCATATGATCAAACTCATGTTAAGAGAGTTATGATCAATGAGGGAACTAGTATTAATATTATTTCCATCCATTCCTACAAATAACTATCCCTTCTTGACAATTTCATGACTCAAACTAATGTATTACTTCATTCCTTTAAAAATACTATAGCTACTACAGTGGGTACTATTATCTTACATATCCATGTAGGTCCCCACACTATTCCTAAGCTCTTCTATGTTCTAGAAGGAGATTTAAAATATAACATACTACTTGGACAACCTTGGATATGTGCTATTGCATGTGTACCCTCAACTTTGTACCATAGTGTTAAGTTTGAACATGATGAACAAGTACATGTTATACATGTTAACCCACCTCCATTTAAAACATGCAACATGACCTATAGTCCCAATGATGTTCTCATCCCATTAAAAATATAATATTCTCCACATGATACTTTTGAAGCTTTTACAAGCTCCACTCATGTAGTTACTCAGATACTGGTAACACAAATTCCTGACAAGGATCCCATGGAAGAGACATTTCAATGTTTGTCACTCAGTGAATATTATTTATTGATGCTCAAAATGTTATATACTCCACAAGAGTATGGAGTGATTCACATGTACCTAAATTATGATACTCGTATTGGGATGGTTATCCCTTATGGGCCCCTTAACCTTTGAACCAATTTCACATATGGGGGAATCGATCAAGCTCCCACTATCAGCAATCCAACTTCCTCACCACAACCATTTACATGTGACTTATCTTTTCTTAGTAACCTTATATTTACTCAAACTTATCTCCATAGGTGTTCCTAGAAAGGATTTGGCTTGGGTCACTATGAACAAGGTGTCCATATGCTTATTGAATATCCAAATAGTAACACCAAAAAGAGGCATGGAGTGGGATATGATGAACCAACTAAACTCATTAAGAATTCCCATGTACCAATTATCAAAGAACCAGTCTCTCCTTCTCTAACTTAATCTCCACCATCACCTACCACATCAGAGGTATCTATACCTCTTATTGTTTTTAATAGATGCCATCTATTTGGGGCCTCTCACCTATCATCAGTGTAAAGAAACAAGGTCCCTTCCTCTCATTCATCATAAAATAATTGATGAAAACTCTATCCAATGTCAATATTATGATGCAATTCTCACCTACATGGGTGCAGATGATTCCTATATCCAACAATCACTCCCATCTAAAACATAAGCTATGTTAAATGAATCAACCATTGATATCAACTTGCCCTCTCATGATAACCCTCACATCCTCAAGATCATCCAATATTTAGATTCCTCTGAGTAAGATGATTATGCCACATTTCTTAATGACCATAATAAAGCCTTTGTCTAGTCTTATAATGACATACTGGGTATTGACCCCTTTATTTTCACCCATAACATTATCACCAATCAAGATGCTAAACCTATTAAGCAAAAGCTTCACAAGATGCATCGTCATATTTCTCTCCTTGTTAAAGAAGAGCTCCAACACCTCCTTTTTGTTAACTTTATCCAACCCATCAACTACCCACAATGGATTTCCAATATTGTTCCTATCACAAAAGTGATCAGGGGAATCTACATTTACATTGACTATCATGATTTAAACCTCGCTTATACAAAAGATGACTTCTCATTTCCAAGTATCAACCAAATTTTTGACTTGATAGCTAGAAATGAGATGCTATCACTTATGGATAGATTCTCTAGATATAATTAAATCCTAGTTGCTCCTGAAGATTAACACAAGACAACCTTTATTACCCTATAGGGGACTTTGTATTGTTGGGTCATGCTTTTGGCTTGAAGAACACTGGTGTAACCTACCAATGTGTTATGACTTACATTTTCTATAATCTCCTTCACAAAATTATGGAAGATTACATGGATGACATACTCAACAAGTCTAAACTTCATCAAGAACACTTGATGATTCTCAAAACCATATTTACTCATCTCCTCCAATATAACATTTGATTGAACCCAAAGAAATGTGTCTTTGGTGTTCTTTTCGATAAGATCTTAGGTTTTATCATTTCTCTCCATGGTATTATGGTTGATCCTGCTAAAATTCAGTAAATATCAAACAACTTTAGTAAATACCCCTCTTCATTTCCCAATTTTTAGATCATTGCTAACCCTTTCACCATCTCCTCAAAAAGGATGTCTCCTTTAATTGGAATACGTATTGCCAATAAGATTTTGACACACTTAAACAATACCTCATTTTTCCCATTAATTCTTATTCATTCTCAGGAAAATTAGCCTTTCTACCTATACATCTTTACTACAAACCATTCTCTAGGTGATATGATTGTGCATCGAGATGACCAACATCTAGGGCAGGTGGTTTACTAAATAATCCACATACTTATTGATTATGAGACTCAATATACCCATACTAAAAAAATTACCTTGTATTGGTCTTTTATACCTCCAAGCTTCACCATTATCTCCTAAATCACAAAACCTATGTAGTCACCCATACTAATCCCCTCAAATACATGCATTTCAAGCCATATCACAATCAACATGTAGCTTAGTGGCTCATGCTTTTAGCTAAATTTTATTAAGAATTCATTTAGCAAAAGTCTATTAAGGGGCAAATAATTGATGACCAGTTAGCCTTTGCCGCTTTACCTAAAAATCAACCTTCAAACCTTGAATTCCCTGAGGAATCCATTATAATGCTATCTACTGATGACATATCCTATCAAATTATGATGTTCTTTGATGGATCTAAATGTCAACATGGTGGGGGTATGGGAATCATTCTTTTTCCTCTATATGGTGAACATATGCCTTTGTCATTTAAACTAGATTTTAAATGCACTAACAATATGGCCAAATATTAGGCTTTGATTCTATGACTTTAAATAACTTTCTTCTTGGGTATCAAATCCATAACCATTTTTTGGTGATTCTTAGCTAGTGGTTAACTAGGTTAATGGTTCCTAACTATGCAAAAATGACATTCTATAGTGTTATAAACACTGTGTAGATATGCTATTGGGATCATTTGACTCGTATCTCTTGTAAACTATTCCTTGATCTACAAACAAGTTTGTTGATGTGATGGCATCACTTGCCTCACACATACCCTCTTCATCCTCCTCTTTGAGAATATATGTTACCATGCATCACTTAATATTAGCCTCCTATGTCTCAGCTAACATCCTCTTTATCAAAAATGAAATATCTAACTCATATGACTTATGGTACAAGCAACTCAAAAAAATTATTTCTTTCTCTATTACCCCTTTTTATCTCTCCAATAATGGGAATTGGGCCTTCATAAAATGTGCTACTCATTACACTATACTATGGGGACTTTTATACAAGTTAGGTTTTGATGGTCTTCTCCTTAGATGTCTCACTAGTACTAAAGCTCCCTTCACTATTAAGGAAGTCTATGATGGGATTTATGGTGGGAATTTCAATGGTCACATAGTTGCCAAGTGTATCCTTTGACTTGGCTATTATTGGCCCATAGTTCATCAAGACTATGCTAATTATGTTTGGTTTTACATGAAGTGTCAACAACATGTTAACCTCCTTCACATTCCAAATCATGCATTACAAGTCACCAAAGACTTTTGGCCCTTCTCCCAATGGGGATTAGATCTAATCATAGAAATTGCCCATCATTCTTCCCTCCATCATCATTCTATCATTACTACCACTAAATACTTCACCAAGTGGGTTGAGGCCATCCCTCTCATCTCCACTAAAGTTGAAAAAAAAATTGACTTAATTAACCATCACATCATCTATCATTTTGGTGTCCCTCATAAAATTATAATAGATAACAGAAAATATTTCAAAAATAAGAGTATTCAAAGCCTTTGTGATACATTTGGAATCAAATTAAGCTTCTCATCACCATACTATCCACAAGCTAATGGATAGACAAAAGCTTCTAACAAAACATTGACCAAAATTCTCATGAAGGTAGTCAATGATATGGGCAAGGATTGACACACACACATTGGTTTTACTTTATAGGATTATCGTATTAGCATTCAAACCCATATGGGTGGTACACCTTTTTCATTGGTATATGTGATGGAGGCTATTTTACCTCTTGAATTATATATTACTTCTCTTTGAATATCTCTACAAGACATACTTACTAATGATGACTTTCACCAAGACTGTTTGGCTCAACTTGAATTGCTTGATGAATGTCATCTCATAGCCCTCAACCACCTCCAAATATATCAATAGCATATCAAACACACTTATAAAAAAAACCCTAAAAAGCAATATTTCAATATAAGAGATCTCATCTCAAAATAAAATCAACACGTGACAAATATGGAGAAAAGTAAACATGGTAAGTTTGTTCCTAATTTGCTTGAACCTTATATCATAACTCAAAAGTATGGCTCAGGAACTTATCTCTTATATTCTCTTGAAATATGGATAGAACCTGAGCCTTTAAATGCCTTACACCTACAACTATTCTTTTATTAAACAAGTGTCACTTTACCTCATGTTTAACTTGAGCTCATCTCTTAAGCATCCCTATTACATTCATTTCCCTTCCTCTTCACCCTTATTGCTATACACTTAGTTAACTTACATAGTGGTATGATTTTGTACTCAAAGTGGAAAACTCCTAAGCCTCTATAGTCTTGTCCATGATGAAAAAGAAAAAAAATGGGATATGTGATAAATTTATAAAGTCTCAAGTCATGCTTTTTAACATAGACTGTTCCCTTGAAGGATAGCTACATAGCTTCCCTTTACTACTATTAATATACTACTCCCTTGAAGGATAGCTATTTAAAATTAAAAACAAATTCTTATGCCACTCCCTTAAAGGATGGTTGAGCCAAGATTTGTTCTCAAAGGGAAAACAAAATGAAAAAGGATTCTCATAGCTTTATATGACCTTAACCCATACAAAATCCCATTGTAGGCTTCTTGCATTGGTCATCTTACACAAAAAAAAATATTTAAGTCATGGACTTACATATAGTAGCTCTCAAGTCACCCACAATAGGGGTATATCATCCTTACTTTGTAGTTTATTCTAATCAAACATTTTTCCTCATTTTACCCTTTTGCCCCTCATACTCTTTTAAGGGACTGTGAAGCTCACTTAATATAAGGTAAACACAATTCTTCTCTAACAAAAACAATGGTTTAAAGATATAAAGCATGAAAGAGGCTCATTTTACTGAGCCCATTTATGTTCTAAATTATGGTCTTTAATAATACATAAGCATTCTACCTCTTTATTTTCACATTCACATCATATGTTGATCTCTCTATTTGAGGTGAAAAAAAAACAATAATGTGATACCAACACTAACAAAGCCTACTCAATTTATTTTACACATACACCATCACAAATATGGAAAAATGCTAAAGTAAACTAACATAAAAAATTTATTCATTTTAAGATTACACCATCATGAAATACAGAAAAATGCTAAGATAAAACTAATCAACCAACTATGCATATACCATCACATATATGGGAAAGGCTAATCTAACTCAACTAACATGATCAAGATTACCATCAAAATTAACATAACATAAAATAATAATCATCCATATCATCATCATCTATCACAATAAACACATCTCAACATAAAAATAGATGAACATCTTATGTATATATAATATATGATCAAAATACATGTCCATAATTACATCATCTCTCTCTCAAAATATACATCTTACATAATCATCTCGCAAGTCGGTATACATTTAACATAGATAATCAAAAATGACAAACTCTAACACTCAAGGTCCTTAAGGTTCTCCATGTGGTTATGAGGAAGCAGTATCATCACCACTCTCCACCTATCTACATCTACATGAGCTAGAGCCATATCATGTGATATAGACTGCTCCTACTCTCTAAACACTAAATATCTTTAATTCTATGGAAAATCTCTAATTTACCTCTCATAATAGGAAATCTCATCTACGATAGTTGAATATCTCACCATAGATATAGTCTATGGAGGTCCCATAGCACCTAATGATGGCCCAACCTATACTGGTCCTTATGGTGGTGGAGGAGGAGTAGCCTAGCCTACTACTCTCAAACTATCTCTCTCTATTATCACTATAGTCACCTGACCCTATAAAATAATAACCTAGACTTGTTGTGCTACAACCTAGCCCTATAGATCCCTAATCTAACCCTATAACATCACCACCTATCCCTATAAGGCTAAAATCTATGCCTAGGTTGTCTCTTGAGCCTACACTACTGTATATCAAGCTTGTACCACTACATCTCTCTCTCTCTCTCTCTCTCTCTCTCTCTCTCTCTCTCTCTCTCTCTCTCTCTCTCTCTCTCTCTCTCTCTCTCTCTCTCTCTCTCTCTCTCTCTCTCTCTCTCTCTCACACACACACACACACACACACACACACACCAACCCTTATGAATCTAGTTGTGGCCTCCTATCCTCCATCACCAGATGTAATGCTACCCACCAAGTTGTATAGGCCATTGTACACCCTAGGTGTCCAAACCCTAGCCCTAGTAGAAACTCTTTAAAATCTATCCCATCTATCTCTTGGGGCAATGGTAGGGGTGCCTCTATGTCATCCCTCCTATATTGAGCAAAGGTAGGTGAAATATCTTAGACTAGACCAAATTGCCTCTTAACCCATGTCATGTGTATTATCTCTAACTCACTAGCTCATCTACCCCTAACTGATAGTGACCTTTACAAACCCATAATCTATTTTTCCTATCCTCTAAAAACTAAGTATGTCAGGTAGGGTCTTCATAAAATATCAGTAAAGATCAAACCCTTAATAATACACCTATAATAAGCAATTTCCCAAACCATGCCATCCACTCAAGTCTATATTATGCCCTCTCTCCACTATTTAAAACCAACTCTAAAGCCAACTAGGATTATGGTAGGTAACTCTAGTTTTCATGTCACCATGATGTGCTCATACACCTAATAGTGCAGTAGATGGTTGACACATAAATTATATCACCATCACAGTCTCAAACCCCATAGCTCTTTGTATAACTATGCTAAAAATACTAGACCCCAAGCAAAAATAGTCTATTTCTCAACATCTTTGCAAGTAAACCTATCAAATCAATTAGAAATTTGCCATCATTTGCATCTGGTAATGTATACACCATGATCCCAATCATCATCATGATGCTTAGTTGATGTTACTCCTAATTAGCCATATAGAGTGGCTCATATATGAAACTCATAGAATGGTAAGTCACCTCAATAACATGCCCTCCATATAATGTGACCATGTGTATATCATGCTTCTCTCTTGAGCATGTGAAGATCTCCTCACCCTAGAGTGGTAACCACCAAATCTTATAAACATCCTCTTGAGTCACTGCCAAATCTCTAGTCAATACATGGAAGGTGTTGGTGGTGTGATCCCACCTCTCAATCAATGCTATCATCAAGGACACATCTAGAGCAACTTGATAATACTAGTGCACTCCTCCTAACCCCATGACTGATATATTTTCCCACTCATCTAGAGGGACATCCCTCCTCATGTATGTCAATAGCCTTGATAGATGATCTCAAAATATTAGCTCCATCCTCACCTGCATCCATACACAATAATTTAAGTCACATACTTTCTAATATACTCTATCACAACCTTTTCCCCTTCTCTTGGGGAGAACTACATTGGTTTGAGACCCTAAATCAGGATATGTAGGAAACACTCAATCAACATAAGGTCTTCTAAGGTTAGCTTAACTATATACCCACCTCACTAACTACCCTACTCTTTTCTCTCTACCCTAGGCTTCACTACCTCTCTCTCCCTCTACCCTAGGCTTCACTATCTCTCCTCTCTCTTGACCCTTGGTCTACTTTCTTATCACAACTCCAAGCCTCACAACCTATATCCATAACTCTTGACATTATGACCTATCTTTTAAGCCCTAGACCTCTTGACCTATCTCAACTTACCTTTTTACCGATTTTATGTAACATACATTTTTAGATATTTTCCCTAGGCTCTAGGAGAACTAAATTTTATTAAGGCCCTAAATTTGGATATGTAGGCAACACCCAATCAGCATGTGGTCTTCTAAGTCTAGCTCAGCCACTAGGCTAATTGACTACTTCTACTAAGGATCCAATTTGACCCTTTCTCCTATTTTACTAGTCATTCATAGTCATTGATGTCAGCATTACTATCGATGTTAGTGATTTACAAGCCTAAATATTGGTTGACATTAGTAGACACCTACCAACCTCAGTTCCATGTCAGCCAACATCAGTGGACCTCATTGACATCAATGATTGGTTTAGCCCTAGGGCCAAAATCCACAAATATAACATGACTAATTTTACCTAAAAATTTTCCCAACCAACCATCCAACTTGTCCTAAAACTAACCTACCCTATTTTTCTACCCCTCTACTAATGTTTTCTACACCCTCACCTCTAAATTAGCTTAAAAACTACAAATACCAAGATCAACTGTCAAACCAACTAGTAGATATTCTTACCTCATCTCTTCATCTCCTCTTAGTTATTATAATTGGCTCCAATGGTGGTGCACCTCCTACTAGGTGCACTCCTTTCTCTACATCTCGATCACTCTCAAACCCTATTTTGTCTATCCAATCACAAAGTTTTAAATGAGTTTGGTCAGCCACTAAACCCCCTCTTGTCAGGTTTGGTTAGCCATCAATGTCAACATTCTTGACGTAACCTACCAATGTTATTGATTATAAATACTAACATTAACAATGTTTACCTATTTTACTGATGTTGACACTTTTTATTACTAATATCGACTATGTCACCAATGTTGGTACCATTTCAATAATGTTTTCCCCAACAAAGTAACCCCCAAATTTTCAAACATTACCCATACATTAGGTAACTAGAGATCCCATATGTCTCCCTAACCATGACAAATGCTATTGGATATCATTTAAATACACACCCATGATGAATTTTCTTGGAGATCATGAATATCTCCTTGCTCATTGACTCTTTTACACCAACCTTGAATTTCTTGGCTTGACTGCTTATGCTACTTCACTATAGTTGGCTATTGTGAAAACACATGTATATTAGGTGTTGTGGATTGAAACCAAGCTCATCCTATCACCTTCAACCCTTTTGTGTTTTCTAGGGACACTTCCTACCTCAGATACCTGCAACACATTGACCATTGGAACTAAATATTGTATTGTTTTGACTTATCAACTATCACTTACAAGTTGTGCTTTGGTTATTTATATCTAAGTCCTCCTTAACCTTGCCTATTATTAAATTTTTAAACTATACCACATTATAGTATACACATATAGAGTGATACTCAATTCTCTTCCATTCACCCAATTACCTTTTTATCAAACCAGTACCTGATTTTGATTTCTCATATGTCAAATCCCATTTTGAGGGGGGATACCTCATCCAATACTTGGAGCATCTAACTCCTATTTTTGTCTTAAAATTTTGTTAGTATAAATTATAAGACAAAAGGGGAAAATGTAAACACTAAAATTATGTCACACACAGGTGTGTAACCCCCTATGTCAAAAACTTTTTCTACCCATTTTTTAATAATAACAATTAACCTCCCTAACCCATACTTTACCTCTCACACATTTAATTAATTTAAAATACTTAATTAAGATAATTAAAAAGCCCTATTGCCACCTTAACTAGCCACCTCTCCCTATTACTAATTCTCACTTGATGAGTCACCTCAAGACCTAGTCCCCTCATCCTAACTACCCAAGACTTATTCCCACTTCCAAACTAAATTCCTAATCAACTACCTCCTTCATAGCTTATTATTTTTACCATTTTATAATGGGTGTCACACTTGGCATGAAGAACAATATAAAAAAGGCCAAAAATAGTAAGGTTTACCTATTTTAGGGATGTTGACATTGGTCAACCCATGACTGATGTCAGTAGGATCATCGATGTCGATAACATAAGCTAAACTCCAACCTAAAGTTTAGGTCAGAAAAAATCAATAAAATTCATTCTTACTCACATTCAAGCTCTGGGCATTCTATTTTCAACATATTAGCTTACATTCATTTTGTATAAGTCAATCAAGATCATTAATTGAGCTCTTGAGGACTAAAAACACCTACTTGTTCTCTCTATTCAAGCATTCAAGTTTAGACTCCTTGATAGAGACCTCAATCTGGCACTTATCACTTAGTGACTACTATAGCTAAGTACATCACTTATTTTTTAGGTCTTTAAAATATTTATTTTTCTATCACTTTATATCTACTGTGTATTGCTTTACACACTTCTAATCAAACCCTTGTGATAAAGTTACAAAGCTTCCTTGCTTATTTCCCCTTAACCTGACACACCAAACCTCTAACTAGATCTACCCAAACCATAATCTCTCTCTCATAACTAGACCTGATCCAAGCCATTTCCTAAACCTAAAAAATCCTTTTGGTGTCCTAATCAACATCAGTCACCTCACAACTGACCTTGACAATATAACTAATATCAGTCACTCCAATAATGATGTCAGTGACTTTGGGTTCCCTAACCTCTTCAAAACCTACCCAAACAACTTATAAAATATAAATAGATTACATCACCTGCACCTTATCACTCTCTAACAAGTTGTTAATAACGGTAATCTTATCTCTCTTTCACTCTCTCTTTACCTCTCTTTTAATTATTTATTATTGTTTTATCTCTCAAAATTGGACTATCATCTCTAAGGAAGTTTTAGACTTCCTAGAACAAGTGTGTAGCTTGGAAACCCACTCATTTAACTACTAACAAACATCTTGTGGTAGTGCTTTCTGACTTGTAGGTAGTCCTCCCCAATTAAAGAGTACTCACAATGTCTAGATACATCATGCAAAATTATTTAGGTTCATTCTAATAACTTATTCCCATCCTTATTTATATTTTCCTTTAGATTTAATATAGACAAAATATAGTGAAGCACAACCCTATAAAACTAGTGGAAACATCCACTATTTTGTCTTAGAATTGCCTCTATCAGTTGAGAGTTAGTAATTGAGCCAACATAGCTATTTGAAGGTCTATGTATAAGACATAGGGTTAAGTCTTCATGAAGAGTTTTGTGAGCTGAGGAAAGCTGATACTTAATCTTCGTAGACCATATGTGATTGATCACACTTAGGTTTTCATGTCAATATGTCATTGAGGGTTGGTAGATTACATATAGACCTTAAACCCTACGAGACCCTGCCACCATGTTGAGATATATCTTGGATTTATTTGTATATTATGGTATTAATAATGGTATGGATAATAATATTAAGTCCTTAGGGAAGTGTTTGAATGATGTAGATGTAATAAATTTACCAAATTATCTCTTTAACCTTCTTGTTGCTTGCACATGCTAGACAATTAATCAAATCACCTTTTCACTACCTACATACCTTGATGCAACTTATGCATGGGAACTTGAGTTAGATAGATAATTTAAAGGGGTTAGTGTAATTTGAATCCATGGTATTACATTTTTCATTATGGGTTCATATGTTATGAAACATTTATAATAGTTTTAGACGCCTAAAACCCTTATAATACCTTGAAAGATGCCTGATGAAGGAAATATGCCCTAAGGTGAATTATAACGAAGTGTTTGAGCTATGAAATGATCTTTTTTATCTTCCAAAATGTTTTGATCATCACAATAGCCTATTGGTTGGATCATGTAGAAGTCATGTTGCACAAACTAGGCCTTAAAAGGATAATTTGAGCCTATAAGTAAGGAAATGATTGGAGTTTGCATATATATAATTATATAAGGAATATTGGGTCCTGAACTCACTTAATAACCATCTATATGGGTATTTATGATATTTTATATAGATAGATAGGTTTTGGTGGTCAAATAAGAGATGGTATGTAGTTAAATAGAGGATGAATGGCTTTATTAAGCCAATGCCATAGCTCCAAAGGATATCAGATAGGCTATTCATGTTTTATACAATGATTAATATATTTTAAACTCATAATTTGGTAAAAAGTCTAAAACCCATCATATACATATGCTTTTATGTTAGAATCATTGGAAAATACCATCAAGAAGGGGAAGTAGAAAATATGGGGTCATGAGGGTATCTCTAATATTCGTGAAAAATATCATGAAGTTGTTAGAGGGGTGTATGTTAGATTTGAGCTACAATAAATATGATATGATTTGTCATTTAGGCCTTAAGACTCAAACACTCCTTAGAAATCATGTTTCTTCCCCGAGGGGTGATTTCACATACTCACTATAGTATGAAGATTTTGCATGGGAGCTTGGGCACTTTGGTAGAGGTAGAGAGATTATTATACTAGTGTTTTATGGCATTGGTTTAGACATTCAATTCCCAAATTTTATGAATCATTGTTAAGAGTCTTTAGCACTCTTAAACCTCTCTAAAACCCTAGTTAAGACCTAATTGGGAAAAATTAAATGAAAATACATCTAAAAATATTTAAATCACCTAACTAGAACTTGGATCATTTATTAAACTTAGACGGTCTCATTTCCATGATACTTTGTTGTACAAATGGTGTACAAACCTATAAAAAAAAGATGTTTTTGAGGAAAATGTGTAGAAAGAGAGGTAAAATATAGTTTAGGAAGATAAAAATCATTGGAAGAGGATTTTTGAGACTTATTTCAATTATTCAAGTCATTATAAAATTTAAAACGTGTAAATAAGTATCTTTAAAACTCACTTCTAATTGGCCAGTCTATGAGACCTAGTCAAAATGGCCTAATTGATCAAATAAGGCTAAGTTACAAATGAAGAAGATCTTGGAAATATAAATGATATTTTTGGAGTTAATTTACTATCTAAATACATCCATTATTACCCCTAAATCAATCAAATTCCATATTTATGAGCATTCATGAAGGTTACTTAGTAATTATATGGATATGGTCAACCCACAATGAAAAGTAGTTAGTTGATGGTTTATTGAAGATGGTTGTTATGAATATTCAATGTTTGTAATAGATAAATGAGAAGGAATCAAATTAATATAATGTGTATAGACATTTCATGGGTCAAAGGTTACTAAAATTAGTCTTTAACCATCTTTAACACCCTTTAGAAGTACTTGAATGCATAGAGAATTGTTATAATGATCATGTATGGTAGTTATTGTCTCTTGACTTACCTCTTTAATTATTAAAGGATTTATACAACAATATACCTATTTATCTCTATATTAAATTATATTATTGAGTTGAAAATCCTATTTTTGGCATCCCTTAGGTTGGTATATAAAAACTCTGCTAAAATTGTAACTTGCACCTTGAGTTAATGATAAAAGATTGGTGTAGACTTCTCCATTATGATTAATGTGTATCTTTATTGTTGTCTTGTAGATAAGTATGATATTCATCTTATTTTTCAGGTCATCTCCTTCACCTAATGCTATGTTTTCATCCTCTACAAGTCATATGAAGTGTTAAGACATAGAAACTATGTTGAAGAGTGAGTTAGTTTGAAGTATCTTATATTGTTCTCCATTCCTTTACCTTCAAGTTACAAACATTTTATCTAATATTCATCTAAAAGACTCATGTCTACAACTGTATTAATAAATTCTTATCGATAACCTGTTCCCTTTTGATTCACAAGTGTGTTTATAGACAAGGTTAAGAGAGGATCATTAAATAACTGGTGCATCACCATCACTAGTATAGGTTTTATTTTTAAGTTATATCCTAACTATTTTCATCCCCAAAGAAAAATAGGTTTAAGGAATAGGATTCAAAATTGATTCATCAAATTATCTAGCCTCATAATCTATATTTTTGGTTTAGCTATAGGTAACCCATAACCTATAGACCAATCTAATGTTAGTCCATGTTTGAAGGAGAAGTGAAAAATCTACTTCATAGAGTAAAACTTAGGTTGATAATAGTTTTTGCATGCCCAATGGGACTAATCATTTAAGGGATTTGGAACATACTTCTATATATTTGAGTACATTAACAAGCTTCAAAGGTGTGAGAGGTAAATTTTTAGACATTTAATGCCAATAGTGTTTATAAGATCTTCCTCAAAAGGTAAGGAGACTAAATTTATTGATTTGTCTTTGGATATAATTAAGAAAAATAAATATGGTTAATCTAATCTAGATCTTTCACCTCCTAATTCTCTTACTTTTTCCAAAAAATCTACCTTTGTCCAAGTAAAGACTGTCCAAATAGACATTGCTACAAACCCCAAATTTCTAGTGGCTATTTATATGAGACAATAATTTGTGCCTTTTAATTGTGGGATCCATTTAAACCTCAATATTTTTGATGAAATACCTATTTTTACCTTAAATATCCTTCCTTATTTCATAGGAGAGAACTCAACTACTCTTATTGAGCATATTTCACACATGGCCAATCTAGGTTCAGTACATAATATAACCCAGGATAATGTGGTTATGAGATTGTTAAAAAATTTATTTAAAGGAAAGGCACTCTAGTTGTATATGTGTTTAGCACATACATCCATTAAAACCTAGGATGAGTTTGGAGAAATCTTGTGTAAACATTTTGAAGACAAGAGTGACCATCTTTCCTTAGTGGAACAACTTACTACAATCAAGAGAAACCCCTAGGAGTTTAGGTTAGACTTCAACTATAGGTTTTTAAAAAATTGGAATATGATCCCTATAATTATCAAACCCACATCTAACTATGCATTTTTATATTAATTTAAATATTTAAATTTAGATGTGGCAGTTATGATACAATCAATTGGGATAAGTACCTTTTTAGAGGCCTATGAAGTAGCCATAAGTCTTGAGAATTGCATAATCTAAATAGGTAAACTCACCCCTACTCACCCCTAGACCACCCATGCATTTTTATATATATATTTGAACCCCTATGCCTACCATTTCTCCATTTCTAGCTTCAACTAATCTTGATCAAATGGATGGTAACCAAGTGGATAGATTAGGTAAGATAGAGGGGCTACTTAAGGCCTAAAATAACAAGTTAGTGACTTTGGAAAGGCATCAAGTTATACCTCAAAGGCCTTACCAAGATCTTAGATATTTCTTTAAGTATAAAAAGCCTCATTATCAAGCCAATCACTAGGGTCAAGGGTAGATTACATAAGCAAGGCCATATAATGCTTATAACCCCAATGCATCTAGTATTTCTAGAGATTTGGTTGTAATTAAAAATAACTATGCTGAATAAGGTTAATTTTCTAATCAACGGGAGAAATAAAACACTATAGAAATGGATCCAAGTGGTGATGTGAGTCAATAATATTATATGAAACAAGGTATAACTCTTCCACCACATATAATCAACTACCTTCATATCATAAGGAATCTTCTCTATCATATGGAGATATTCCTTCTATGACTCAAGATGAGGTACCTTATAAAGGAGTAAGTATATGCAAAACACCTTATAAAACTACCTTTTTCAATTTCAAATAAGGTAAAAATACCTTTGATCAAGTGGAAGTTAATCAGGGTCAAAATATGGAAAATATGGATAAATTAGTTACATATCACATAAGGTCTAATGTTGGTGATCTTTTAGGTTTTGATAAGGTAGATAATCTAACTTCTCAACCACCTAAAAATAATACCACTCAAGATTCACCTCAAAAATCACCATCAACTCAACAAGTACAAGATGGTATAGAGTAGAATCAAAAAGGTCTTTTCATACCATAGTTTACATAACCTACAAGTAGAACTTCTACTCATAAATTTCATCCCAATATAGATAATCATCCTCTTAGCATTTTTGATCAGATAGAGAAGAACCATGTCTATATTTATATGTGGTATACACTACTTATTTTGGGACAAAAGGATCTCCTATAATAAGATATCTCCATGCTTCATGTTTCAGACAAATAAGCAAAAATAGGAGGTGTTGTTCATACAAATTCTAGTTAACCTCTTAAGCCTTAAGCACCAAAGGTGATTAATCCACACCCTTCTATATTTCAATTGTCATAGGTGATTTTATTGTATATAATTTCATGATTGATAGTGGGGCAAGTAACTCTAACATGCCTAAATCCATAGATGATAAGTTAGGACTTTAATATGAGCCTCATGAGAAGGGATTTTTATAATTGTATGGGTCTCCTACTAAGATCATGTGTGTTATTAGGTATCTTAAGGCCATTTTATTTGTATTTCCTAATTTTAATATCTCTCAAGATGTGATAGTAGTTGATTTTCCCCCTACTTTACTTTATGATTATTTAGGGATTTCACTACCAAAAGAGGGGGTATCTTTCTTCCGATTGGTCCTACATTGTTTTTAAAATTAGGTATGGTATAGAGGTCATTATAAGGTATGAACCTATATATATATATATATATATATATATATATATATATATATATATATATATATATATATATATATATATATATTTAGAAACTTATATGCACAACTTATCAAATGTCAATTACACTATCTCATAGAAGGATGAACACTTCAATGATCAAGAATTGTTGGAACCACTTGAAGGTATACCAAATTTGTTATTTTATGAGTGTTAAACTTATAATAATGGTTATTATCCCTATAAAAACATTGAATAATTAGGTTTGGGTGTTTATTTCATGTAAGAAGAAGGTGTCATGATGCCAACTCTCACTAGTACAATGCAAGATCATGAAGGAGTTTAGAATTTATTCTTTGATGGGTTTAGATCAAAGAGTGGGAGTGGGGAAGGTATCATGATTATTTATCCTCTAAATTAAATCTATTATTCTATTATAATATAAAAAAATTAGGTATACATCTAATACTATAAAATATGATGCCCTCATTCATGGTTTACAGTAGGCAAGGAAGAGAGGGATTAAGCTTCTAAAAGTGAAGGGAGATAGTGAACTAGTAGTGTAAAGGTAATAGGACTGAGTGAAGCCAAGAATAAAAAATTTAAGGCCTATAAACATAGGGTTTGGTACTTTATGTATGACTTATAGGCTTTTGACATTCACTCTACTCCTAGAGGAGCCAACCAACATGCAGATCGATTAGTTTCTACTTGGGCACAATATGACATAGTTGATGGGATAAAGGAAACTAAGGAGTAGTTCCCAAATTAAAGTGGTATGTAGGAAATTAGTACCTAATAATTAGGTAAGTAAGAAAGTATTTGATAGTTATAAACAAATTTCCTATTTCTTACAACATGAGGTAGAATTTTGCTTAAAGAACCAGGATAAGTTGCAACATCAATATGAGGACCATATTGTGAAATTGAAGTCAAATAAATAACCTAAAGTCTTGGTAACTTTATATAGAATATTTAATAAGAATGATAATCTAAGTAAAGATATGGTAAGCATTTCTACTAAAAAGGAACATTATGAACAAATTGCCATAGTTAAAGATAAACTACTGAAATTAGGAAAAGTGAATACTAAGGATGAGAGAGAATCCTTCATAGAATTTTTCAAAGAGTTTATGATTTTTTATTATGTGAATATAATTAATTAAATGGATTTGATCCCAATTTATCACAACATACCATAGAGATAGAAGAAAATGCTAAACCTGTGAGACAAAACCAAAGAACAATCAACCCCAAGGTTGAGATCCTTATGCAGAAAGAACTAAAAAAGATTATTGAATATAAAATAATATTTCCCATCAAAAATTATACATGGATGTAAAATATTTTACCTATGAGAAAACATAATGGGGAGATGAGGTTGTGTGTTGATTTTAGAGATCTCAACAGGGTGTCATTGAGATATTTCTACCCTCTTCCATCCATGGATCAAATTTTACAAAGAGTTTAAGGTTCATAAAGGTTTTCCATATTTTATGGATACTCAAGTTATAATTATATATTGGTGAAGGATTAAGATAAATACAATAGTGCCTTCAAAACTAAGTGGGATACCTATGCATATAAGAAAATACCTTTTGGACTCTTTAATTTTGGAGGTACTTTCCAAAGGGAAATGAATGTGGCTTTCCAAGGTATTATAAGTGAAATGGTACTCATCTATATTTATGATATTAATATGTTTTATAAAGAGCCTAAGGATCATTTAACACATTTAATATTGGTATTTGATAGGTGTAGATAGTTTGGGGTTTCTATAAACCCCAAAAAGTGTATCTTAGTAGGGCATGAGGGAAGGATTATAGGACATGATGTATCCAAGGGTGGAATTTATATTGATCTTGAATTAATAGAGGTAATCCTTTATTTGTATTTTCCAAAGCATAAGAAGGGATTACAAAATTTATTTAGAAAGATCAATTGTATTAGGAGGTTCATACCTAGATTTGTAGAATTAGTGAGACCACTAACTCACATGCTCAAGAAACATCAAGAGTTCTCATAGAGAAAATAAGGTAAGATATTTTTCAAGTACATTAAATACGTAATTAGTCAATATCTTACCCTACTCAACCTTGATTTTACCAAATATTTATTCATGTATTCCTTCTCCACATGTGACATAATTTATTCCATGCTCATGCAATAAAATAGTGAAGGATTAGAGCACCCTATTGCTTTTTTTAGTAAAGCATTGGAAGGGTATTAGGAGAAATATAAATTTGTTTAAAATCATGTTATTGTTTTTCATAAGGATCCTAAATAAGTTTAGACATATTGTCTATAACAATAAGATCTTTGTGATGGTTGTTCATCTTAGTGTAAAGGATTTTATCCTTAATATAGACCTAAGTGACAAGAGGCATGGCTGGGTGACCAAATTCATGGAATGTGATATAGAATTTAAGGTTACAAATTTGTGAGCACCTTGAAACTATTTCTCCTTCCAGCTGGACATAATACATAACAAGATTCCTCCAAATGGGAGAGTATATTATAGGCTTATATGGGGAAAATAAGAGACATTTTAGGCTGAAATATATCCCTTACATATTTATTAATGGATTATTATTTAAAAAAGACATTAGAGGAATGTTTCTAAGATGTGTAGAAACTATCCAAGTGGATAGGTTGTTAAAAAAATTCTATGATGGTCCTGCAGGAGGCCACTTTACAACAAAGACCATAACATCAACGATCATAAGAGTTGGCTATTTTTGGCCTAATTTTTTCAAATACTCACATGTTTGGGTTAGAATATTTTCCAAGTGTGAAATGTTTACTGGAAAATAAAGACTAACTACCATGCCTTTGAAACCTATTCAAATTGATCAACCCTTCATGTAATGGGGCTTAGACTTCATTGACATGATTCATCCCCCACCAAGTGCTAAAAATAAGTGGATTTTGAAATCCATTGATTACTTTACTAGGTTGGGGGAGGTAGTTTCATTTAAGGAATCAAATGAGAAATCAATTTTAGATTTCTATAAGAGCTTAGTGACTCATTTTAGGATCTCCTCAATCATCATATCAGATAATGATTTTGATTTTAGTAGTGAAAATATGTGTGAGTGGGACCTTTATCATGGTATTTATCTCAAATCCTCATCCAATTAATATCCTCAAGGCAATGGACTAGTAGAGTCCACCAACATGAATTTGATTAGGATCATGAAGAGGACAATAGTTGATAGTTAAAGAGGATGGCATACCAAATTAAATATTGCCTTGTAAGTAGATAGAATTAATCTAAACAAGGTTATTGGTCACTCTCATTAGCTCCTAATTCATGGTAGATAAGCTAAGCTTCCCATTTCATTATAACAACTAACCTTGGAACTTGCACATTTGCTAGAGATTATGGAGAATGATTTAAGTGAGGTAAGAATGATTGAATTGAGAGAGTTGGAAGAAACAAGGAGCAATGATATGAATAATATGTGGTCTAATTAAGAACAATTTAAAAGGTCTTTTAACAAGATAAATTCATCTAAGACCTTTCAATAAGGTGATATTTTGCTCAAGTGGAATGAATACCATGCCAAACCAGGTAAATGTTTCAAATTTGATAGTCTTTGGATGGTCCATATGTCATTACTATTTTTAAAGAAAGTAATTATTTCTAATTATCCAATTCTAGTGGTGAGGAACTCCCTCTTTCTATCAATGGGATGTTCCTCAAGTATTTCTATTAGGATAACCAATCCTCTTATACATAGTAGTAGTTTCATTCCTCTAAGTGTTATTGCACATGTTTGTTAGTTGTTATTTTCTTTTAGTTATTTATTATTGTTTTTTTCTTTGTGTCTTATTTGTTTATTTTTTGTTCAAGTCTAGAAGTTTAAATAGTCTCATAGGATATTCATGTTTTGTGTAGTTATGAGTGATAAGCAAGCAGATTCTAGATTCATTTAACCAACATGCTATTTAAACTAGTTGAGTCACTATAAATGTTGATGAATTTCTATCTTTAAACATATAAAGGTGTCAAATTGAGTATTGGGATATTTGGTATATTATGAAAACTTCATAGTTGTCATGTATTTTAAGTAATTAGGGAAACTCAAAGCAAAGGAGTATTCATTGGTTATCAAGTGAAGGAGGTATGTATCTCATGTATTGTCATGTCCACATCTCAGTTTCAAATTATGTTAAGTCTACTCATGGTGTGTGAATATATTTTGATGTCTTTAACAATGAATTTAAGTGGTCTTATGATCTAGACCCAATGAGCTAAGATGGTTGAAGATGGTAAATGATAACTCATAATGAGATTCCTTGATGTATTTAGTATATTCAAGCATGGTGGGTTATAATATTTTAAAATGGTGATGAACATATATAAAAGCCTCATGAATAAATTTTAATAAGATTATAAGGTAATCTTGTGATATTCATTAGCAACCTTATTTTGAGACTATGTGTATGTGGATCAAAAGTGAAGGTTTTGTTATTTAAATGGAAAAATATGATCTCAAAAAGTTACTAAATCATTCATAATATCTTAAAATCATCCCATGGTCATGACACTACTTTAATTAATCTTTTCATGCTTTGAAAATGTATCTTCTACGAGCTTAAAAGGTTATTTGGCAACCAAAATAGATCCCACATGGGAAAGTAGCTAATTTTTTGATTTTATTAGAGTATTCCTTGCTTTTAAATGCCTTTTTGACCAATATTTCTCTCAATGTTTCCATAAAATGGTGACTTGAATTTGAAATAAGAGGAAATGAAGGAGATTTTATAGGTTTTAATAGTGTTTTGAAGTAGTATGAATTCATACTATATACATTTTCTTAGGATGAGTCTTGGATATTAAAGCATAACTTCTTATAGACATATGGTGAAGAGATTATAAGGTTTAAAGGCTTTAAAAGACCAAAAATAATGTGTTTTCCATGGCTTGTTCATTGGCAAATAATAAGAGCACCTCAGTTTTGTGCTTAATCCATATAATAGAGAGAGAAAGTAGATATAAGCTATTGACGAGAGAAAATAGACTTTATGAACTTCCATTCATGGGTGTTGGTTGTTAGTTTAGTCTTCTCAACTTTATGAAAAAATGTTGAGAACTTAAGGGTTATATTCATTATTCAAATTTTCATAATGAAAGGAAAGTGATATGGTTTTGTGAATTTCCTAACTATTTTTACCAAACTAGTAGTTGTTCCTATTTATTAATACCTTGAAGAGACCTATCATGGATTTTCCAATAGTTTTATACACATTTGTGAGTACATGGACTTGATACACACATCTACTACCAAATCTATAGTTTGTAGGCATTTTGGAGGATAGTGTTTAGTTTATGATGGGTTTAAGGATATCAAGATTCATTAAGAATTTATTTTTATTTTTTCATTCATGGAAAGTGTCTTTCATTTAGGCTACTCAAGATTAATCAAGGTATTATGGAATAGATACCATAATTTTCCCTCGAACATCCTCACAGTCTTTGTTTAGTAGATGTTAAGGAAACTTAACATTTGTTAAGGTAGTTTGGAGATTCCTAAGTTTCTCCTTGGACAATGTATGATAGTTTAAGAGCATCTAAAATGGTATATACTATTAATTTATATTTTAAAATATCATATATGATCCTTCATGACTATCTATATGTTTGATTCATATTTCATTTCACTCCCTATGTCTCATTTCTTCTCCATAGTCTTTTACATTGACATTCAACCATTGTATAAGCTATCAATCCATCTCCATTCTCATTTTCCACATTACATCATAATAATATCACTATTTATCCATATTCACATCATGTATCCAATGTTCTAATATTTTTAAATATTCTTGAGAAAAACCATGATCATGTAAATGAATCATAAAGCCTTAAACCCTATTGAAGGAGTAAACCTCCACCTACACCCAAGGTCATAATACATTTATAGTATTTGTTGAGGTCTATAGATTTGAGGTTTTTAATCTCATTAGGTTTCAATTGAATAATAGTCATGTTGGTGACCTTATAAAGGTATTTTAGAATCCAAATTTCACCTTAGTCCATATAAGCTACAGTGAATCATTATCTACAGTCATACCAAGATATAGTCATGCTTCTTCAAGAATTGGAGGTAAGAATGAGGAGATAGAGTTTGTATCACTACAAAGTTATGAGACATTAAATATTTAAACAAGTTCAAGGATGTTATAATAATGTTATATACCAAATGAGATAGTTAATATATGCCTACAACCAACCTAATGAAGTCATGTAATCAAACGGAGTAAACTTAGTTTTAACCAAGGATGGATGGTGAGCTTGTGGTGTATGAAACATAATGAGATGATTGTACCTTTTATAAACTCTTATAAATTTTAGGATATATGTGTGTGTGTGTGTGTGTGTGTGTGTGTGTGTGTGTGTGTGTGTGTGTGTGTGTGTGTGTGTATATATATATATATATATATATATATATATATATATATAAGGTTTTATGAGCCTAAAGCAAAAAAATCACCATTTCCTAAGATAACTAATACGTACTAGTACTATATTGTGTATATGAGCAAGTAATTATGTTAAGGTGTTGGCAAGGACATTTGAGTGATATTGCAAACCTTCATATAATCTAAATCATATGAAAATTATTGTATATATAGTAATAAGCATGTGAATGATGTTAAAACATGAAAATATAGTCAAAATAAGATACTACATACACTTATCCCTGAGAGCTCTCATTTATAATGAAAGAAGGAAATAGTTGACATGTTAAGGGGAATAGATTTTAATGAAGTTGATATATCCAATGTTTTAAAACCTATAGAGAATACATACACATTGGTTTAAATATGGAATGGTCAGTATATGTCTTGAATAGTTAAACCTAAGAGAACTTGTAGTCATAATCAACATATGAAACCAATCTTGGAGGAATTTATGGTTTTAAGGCCTCTATAGGTGGAGTTAAGCTCTAAAATTTGATAAAAATGGTATCCATCACTAGATTAAGCTATCCATACTATCCTCAAACCTAGATAATAAGTGGAAACATCCAATATTTTGTCTTAGAGCTAACTCTATAAGTTGATAGTCAATAATGGAGCCAATAGAGCTATTTGAAGGTCTATGGATAAGATAGAGGGTTTAGTCTTCATGAAGAGGTTTGTGATATAATGAAAGGTGATGATTAGTATTCACACACCTTATATTATTTATCACACTCATATTTTCATGTCAATATGCCCTTGAGGGCTAGTAGATTATAGATAAAACCTTAAACCCTAAGAGACCTTGTCACCATATTAAGATAGATCTTAAATTATTTGGGATAATATGGTCTTAAGAATGGTGTGGAGAATAATTTTAATTACTAAGGGAAGTGTTGGAGTGAGGTATATGCAATAAATTTAACATTTTGGCTCTTTAACCTTCTTGTTTCTTACATAGGCTAGACAATTAATTGAAGCACCTTTTCACTATGTACATATCTTGATGCATCTTATTCTAGGGAACTTGAGCTAGTTAGAGAAGTTAAAGGGGTCAGTGTACTTGAAATCCATGGAAATATGTTATTAATTATTAGTATATATAATATGAATAATTTTTAAGTGTTTTAGACCCCTAAAACCCTTGTAGAACCCTAAAAGACACCTAATAAAGGAAATATACCTCAAGGTGTTATTGACAATTTGGCCTATCAAGGTCAAATACCAACCCCTATAATTTAAAAAAATTCATGGTCATCATGGTGTCTTAATTGTCATGTGAAGAGTGATTTTTTTAGTGTCATGTTAATAGTGTCAAGTGTCATTTCAAGGTTTTGATAGAGTTTCAAGTAGTTCTATGATCTGAAAGCTCAATAATGAAGATGGCAAAAAGAGGATAGTTGGTGACATGTCATAAAAATTTATAGAATAATTATATATAAGGTATGAAACAAGTTACAAACTTTAAAATGTGATAAAAATTCATAAAAGGTCCATTTGAAACCTTTTAAGAGGCTATGCTATGCTTTTATGACATTTAGTGGCAGTTTTCCTTTACAAAACTATGTTTATTTTACCTAAAATGACAAATTTTGGTCTTTAAATGTAAAATATGGTATTGTAAGCCCATATAATTATTAAAAAAAACCTTTGAACACATTCATGTATATGAATTTACATTATTCATAAAGTTTCATATGCCATTTATGATAATGTTATGACATTCAATGGGGAAATAACAAAGGAATGGGATCTCTAATATGACATCTACTTAAGTGCCTCATATAACTACTACCCTCATGGAAATGGGCTATGCAAGTTTAGGTGTGAAAAGGGTCCTTTTAGAGCTCACACGTGCCAATTTTTGGCCCAAATAGGTGTTAAAAATTATAATACTTGTCATAAAATGATGTTTGAATAGTTTTATTCTTTTCCATGTTCTAACATTGGTGGTTATAAACTTAAGTGTAAATAAAAGGCAAAGAAAGGAGCTAGTTCATGCCTTTTACATGGAAAAGTACAAATTTGTTCAACTTTTCCATACAATTGAGGCCATGAGTATAATGAGGAAGGAATATGAGGGTTAAAAAATAATTTCATGGCAAAAGGATGCAAAACAAGCCTAAAATTGGTCCCCTCTAGTCATCTTTCTTGTTTTTACATAGGGAGATCCCTTTAAGTTTACAAGTGGTATGTCCATGAGAAAGAAAATCTAGGTCTAAAGTTTTGGTCAAAGAAATTAGTCTCAAAGATATTCCAGCCATGGTAACTGGTTCTAAATTTCTTCATCTCACCTTCATAAATCATCCCTTTGAAGAGAAGGCACACATTTTATCTCTTCCATCTAAGTAGGTAGTCATTTTCTTGAATTTCTCTTCATTAGGGCATCATATTAGAAAATTACAAGATTATGGAGATTCCTAGGAACAAAATTCACTTTTCCATTTTAGACATAAGTTATTTTCAACACATGTGAGGGTTAAATAGATATAAATAAGATAAAATGTTGTAATTCTATATTTTACAAGCATATAAAGAAGAATTATATGGTTTAGGAGAGAGAAAGGGTTTCAAGATTTCTTGGTTTATTCTTTAAAGGAGCCTATTTCATGTTCTTATGTTATCCAAGAAACACTATCAAATTTTCCTTCAAAATATTCATATAAAGAGGCCATTAATGGCTCTTTAAATAGTCCTCAAAGTTACTATTTAGCAAATGTTAAGGTTTTTATCATTTTTTAAGGTTCCTAACATACTCCTAGGTTTTAATTTCAGTCTTTTATTCTCCTCCAATGGCCTCAAAATTTATATATGTGGTGGAGGGTATGATCATGCTTGCATAGGAATTTTAAAACTATCTTGGCATACTCCTCTTGACCTTTTCCATCCCCATTTTTGTTCATCTCCATTATCAGTATCTTTCACTACCATTCTCATTGTGATCATGCTCCTTTCCACCCTCTATTCATAGTTTTCCATCTCCTTTTCTCATCATCCCAGCCCACTCATCTCCATCTCATCAATTCACCACAAGGATGAGTTATTAACTTTAAAGGACGTCATAGTCACTCAAAGAGGATATGCACACCAAGAGACTATTGCTAAACAATCAAGAATGACTACCTATAGTCATCAATACACCAAAAATAATGAGTTTTTCATGAATTAAAATGATTACTAGGGGATATAAGACATATTTTTCAATATATTTACTCAAATATATCTTCTTAAGTGGACAAGGATAAGCACATTCATTATTTAAGGTTGACACCATGAATGTAAGAGTGAAGTTTACTAGCAGTGAATGTTTCTTAACCCATGATATGATTTCAAATCATGACTCACCCAATTAAATATTCATATGATTATAGTAAAGTGTCTTTTATACACCTATAGGCCTATTATCAAGTTCATAACCTACATTAGAAAATGTATTAGTAGTCATAAGTCTTGTTTAAATTTCAATAAGGCTAGTTTGAATCCACTAAGTACATTATCAATTGAGATGGATAAACTCAGTAAGATATCTCATGAAGAATTATATATTAAGGTCTTAAATGACACAAATAACTCAGAAACACTCCTAAAATCATCTTTCAAGAAAAAACACAACCAAGGTGGACAATGCTAATGAGGGAGATTGTCATTGTATTGACATTCAAGTAAGTTACTTGAGACTTATTGGAGAGTTGTCAATGATATCATGATGATGTCATGGAGGTGTCCTAATGAGTGGATGAAGTTCCTCGATATTATATGTGACAATGAAAAAGTGTGCAATGTGCTTATCCTAGTATACATGAAGTATGATTGGTTGATCTTTTATTTTGGCACGGTTAGAGATGTTCAGGGATGAGTATGGAGTATCGATCATGTGAAAAAGGTCCCTAAGATGTTTTATAATCTTTTAGTGCTTATGTGGATGAGTGTAATTCATTTAGTTGTCCATTTTTTTCATCTAGACACTTTGAGTCAAGTGGTAAAAAATATGAGTAGGTAATTTGATGACATCACCATTACCATGTAGGAATGAGTCAATGGGATTTGGTCATATGGTTATGATAAAATTAGTCCCTATTTGATTTGAAATAAATTTAATATCATGCACCAAAGTGCATCAAAAGATATGCAAGGGAAAAGTTGGGCTCCCAAGCAATTTGATAGTATTTTCCCATACTTAGCCACATTTGCAATGAGGCAAAAAAAGCCTAGTAAGGAGTTTGATGGTGGCATATATCACACATGTGTATGTTTAAGGAGAAGGTGATCATATTTATTTTTATGCCTAGTTCTTATGTACCAAATTTTAGGTCATGCAATGTATCATGACAAAAGATATTCATGTGAAAATTTGGGATCCTAAGCATTTTGACAGTGTTTTCTATGTTCAAATAGGGTTGAGTAATTAGTTTGTTGAAATCATATCTCACACATGTGAATATTTTAGGATAATATTTATATATTTATGGAATCCCATATGTGAGAGGATATTATGCACTAAATTTTAGATCATGGGATTACATACAATGAAAGTTATGTAAGATAAAATTTAACCTCATAGGAAAGTTCTAGGCATAGTTGGCTCTGTGATAAAAGATTTTGAGAAGGCATTTTAATCAAGATACATCTCAAATGTGTGAGGGTTTTAGGATAATTTTATCACATGGTTGGATTATCCCATATGAGGAGATTATATGGTCAAAATTTGAGATCATGCAAGTGAGCGAGGTAAAAGATATGACTATGAAAAGTTGGCCTTTTAGGCAGATAAGTAAGGCCCCCATATTAAAATTTATATAGGCTAAAGTTAAAAAAACATTGATGGTGCGTGTTGCTCCAAGATGTCAAAAATACATGATGTTTAATGCTAAACAAAGATAAATATAGAACTTCTTCCAAGGATCAACAGTGAGTGAGAGATCATATAGATAAAGATAAATGGTACATATTAAAGTTAAGATATCAAAGTGATAGTTATTTAGCATTGCTAAAGACCAAGCTATGTATAGGAGATAAATGGTGTGTGATAAGTCAACATTTCAATATTGCATGAGATAAGGTCAAAATGATTGAGGTTTAACATTTGAGAATTGGTGCCTATGCATTAGAGTTTATAGAATATCAATGATGTGAGATTGATCTAAAGCTACAAGGAAACAAAATGTGATCATGGTGTTTTAAGTTTAACTATGACCGTTTGCCTTTGAATATTCAAATTTGTAAAGGGAAAAACTAGAGATCTATATTTTTCTTATAAATTTTGATCTAAGATGAATTTATTGATAAAGTAAAAATAAAGATGAAGAGGACTCCATGGTGCATCTAATGAACCTAATTTGAAGATATATAAGTGTACAATCAAATATATTAGGGTTCAAATTTGACTATGTGTTCATGCATGGACTATAAGTGACCTGAGAAGATTTTTTGATCTTGTTTTGATATTATTTTTATATCTCTTGATGAATTGGATATTTAGGAGTGTTTTAAACTCAATAAGGATGCTCTATGTTGTTTTTGGAGGTTTGATAAATCTATCTTGAGTATGAACCATGCTTAATAATTTGAGTGTGTTTTCATTCATAATGTTCCTATGCATCAAGTCAATGTTTAAGTTATTTGAGGTGTAAAAGGGGAAATAAGGAGTGGATTAATGTATTTTAAAGTGGTCATGTGTTCTTGTTTTGATTGATGAAGTGATAAATGCGTGAATAGGTCTTCATGAGACCTATAAGAGATATAAAGGACTTATTAAAAGGTGTAGTTGCTTAAGGGTGACCCATAGATACTATGGCCAACACATGAATATCATTTTGAGTTGTCTTGATGAGATAGATGCCTTAAGTGTTAATGCATGCCTAATGGATAACCAAGATGGTGTTGATCATAAATGATCTATAAATATTGAAATCAAAGATGGTGATTTTTAGACTTTATGTGAGATACTTGGGAGAGTTTTGAGAGAGGCTTGTGTATTTGAATTTGGTAGTGAGGGAGGGCTAGAGTGCCCTATGGATGAGTTGATGAGAATATAAGTTTGAGGATAGTTTGTATGACCTATTTTTCATAATTCTATTGGAATAATAGTGCTCTTGTTTTTTTAGTATGAGCGAAGGTGAATAGTGATTATCATAGGTCCATCATTAGGTGTTGAAGACATCAGTACAAAGGTGGATGTATTCATAGGTGTTGTTGTTTTAGACCAACATCTAAGGTGGTCCTAGCATCATTTCAAGGTGAAATTTGCTAAAGGTCTAGTTGCTTTTGTAGCTCAACTAGACAGGTGTGATATCTCATTGTGGAATTGCAATCTCATTAAAATTAGGAATGGTATTTCCTTTGATCATTTATAGATGGTCTAAATTGGTTCTTGTTATTATATGATAGTAGTCCAATTGTAGGTTCTAGTGGGTTTTATTCCCAATGAGAGTTTCCATGTATGTCATGTGTTATGTGATTGATATTTCATTATCTCTCTTACTCATTTCTATGAATGATGTGTATGCTTCATGAATGATTTTGGTAATCGATTAAGTGTTTGTAAAGATTAAAATTGAAGTTAGATTATTTGGGCTCAGTGATTCACCCCCCCTCTTAGGGATTATACCTCTAACAAGACTATGGAGATCATTTGAAAAGTGAAGGTATAATTTTCACATCTAGTTACATGTTGTTAATTCCCTTAAAGCATATAAGACCTTGTTACATTTTGTACAAGGACATAACATAAAACATAATCAAGTATATATGGGAGAAAAGGCCTTTTTCAAAGAGATAATGCTATGATGAATATGGTATGACATGAAGACACATATGAAGTTTGAATCAAATTAACACATTTATAAATACCAAATTTAGTTAATCTCTCATGAAATCTCCACCTACAACTAGGTAAAATATTCTTAAGAGCATATGCGTACTATGTCAAGTTTTGAGATAATAGAGTCTTAAGTATTCTTAGAAAGTATTGAGGTTCATAAGGTTTCTATCATGATGATTATTTTAATGTAATGGTGTTAATATTATATAAATACATAGGTTCCAAGGGCTCCAATACTTAGCCAAGACCTCTTGAAACACTCACCTACAGCCATAAGAATATAGGCATATCTCCAAGTTCATGCAAGTTGAATGCATAGTGGTCTATAAAGGAAGTTTCATATTCAAGAGAAATTTTAAAGAGAACATAGAGATATGAAATAATTAGGTTATGAATAAGGGGGTTATTAAAATTTCTATGACAATCAAGGTCAACTTTAATAATCACCTATAGCCATACAAATATCAATTCCTCTCACAAAGTCATATTCCCTAAAGTGAAAAATCAAAGGCCATTTCATTAAAGGAGTGAATCACATATATAAATATTATTAAAATCAAGTAACAACTTGTAAATATTCAAAACATTGATCAAGAATACTAAAGCATTACCAAGCTCATGAAGATGACAATACAAGCTTGTACAAAAATAAGGCACTGTATAAAGCCTAAGAACATTATCAATAAGGGTCAACATGCTAGAGATGAGATTGTTAAGATGGTTTATAGTGAATTAAGTAATTTTAAAAGTAATAAATAATTATTTAATTGGTATCAAACATTTCAAATTTCCTAAATAACACCTATAATAGTGAATACGATAGTCATATTAATGAGGTCCTTAAGGAAACATGGTATGTTGTATGGTGATGGATAGTATGATTCCAAAAGTTAATTAAAAGGAGATGAGACAAATGAAAGAGGAATTTTAATAACATATTAAAATAATTTTCATCATTATAAAGCCTAAATCAAGGTGGAAAGAACCAAAACTCAGTCTTAGGACTGAATATGCAGGCAACCTACTAGTAAACTTTGAGAAAATGCACCTATAGGCCAAAATATACATCATCTAAGCATGAAACTTGATGGAATTGGTAATTTTGAGTTATTATATATACCTATAATCTTTGTGATATAATTTTAAGAGTATAATTATTTAGTATTTTTACACAGTCACCTATCTATCTAATCATAGTTAGAATTAGAGTAGACATACTTCTTAAGGCACATACAAGTGTAGTAGAGGGTTGGAACCCTATTTGAGGTTTTTATAAGAATACCAGGGTGTTTTTAAATATTAAAAAACATTTATATATGTAATCACACTCCATATTATATGCAAACCATGCCCTTGAGGGCTAGAACTAGCAGGCAAGCCTAAAACCCTATAAGCACACAATCATCATTTTTGACTCTTTCATGAACTTTTTCTCCATGAGATGAACATTGAAACATGGTGGAGGGTTGTTTAAACATTGGAGAAGCTATAGGAGTGAATAAATTTTCATAAAACATGTTTTGACACCACTCCTCAAGCTTCTTTCTTGCATACACAATCTTGGCAGCCTCTCAAAGCCCATTTTCACTACATAGAGAAATTGAAGAGCCTTTTGCATGGGAGATAATAATTTTAATGGTTGATGAGGGGCTAATTTAATCCATTTTCAAGGAATTTTTTTTCCCATTATAAGTCCATATTCTATGAATAATCATTAAGAATCTATGGACCTCTAAAACCCTTGTAATACCCTCATAAACACCCAATGGAGAAAATGAGATATATTATGAACCTAGATGGCATGTTTGAGATATGAAATGAAATTTAAGGTCTTATCAACTCCTCTAATAACCTATATGACTACTTGGTTTCCATGTGAAATAATTTAATTATATAGAATAGGCTAAATAAGGTAATTTTAAGCTAGAAAGCAAGGGAATAAAGGGTAATTTCACATTAAAGGGAGTTTATGAGATATATGGGGTCATAAAATCCCTTAATAACACTTAAAAATTCATCAAAAAGGATCATTTGGTTCATTTACTTGAGTAGATAGGTCTATAGGTCAAGACAAGGACATATTTACATGTAGGGTGAAGAAGAATGGATTGATCAAGCCTATATAATGACTCCAAATCATCATGAAAATCATAATAAGGTCCTAATAGAGATGTATGATAATTTATCTAAGAACACCACATATTGCTTAAAAAGCCTATTTTCCACTTTGAGGGGAGTTTTCACATGCTCACACTGATACACACATTTTGAATGGGAATATGAGGATTTTAGATTAGTTATAATGCCTAATAAACTAATATTTTGTGACATTGGTTTAGGCATTCAAGGCCCAAGCTTTATAAAAAATCATTAAGAGCCCAAAGCATTCTTAAATATTTACAAAACCCCACTATCAAACTTGATTGTGGAGAATTAGATAAATATGCATTAAAAATGATTCAAATATCTTGTTATCAACTAGATAATAATCTAAAATTATAGGGCTCCATTTCCATGGCATTGGTTGTATGAACCTAGTAGAAAATAGGTTTTTGAGAGAGAAAAACTCAAAAATAGAGGTACAAAGTAGTTTAAAAGATTTTCAATCCATGAAGAGTGAATTTTGGATCTTTTTATTCCTCATAAAGCCATTAAATGGTCAAAACCATGCCTAAAAATTCCTCTATGAGCTAATTCAAGACAACTAATCTATATGAAATAAAGGAAGAATTGACCTGGTCAACTATTTTGACCAAGTTATAGGTGTTTCTTCCTTAAGAGGACCTATTTCATGATATGGAAGGTTGATTCAAGACTAATATCACCATATTTGTAGATATTCAAAGTTTTATGTAGGCTTTTATGATGATCCATCAAGTGCAAGAAGTTAGGTTACTAGGCCTATTTGGCCTAGTAGACCTATTTATTCAATCAAGTGGAAAATATGGCATAAAGACTATATATGAGAGTTAATGTGGATTTTTCACGAATCTTCAGCTGATCCAAATCATGAAAAACTTGTCCTTGAGGTTAACTACATGCTTAGCTAGTCCTTGTGATGAGTAACTAGCCTTCAACTATTTCAAACCTATGCATAACTCATCTTGAGTTCCAATCATAATTTAACTCACTTAAATATTAGTTGTATAAATAAATAAATAAATAATGGTGTAGCATGATAAATAATGATCTTAGATAAGTCAAATAGGGTCCACCACCTTGTATTCAATGCCAAAGAGATCATGTAATCAACATTCAAGCTATTAGACATAAAACGACTTCTTGAAGACTATGTTTGCAAATTGTAATTGAAATTGGACTTGAGCTAATGTTGAGTTGACTCCTTCCTCTCTCTTATACGCTAATATCTTGGCTATATATTATTTATTTTACTATATATTTAGGCCTTTAAGCCATTTTTAAATATCCCTCTCTTAGGCATGATTAAAACTCTACCAAGATTGAGATTTATAAACCTCTTAATTGAATAAAATGATTATTTTTAGATTCCTATATATAGATTTAGTGTGTTATATTAGTTTAATTAACACATGTGGTAATATTTTCTCCCTTGGTAGGTCCTAATATCACCTAGTTACTAGTATGACATCTTATATATGTCACATATAGTCTTTCTTTGATTGATTGAGCTAACAATGGATATATTCATTGGTTAATACCTTGAAATAGGCATTTAATCATTACCCTCATGATTTGATCACTTGATGAAACTTTTATGAGAAATAGTATTGCATAAGAATCCTTTAGAGTTGTAGATTTACTCATTACATTTCTTATTAGTGTTGTATGAGTTCAAATAGAGTGTATGACCCAAAAATATAGGTGTATCTCCATCATTAGAATTATATTTCCATTTAAATTATCCTTCTAACCCTTTCCATCCCAAAAATTAACTTCAATTTTAGGAAACTGAGCAAAGTAGAAGACTCACAATCTCAAGGTTTGGTCTAAGATATAGGTGTCCCACACCTTAGACTATTCCAATGTTAGTCAAGGTGTGAAGGAAATCTAAATAATTAGCCTTTAGTAGGGTACTATCTGGGTTTCTAATAGGTGCATTATAACAAAGTGCTTGAGCCATGAAATGATGTTTGTGGTCTTCCTAACTCTCCTAAGAATTACAATAGTGTATTGGTTGTCATGTGCAAAAGTCATGTTGTACATACTAGGCCTAAGAAGGCTAATTTGAGCCTATAAGAGAGGAAATGATTTTAGTTTGTATATGTAAAGAACTGAAAAAGGAATATAAGGTCCTAAACTCCTTAATTAACCTTGAAAGAACCATTTATAAGGGTCTTTATGATAGTTTCTATATACATATAGGTTTGGGTGTTCAAACAAGAGATGGTATATAATAAAATAGAATATGAATATCTTGATAAAGATAATGCCATAACTCTAAATGACCTTACATAGGTTATTCATGTTTTATACAATGAGTAAGATATTTTCAAATCATAATGAGGTAAGAAGTCTTAAACCTTCCATATACATATGCTCACCTATTAGCATCAGTAGACAATACCATCAAGAAGTGGAATAAAAAGGTAAAATGAGGTCATGAGGGAATTTGTAATATTCATGAGAAATATTATCAGGTTGTTAGACGGGTGTGTGTTATATTTGAGATATAGGAAATATGATATGATTTTCATTTAGGCCTTAAGACATCAAACACTGCTTAGAAAACATGTTTCTTCCTTGAGAGGTGATTTCACATACTCAACATGATATGGGTATTTTTCATGGGATGTTAGGAATTTTTGTAGAGGAAGAGGGATTACTATACTAGTGTTTTTTGGCATTGGTTTAGACATTCAATGCCCAAACTTTATGAATCATTGTTAAGAGTATTGAGCACTCTTAAACTCTCTAAACCCCTAATTAAGAATTGGTTAGGAACAATTAAATTAAAATGCATAAAAATAGATTTAAATCACCTAAATATCACCTAGATAATTTAGTACACTTAGATCCACTCATGTCCATTGTACTTTATTATATGGGTGATAAAATAGAGTTTTTTGAGGAAAAAATGTAGAAAGAGAGGTACAAGGTAGTTTAATAAGATGAAAATCATTAGAATAAGAATTTTGAGACATTTTTTACTTCCTAAAGTCATTATAAGATCAAAAACATGCATGAAAGTATCTCTGTAACTTACTTCTAATTGGCCAATCTGTGAGACCTAGTCAAAATGGCCTAATTGATCAAATAAGGATAAGTTGTAGATGAAGAAACACCTAGGTGTATAAATACTATTTTTTGAGTTAATTTAATATCTAAATACATTAATTATTACCCATTAATCAAATTCCATAATAATGAGCATTTGTGAATGTTTCTTGGCAGTTATATGGATATGGTCAACCCACAATGAGAGGTAGTTAGTTGATTCTTTATTGAATATGGTTGTTATGAATATTCAATTTTTATAATAGACAAAGGAGAATTAATTCAATAAATATGGAATATACATACCTTTCATGGGTCAAAGGTTACTAAAAATAGGCTTTGACCATCTTAAACACCCTTTGAAAGCACTTTAATGCATATAGAACTATTGTAACTATCATTTATGGTAGTTATTGTCTCTTGAATTCTTCAAGGATTGCTACACCACTCTCCTTATTTATCTCTATATTAAATTATATTTATTGAGTTATAAAATCCTATTTTTGGCATCCCTTAGGCTGGTATACAAAAACTATGCTGAAATTGTAACTTGCACCTTGAGTTAATGAAAAAGGATTGTTGAAGACTTCTCCATTGTTATTAGTGTGTATCTTGATTCATGACTTGTAGATAAGTATGACATTCATCTTATTTTTTAGGTCCTCTCCTTCACATAATTCTATGTTTTCATACTTTAAAGGTCAAATGAAGTGTTAAGAGATAGAAATTATGTTGAAGAGTGGGTTAGTTTGAAGTGTCTTATATAGACCTCTATTCCTTTACCTTCAAGTTGTAGACCTTTTATCTAACCTTCATCTGAAATAATCATGTTTAGGATTTTATTAAGAACATTTAGTTGATAAATATTCCCTTTTGATTCAAAAGTGTTATTAAGGACAAAGTTAAGAGAGGATCATTAAATAATTGGTGCATCAGCATCACTAGTATAGGTTTTATTTTTAACTTATCTTATAACTTTTTTCATCCCCAAAGGATAATGGGTTTTAGGAAAATTATTAAAAATTGATACATTATAAGATATATAATTATAATATATAGGTTTGGTCTACATATAAGTAACAAAAAAATGTGAAACAATCCAATGTTAGTCCAAATTTGAAGTGGAAGTGAACAATATACTTTACAGGGTATAACTTGGGTTGCTAATAGAAGGTCAAAATGAGGTGGTGGATGATGAAGGTGGATTAAGTGAACTTGAATAAGATATTGTCATTAAGACACATATTGGTGAGAAGAGACACCTTTCAAATTTCATGGTTGCAAAAGAGGATCGGATGCAAGAACAAAATGGGTCACAAGAAGAATGCATACCTATTGATCAAGACTATGACTTCTAAAACCTCCTTGATGACATGGAAATTTCCCTTCATTGTGACAATCCTCAATAACATGCATTAGTCATAGAATAAAGTCTTTTAAGTAAATATAGTAAGAGGTGGGGTTAAATTAGTTCCCTTAAAACAATCATTAAATTTCACTTATCATTCATAAAAAATTAATTCAAACACATACATCAACCAATGCATAAACACACATTGACATAAGAATATAACATATGAACATAAGAGATATGTGGGGAACCGTCAAGGGGGATAAAACCCACTAAAACTTAGCTTGAAATATATTCCTATAAGAAATTAATCAATATTTAATGAATCACAAACCCCATAAGGAGAACCAATCCCTCACTAGTCAAGTACCAACTCAACCAGTCCTTTAACAATCACCAACTTGCAATGAGGCACCAACCCCCTAGGTAACTTAGCATCAACTCAACCACCTAGAACCTATGATCACATTTAGACACTTTTTTATCACTCAACTGATGATGATCACCTCCATTTTCTCTTCACACTATTTTGTCTCTCTCAAACAACCTATTAGGCCTCTTCACTCAACTAGCCCTCTTCTTTACATATTTAAGTCATATGACCTTGCTCATCATATGTAGAATCATAGTTAGAACCTCATGAAATATTAAACACATGTTTATGAAGGTATTATAAATTTTACCTAGTTTTTAAACTTCTATTTCATTTTCTCATACCCTCAAAAATTTTAACTAGTCACATTAGGCCTATTAGACCTTCTTGTTATACATGACTCTTGCTCTCATATACCTTGGTCGACCATGTTGAGGTATGGTCCTATTGGTGTGTTTTTGGTATTAATAATTTCAATAATGTAAAATGTAAATTTAGTGGTCATTGATGTCAAAATAAGCTTGAGGTTAAGTGTTGGCTCACAAGAAGGTGGCTCATTGATATGAGAATGATTGTTTGAGCCCACTAGTGTGATCCAATGGAGTGTCTTGTGAAGCATAGTGAAGAATGATGAAATGATTGATTATAGGTATGTGGAGATGTTTTTTTTAATATTTGATCATGGAATGAGGTTTTTTGGAATGAGAGTGAGTTTCAAGGTGCATCTACAGTGGCAAAAAGGTCTTAAAGTGGTATGGTACCTAGTAGGTTTATTTGATGGCCTAGTTTGTAAACATGTCAATGGCTTGTAGAGGCATGGTGATGATGATATGGATGTGTATGATATTTTAAGGTGTATAATATATTGTTAAATCAAGTGAGAAAGATGTTGATTTAGTCACTTGAGTCTTAGATTGAACTAAAGGGGTATGTTCTTCATTGGTGGTCTTCTCATAAACCATACTTTAAGACCAAAGGTGGTAGAATGAGGTGTCATGATTAGTTTTGGAGGATTTTCAGATCATGTAAGCATGGATTTAGGTGTGATAGTTTTTTTCAATAATACTCGTGAATTTTAGGTCTTGAAGTGAAGAAAAAATCTTGAAATAGTGTTTTAAAGTCTCTAAAGCTCATAGAATAAGGTCTCCAAGCCCAAGAAGGTTTTTATTATGCTCATTAGCACATGTAAACTCTACATGGTATCCTAATAATTTTAGGATAAATGGGGAAGGGTCCTAGCTAATATCTCTAGGCATTAGTTTGGCATTTTAGGGGCAATACTGTATGAGCAATCGTTAACACTAGAACAAGTCTAAAACCCTCATAATGACATAATAAGGAAAATTTTTGGAAATAAAACATAATTAATTTTTTAGGATATTTTGATGATTGGATCATGTAGAGGAATCCTCCAGGTACCTCTAAGTGGTATTAAGTGTTCAAGATGCTTATTTCTAAAGAAATTGATATAAAAGATAGGTTACATTAGACCAAGTATGAAAATGGATGAATGGAGACGATAGAGACATGATTTATTTAAATAAATTTATTTAGGAAATTTATAGCCTCTTTGTAAAAACATTTTCACTCATTTTGACCTATCACTAAACTAGGCTAATGGTGAAACCACTGAAAAAAACTAGTCAAAGTGATATTGTGTTTAGGGATGAGTTATAATGGATTAGGAATGGATAAAATTGATTTAGGTTATTTTGAAGACCTATATCTCATTTTAATATTGATTATATGTTTTTAAGTTCATTTAAAATGTCGAAAATAGTGTTCACAAAATGACTTGTCTGAGTGAGTTAAGATAGTGAAGGAGTACGGTTTAGAGTTTGATATATATGTTCTATATTTTCCATTATAACTCTATAAATTAGTGATTTTATATGTTATAAATGTGTCTAAAGATCGTATTCATTCATAAAGACTTATTGAATATGTCTACATAGGTGTTGGAAGTCATATTCACTATGACTGGTTCTCAAGGCATAAAGATAGTTTTGAGTAAGTGAGGATCATGAGTTAAAGGATATTTTACCTTGGATGAATCATATCATGAATATTATGTTATTTTTAAGATATATTTGACCTATACATTATCTATGTAAGGTTGTGAATCACTTTAAGGAGTTGTAATGTGGAAGCCAAAATAGCTTATCTAGCTGTATAAGGGTTGTGAAAGAGAAGCTTAAAAAATTAGTCTATAAGACCAATAATTGATAATTTAGGCACATCCCTAACTAAGGAGGAACATGATTTAATTAAAAATATATTGATATAATTTTTAGATATATTTGCATGGTCTCATTCTAACATGGTAGGTTTAGAACCTACCTTGGTTCTGCACCACCTTATGGTCAATCCTGATGCTAAATTGATGAAACAAAATCTAGGTAAGATGCATCCTCAAATTTATATTTGGTAAAGAAAGATTTGGAAAAAATATTATAAGTAGGATTTATCTAATCCACTAACTACTTAGAATGGATATTTAATGTTGTACCTATTTGCAAAAAGCCTGAAGGAATCAGAATCTATACTGATTTTTGAGACATCAAAAAAGCTTGCCCTAAGGATGACTTTCTATTGCCTAATATTGAAATGATAATTGACTCCATAATGGGTTATGAAATTATTTCACTCATGGATGGATTTTTAGAATACAACCAGATCAGAATAGCACCAAAAGACCAAAATAAAATAATGTTCACCACTCCATGGGGAATATTTTATTATCAGGTAATGCCATTTGGTCTTAAGAATTTTAGAGATACATATAAAAGGGCCATGAATATAATATTCCATGATATGATGCATGATATTTTTGAAGACTATGTCGATGACATATTAGGGAAATCCAAGACTAGGGCCAACCATCTAGCAGTGCTATGTAGGATATTTGAAAGATTGTAGGAGTACAAAGTCAGACTCAATCCAAAGAAATGTGTGTTTATAATAACCTTAGAAAAATTACTTGTATCCATCATGTCTCATAGAGTCATTTAAGTTGATCCCTCCAAAGTCCATGTTATAATTGAGATGCTTCTACCAACCAATTTGAAGAAACTCCATAGTTTGTAGGGCAAGCTCTAGTCAATCTGACACTTCATCTCTTAGTCAGTAGAAAGTGTCATCCATTCACACATATTTTGAATAAGGGAGTTGCATTTCACTTGGATGATCACTGTCAAATAGATTTTCAATAACTCAAGGACTATCTAGCTAATCCACCTATTTTGTTACCCCTATGCTAGGAAATCTATTATTGTCATATCTATTAGATATCAATAATGACCTAGGGGAAATTTTGGCTCAAAATGATAATAAGTGAAAACATCATGTAGTATACTACTTAATCCATACCTTGGTCAGATATGAACACAACTATGCACTTATTAAAAAAACTTGTCTAGCCATGGTCTTCATAGCTCAAAAATTATACCATTACATGTTAAATAATAAGACCATGGTCATTTAAAAATTAGATATACTAAAGTATCTACTATCTAAAATATATTTATAAGGTATAATGGCAAAATGTATCATGATTCTTAGTGAGTTTTACATAGATTATGTCAATGAAAAGGCAATCAAGGGATAGGTCCTTAAAAATCAACTTGTTAAAGCACCCCTTGTAAAGATAGCCACTCAAATTTCAATTTCTTGATGAATCCATAATTACCATCATTGAAACACCTCTTGAGGAGTTGCAGATGTTGTATTTTTATGGTTTATTTACTACACATGGATCAGGGGTAGGCCTCTTTTTTATTACATCACAAGGGGATCTAATCCCTAAATCATTCAAAATCAATTTTCCTTATACAAATAACATGGTCAAGTATGAAGCACTTATTTTAGGACTTTGAAAGGTAGTAAACTAGAACATATCTCATATCTAAGTTTATAGTGATTCTTAGTTAACCATCAATCAGGCCACAGGCCATTTCCAAACCAAAGATGAAGCTGGTTCCATATAAGGATATGGTTGATACCCTAAAGTATCAAATTACAAATATCCAATTTGAGAATATACCAAGGGCTAGTAATAAGACTATAGACACCATGGCTACTATCATCTCTCTGATTTAAAAAATAGACAAAGCTAGAGAATATCATTTCCTTATTGAGAATTTATTCACACTAGCTAATGAACCTTCAACCATTGCAATGATTTCTAATATTGTTAATATTAATTCTATCAGGTACGTAGACCTTTACATCTACTTTGATGAAAAAGTTATACCACCTAACCTATCCCAAAAACAAACCAAAGCCTTTATCCATCACTCCATTCATTATACTCTACTTGGATCAACCCTTTATCATCATAGTTTTGATGGAACTTTGATTCATTGTTTAACTTTAGTATCATCTACATTAGAGTTATAAATTTTTTATGAAGGGGTATGTGGATCCCACTCTAGTAGGTCTATTATATCTAAAAATATCTTATGTACTAGTTATTAGTGGCCCATAATGCATGTAGGTGTAACTCTATATATAAAAATTTGAGACAAATGTCAACAACATACCAATCTGATTCATGCCCTAACTAGGACTCTACAACAAATTTTGAAACCATGACCATTTGATATATAAGGCTTGACCTCATTGGGAATATTAATCACACTTCATCTTATAGCCATAAACATATCCTTACCACCACTGAATATTTCACTAAGTGGGTTAAAGCTATACCCCTCACTTACGTGACTGGAAAGCAAATTTCCAAGTTCATATTCAACCATCTCTTTTGCTACTATGGTATCCCCTCTAACATTATATCTGATAATCGAGGATCATTCAAGAATAAGGATGCCAACAATATATGTGTTGAATACAGCATCACACAACATTTTTTTATATCATATTACCCTCAAGGTAATGGCCAGGTTGAAGCATTGAACTAAACCATTATCACTATTCTCAAAAAGATTGTTAATGATGTCAGTCATGATTTACACCTTTAGATATTTTTCACCTTTTGAGCATAACATAACAATCACTATACCCCCATAAGAGCCATTCCATATTCACTTGTTTATGGTATAGAATCCATCCTTCCCATTGAGGTCGAGTTGCCTTCACTATGTATATCTTTCAAGAATGTCCTAGATGATCATGACTATCGAGTAGCTCACCTACAAGAGCTAGACCTACTTGATAAAAAATGCATAGCTATGCTCAATAATCTTTAAACATATTAGAACCAACTCAAAGTCCACTACAATCACCATGTCAATCATATAACATTTGAACTTGGTGATCTTGTTCTTAAATAAAACTAAAAGAATACCACAATTGAGAAAAATCATAAAGTTAAATTCAAATTATACTAGATAGGGCCTTTCATCATTACTATAGATTATGGATCAGGAGCATATAGGCTCACCACACTAGATGGAGATGAACTTCCTAAGCCAATGAATATTATTTACCTTGAGCAGTACTATGCTTGAGCGCTATGGTGTATTGTATATAAGGACCATTTCAATTGTGCCATTTTATCACTATTCTTCTTTGGAAAAATTTCATTCTTATCATTCCTCTTATGCCTATTACTTATCTATTTTACCATTCTATTCTATCAACCAACCATATTTTGAATCCTATCTTCCTAGCTCATTTAACTTTGGTTGCTCCTTTTCAACACCAATGAGTTTCATCAGTTTCAATAGTTATTTCAAGAACTCTAAAAAGAGATAATATTTTTGAGTAGTATGATAGTAGTATTAGTAGTTACATCCTTCTTTTATTTATTTTTCTTGTCACCAGTCTTGTTACTAATCATAACTACCTATGGGAAAATTAGTACCATTAATCTAGGCCATTGTGCCCTAGTCATAACTACCTATGGAAAAATTAGGGGTAACATTTGTTTATGGAACCTTGACATACCAACTTTTCATTTCCTATGTCATGTTATGCCTTTATACCAACTTTTCCTATTTTATTTGAATTGACTGCTACACTAGTTGAATTCCTCTAATATAGGGAAGAACTATAGTGACTTGAGGTCCTACTTTAGGACTATGTAGGTAGTGCTTGATACTTTTTGATGTCAACTTAGTCACCTTTTCCACCATGCTCTCACCATTTTGTGAATAACCTAAGCCATGTTCTCACCATTTTATGAGCAACCTACGCTGTAATCTCACCATTTTGTGAGTAACCTAAGTCATGATCTCACCATTTTGTGAGCAACCTAAGCCATGATCTCAACATTTTTTGATTAGTCTAAGTAAATATCTCATTATTTTATGAGCTTACAAAATTTATTATCTCATAATTCTTAATCAAATTGAGATACTCTAAAAATTCCAAAAAAAATATTTGGAAAACCGTTAGAAAAAACCAAAAACATTGACCACTTCTTCACTTTAAATATTATAGGAACCCTTACTAAGTTGTAAGCAAAACACTTGTCACTTAGTTTCCCCATCCTTTTTAGATTTTTCTCCCATGCACTTGCCATTTTACAAGACCATTCCTTTTCTTCTATCACATCCATTTTTTTGTTTTTGTTAGCTTTTATTTTCTTCCCATTTGTTGAGAGAAATACATTTAGCTTGAAGTTTTTATTGGATATTGCATCTATGGAACTATGTAGGCAACATCCACTTGCCTAGTGCATTTGGAGACAACTCAACCACCCCCTTCTTTTTCTTCTATTCCCCCATTTTGTTTGTTTCTTAAGTTGTCACCCATTTTCTAGGTATAATGTTCACATGGTTTCTATTATGTTGTTTATTTGTCTACCTATTTGTTTGCTTTCAACACTAATGCCTTGATTTAGTTTATGTGTGTTCATTAGGTGATTCCTTGTGCACACCTATACTTGATTCCATCTATATTCATCTAATAACATTGAAATCATGGTTTTTTATTATTGGTGTATTATTTTCTATTGGGTATTAGATTTTGGGAGTCATTCCTTACACATATTTCAGCCAAGTCCTCATGATGTTATACCATGATGCCTACCAACACATTCTACAATAAAAATCAGTTTTAGAAATTTTATTCATCAATGGTGGCATCAACATCTCTTTATCACCAACATCCTGATTCAATCCCAATCATATCCCAAATAGAGTAATTAACCATGAAAGAATTTCAACCTTTGTTAGTTTAGATGAACATCTCCCTACTAGAAGGTTGTTCTAACTCATAATTTTTCCTCTATGTTAAGTTACCCTCATCATTAGCCAATAAATCATGTTTTTCATAATCAAGGTAAAATGTTTATAACCACTTATGGGCAAACTATTATACACCATCCCACCTACATTTTCTCAAAGATTATAACACCTTTGGGCAAATCATTTTGATGTTACCCCTTTACTTTTTTTTACCCATATAGGTGCATGTTGTTATCTTGTTTGTTTGTCCTAACTAGGATAGCTCCATCTTCTTAATGATTATAACCACCTTTGAGAAAATCATTGTGTTATTATACCACATTACCACTATTGAGGTACAATGCTTATAAACACCTTTGGGAAAACCATTGTACACTATCCCACTTGCATTCTTAGTGATTTTGACTACTTTTTCAAAATTATTATGTTTTCACCCCATCGTATTTCCTTTCTTTAGTCCTCTCATTATACTTATTTATTTTTGAGAGACCATTTGCCAATATAATTATGCAAACCATTCCTTGAGGGATCATCATACAGTTAGTTTACCATCATTGTAGTTGTAGGCATGCAGGACCTTTTTCATTCTTTGAGAAGATATTACTATGATTATAGCTTGTAATGCCTTCCCACATAAGGGAAAACTATAGACACCTAAATATGGCCACTAATGACCTCCAACTAGGATTTTGACCAATTTCCACCTAAAATTCACAATTTGGCCTAAAAACACTAAAGCACATTAAAATCTTTGAATATGATATAGTCAAGTTTCAATTTTGGCCAAGGTATCCCTAAATGGGATAGTGTAATTTATGGGCTAACTAACTTTAATCAAATCATTTTGAGTTAAAATGCCAATTTTACACACGGGTGCTCTAGATTTCTCTTTTCTATCAAATTTATTATATGGGACATGTGCCTTTGTTATGTTGTGTTGAAAAAATCCTAAATGGGATAATGGATCCAATGTATCTAACATCACATTATAATTCTAATGTAGTCAAATTTTAGACCAATAACAAGGCATTCTGATCAATTTGAGTAATTTGTGTACAAAGTGCTTAATCATGCTTAAGAGATAATTAAACCAAATTAGAGCCTATATAATAATTATATTAAAACTTATTGAATACTTATTTTTAGAAATAAATATTGAATATCTAAATCATCAGGTGACATCATTTCTTGGGAAGACATCACAAGGCCATAAATGTATAAAATATCAAGGTTAACCCCTCCCATGCCTCTCAAATGATCTTATATCCCAAATATTGATGATCCTATTTATTTATTTTAATTAAAATATTGGATTAATCCTTAGCCACACTTCTCAATCTTGAGATATATGGTTCAGGTTGATTCTATCCATTTGCAAAAATTTATAAATAGGAGGCCTTGCCACATGAATTTTAAGCTTAACTTGTGAAAATTTACTATGCCAAATTTATTCCAAAAATATCTCACATGAAAAATTTATGATTCCAAAATATTGAAGTTAAATCCAAGCAAGGTGCAAAAGAGAGATGGAGGTAGTCAAGCGTCCATTGATGCAAACTTCATAAGCACAAACTGAGCAAGCCATTACAACAAAGCATTTGGAGCATCCAAGGAAGGTAGAGGTATTGTTTTTCCTTAATTTTTAGTTGTGATTTTCATTTTTTTTGTTATTAAGCTCTAATAATTGGCATGAAGGTGTTAGTTTAGTGTGCCTTTGATTTGATTTATCCACTAACATAATACTCATATCCCCTTCATCATTAAATTCCTAGTTCACAATTGATACCAGAATCAATGATATATATTTTTATGATGTTATATATATAACAAATTAAAAAAACATGTAAATTGTGAGTCTTGGAAGTATCTTTATAGGATCTAAAGATAACATTCTACATCACTGTGTTTTTGGATCTACATGCATTTTTTTGTATGTTAATGAGTTTGATGTTCCTATGTTTTTTTGACCAATTTGGAAGTATAACAAGAATATGGTTATGAATTATAGTTTCCATGGAATTTAATACATGAATTTGTAGTGTTGGAAAGTGTTTGTATAGTTTTTAATGGTTAATTGCTTATGATTGGGTTTTGGAGTAGTCAGACAGTTCTAAGTGGTCATGTTGCAAGAGTTTGTTTGAGGTCTTTTTCCTTATTTGGTGATGTCTAATGGACATGGTGATGCCCATGAGGTCATGAATGTTTTTTTAATATTATTTGAGGACATGGTTTTATGGGATATTTTGTTGTATGATTTATATATTCAAGGCAAACTTTTTCTATGTGTGAAGGGTTAATGGCAAGTAGACCTAATGGCATGGTTTAAGGAGTGATATAAGCTAAAAACTATTATGGAAATATATGAATGTTATTAGAGGTATATTATAGGTTTATGTGAAATTTTTAATGTATTTATGGAGGATTAATATGTTTGAATATGTTTCAAGTGTAATGTGTGCTTTTAGAATACCTAATTGCATTAGGTCTCTATTAGGCCTACTGGTGGTTTTGGTCCTTATGAGTAATTACTGACATATGTAGTGAGAATTTCAATTATGAAACGTGTACATTAAAATATTACAAGGGTTATCCAAGTTTTTAATGGTTTTTTGTTGAATAATATGGGTGAGAGAAAGAGTCAAGTATAAATATAAGGCATAATAGGCCTATTTGAGCTAGTTAAGGTATTTACAGAGTTGGTTACTTTGAGTCATTACCATATGAATTCAAGTAATCTTGGTGAATATCAAGGTGACATGTTGTAACGTGTATTTTAACCCCTTGATTATATGTATCATCTCTCCTCATACATGTGTCACAATGGAGACATCTCACTTGTTGTGGGTATATAATTTGGTGAGATGAATCTCTAGAAGGGTTAGTTCCCTTGATGCACTCTTTGAAGTACTTTCTTACCTAATAAATTTGAATGAAAAGGGTTAAGATTAAAAACTAAGAAAAACAAAATTTTATGCACCAATATTTAATTTACTATGATTGACTAAAATTATACTGCTTAGATCAACACAAAGCTTTCTTCACACAAAACTCACAACACAAGATAAATTGTTGCGTCAATGTTTCATATGCTAGGTTCAAAAGGTATTTTGATACTTAGGAGGGTAATGAATAATTAATTGGGAGAATAAAGTCATGAACCACTTATAAAACACTTATAAGCTTAAAATATAACACTAACAAATACGTATAACAATTACTCTTGTGTAGATTTAGTGAACAATCAAGGATAACATGCTAGAAAAGATCATCTTCTACTAGACACGACCAACAAGATTAAAAAAACACCTAATTATAAATCATGTAAGTAGTAAAATTAATTTTTTTATTTATTTAAGATACATTCAAGTACAAAATTAGCTAGGGTTTCACCATAAACCAATGAAGTTTGCTCAAAAGAGCCAAAAGAGTCATTATTTATAACATTTAAGAGAGAGGCGAGACACGTGAAGTCAAAAGGTCACTTGGGCACATATAAAAATAATAAAATAGGTTAAAAATGATTTATAAATATATGTGAAATGAACCATTCAATTTTAGGTAGTCTAAGTCTCCATAAAAGTCATGAAACTTATGAAAAATGACATGAAACTCCTTGTCTTGGCTCAGAAAATTGCCATCACAATTTGGACCTATTTGAACATCCTAAAACTAACTATAAATAGGTATAATGATTTTAATGATATTTAAGGTTTTTATAAATTCCCATCCATTCATTTGATATATTTCTACTCATTTGTAATCCCCTAGAAGTAAGCCATCACTACCTTTAGTCTAAATAAATCCTCTTTTAGTCACCCCTCACACTTGGCCTCAAAATTATCTTTATTTTTCATGTAAATCCATGGAAGTCAGTTTATAAAACTTGGAAATACTATAGATGTATTTATTCCACTTAATTATACTTTAAAAAGGCTTATACTTAAGTTTTCACCCTTCTCACCATTATGTTTACTGTGATAGTTTTGACTACTTGAGATGAGAGTTATTGTTTGAAAAATTAAAACTTTTTTCAAAGAATTATATGACCATAAGAAGTTATATTAATTCCATATATTCCTCCAAAAATTTATTTCATCTTAAGACCTCTTCTATAACCCATAAAATACACAAAATTTTCAAAAGTACCTTATTTTTCACCATATCCATATAATTCCATACAACTCAAATGTATGGGAGGGAAACTAAGTTATTACTTTACAATTTACAATAAATTTAATGGTAAAAATATGTCATTTTGACATCTCTCCAAGCTTTTTTTCTCCATTGGGTCTTGAATAAGGGTTTTCAAAGGTTTTAGGTAGTTTTCCTTCTTACGCTTTGTTCATAAAGCTTTGAAGTTGGAACTGCCAAAAAATTCAACAAACATGATTTTAGGAGACCCTAATAACCCCTACAAACTCCTTTTTTATCCATTCATAGTTCTAAAGGATTTATGAGCACTTGAAATCATCTTATTGAGTTTGTTTTCACCTTTCTTATATGTTTAGATTGTCTCTAAGATAAAAGTAGCTTTACTGTAAGTTTATTTACCTACCAAAATATCATACATGTATAAATCCATCCCTTAAACATGATACAATAAAATATATATCTCAACAAAAATTATTAGTGAGGTTAGACCCCCAATTGGCTCTAGGTCTCTTCAAGGCCTAATGGGCTCAGCATGCACTTTGCTAGTTTGGGCTATTTGGAATGATATCTCATGTTTGGGTTGGTTTATTATGAATTTTCAAACCTTATTAAATCTCAAAATTTCACCACATAAATTTTCCAACACTCCCTTCCATTTCTTCCTCTCATTCACCAATTAGGCTTAATGGAAACTTGTTTAGTTGGATTGTGTGTAAGGGTATTTTGGTCATTTTGAGAGGTATAAGCATGAATTAGTTTTTAATATCACATATTTGTATTTAATACACCTAAAAATATGTTTTTTTATGTTTATCAATATTTCCATCAAGCATTTTTCCCATTTTGACCTCATTAGCTTATTTTGCCAAAACCTAATTTTTCTTGACTAACTGACCTTTGAGATAAAATAGTAATGTATATCCCTCTTCACCAAGGAAAATTTAAGATTTTATTAGTTTTTTAAGGTAATAATTATAATTTTTAAATCTTTTTATCTTAATTCACTCATTTAGGTACCTAACCAACTTAAAATTCCCAAAAAAAGGCTTCCAAAAGGACTGTTTCTTGCATTTTTCCCTTCCACCTAAGAATGACTCCTCAAGGCTAAATCTAATGATATTAGGTTTTAAAAAAATGTTAATAATATCAAATTAATGATAATTAAGCTTTTAATTCTCAAAAATTACTCTCCCTCTTTGTTTTTTTCATTCTCACCTATTGAGCAAAGAGTCCTAGTGCAACTGTACGGATTGCAACTTTTGGTCTAATAGGAAGAGCAGATGTTAATTTTCAAGGAGACAAAGAATTTGAAATTAATTAACAAATAAATTGTGGTAAATTACAAATTTTTATTAACCTTACCTCTATCTATAATCAATTTTACCTCTTACCTCCATCTCATACTCAAGATTGCACCTTTAGTTGTAGATGCATACATGGCTGTAAGAGGTCTGTATAGGATTATTTCATCATGCCAAGAGTTATTTAAAGTAATAATGGATTTAAGGTATCATTAAAAGGTTATTTAATCATGGCAAATTCACTTACCCCTTTCATATTCACCTTGACAACTACAAATTGAGTTTTCTCTGACTGATTGTAAAATATTGCCTTAATGACTCTTGTAGGTGAGAATCTGCTTACTTGAACCTTGGTTCTGATGTTTAGAGGAATTTTATGAATAAATTTAGGTAAAAATAATTTTTTTAAACTTTTAATCAACTTTAAATTCTTAAAACACCACTTGGGCATCAATCTTGGTTCACTGTTTTCATACCCTATTGTAGGTGCATATTTTCCCTAAGAAGGGACACTTGTAGGTATCCACAAGCTTGAAAAGTATGAATTAACATTATAATAATGGTATTAATGTTATTTTGTTCATAAATAAATAAATTGGAATAATATATCCATGATTTAATTTCTTATTTTCTTGTGGGATGTCAAATATCATTCAAACTTCCAATCTTGTAGAGATGAATGCAAGAATTCAATGTATTAGAGGCAACTTTGAGGCCTTCAATTTCCACCTTCCATCAATCCTTTTGACTCTATTTTTTGTATAGGTCTTTTCCATACCATAGGTTACAATATTAAAATCTTTATATTCTTTAAAACCCTTTGAAAACATGTTGTAAGAGGTCCACAAAAACCCCTTGGACCTCTATTTTAACTTTTTGGGGAAACCTTCCCAAAATTTAGTCTCTTCCTACTAGAAGATGATATTCAATTTTTACAAGTAATATATCACTTTAAAATTTGAATATTATGATTATTTAAACATTTTATGTGTTATAATTAGTTCCATCACTTGCCTTAGCATTTCAAAATGACTCCTTAACCCCTTGTTAAGCCACTTATAGGTGTAGATTTTTAGTTTATATAGGTAATGGGTAGAATATGGACAAAATGCATTTCTTTAGGACTCTTATGAGTTTTATGTATATGTAATAACCTAAAATTAATTATTCATTCTTTAAAAGTCTTGAAACCATCACTAATATCTTTACCCCAATATGATGTCAATAGGATAGGTTGTATCTGCACTTTGAATGGTATGGAGGTAGTATGTGAAATGTATGAATAGTGGTATCATGACCTTGAATTTATAACCAATTACATGATATTCAAAAGATTTAAAATTATTAATAATTATATCAAAGGCTTGATTCAATATTTACACCTTGTTTCAATATTGGAAAACTTCTATGAGAGTACCTGTAGGTGCACACTCAAATGGAAAACTATGTGTATGTTGTATTTAACTGTCATAGTTCCATTTTACACTCTTTTGAGGATAAAATTTTTTTAATCCTAATTATAAACACATATCAACCTATTGATATCTCTAATATAGATCCATGAACACACTAAACATGTTATACACATGTGATCAACATTAATGCAAGTGAGATCAGGTAAAGGGCTAGTTGTGAGGTGTTCTTGACTGCATAGTTGATCAAAACATGGTTTTATGAGAATAAAAATGGAGATATATGATAATATGTCATTTAGACCTATTGTAAACCATATTACAACTACATGAGACCTCTACATGAAACCAACATTCTGTAAATAATGACTTTGACTGAAACTATACATGGTGGCACCTTCCTATAACATGAGATAATTTACTCATCCAAAAATAATGAAACATGAAATTAAACATGGAGATAATATAATAAGGTATCCAAAATCCTATGGAGTCAACATCACCAATTTATTCATATAGTCTTGACCAAAATGGAGTAAAACCTATAGGGTACATGAAACAAGTAGAAAAACATGGTCAGCTTGTAAAGGATGATTCATAAAGAAAATTTGATCAATAATTGAAATATTGATATTTAAATTAAGGTATATTAGTGTAATATCACCTCCCAATATAATTTTATTTGTACCAAGCACAAACATGATGGTCACTTCTATATGTCTATAAATGCAAAGAAAGCATAAAACATTTTTGTCTAAAAAATGGCACTTTTAAAGAATGTAAATTGTTTAAATGAGTCTTAATAATATAAAAATATGTTCCATCACCTTCTCCCATGTGTCACCTTCCCCCATGGGCCATGCAAGTACAAAATGTTCCCTTTTTTAGTTGGTTTCTTGAGTTTCAGTTAAACAACCTACAAGATTATGATGTAACTAACATCCTTGATATGGAATCTGACCTCCTTAACATTTGAAAGGAAAAAAGGACACTCAAACACCTTGGGAACCATGTCACTTGCATTTATAACCCCTAAAATCCCACTAAATGACCCAAAATGATAAGTAAACTTATGAAACTATGATTAAGGCTAAAAATACATTAGATAACATAAATTGAACCATAATATAGCCTATTACAAAGTATTATACACCTAAACATATAAAAACCAAGTTTTTTTAACCTATATAGGTCCAAATTTGACCTAAAGTCAAATTTGGTCAACATGACATTAGGATCATATAATGCATGTGAATAGTGTATGAAGACCTTAAAAAAATAGGTAAACTACAAGATTGATTAGAATTAATCTTACTCAGAGATATGATATACCATATTAGTCTTTACTAAGTTTGATGAATGGTGCATTTAGAGGTGTTTAATAGTCTTTGTCATGAATATTTGATAGAGGTCTATAATAGAGAATGAGGTCTCATAGACCTATCTAGTAGTTGGGTATGTTGATATTGTTATGAGATAATCTAAGCCATGATGGCTTGATAAAAATAAAGAGGAATTCATATTGATCATGATTTTCAAGAGTGCACATGAGTCATAGATTGGTTTGTAAGACCTACTAAAATTTTGGCCTCACAAGCCAAATGCCAACCCCATATATTCACAACTTTTAGTGATCATTGTTCTAGCTTGCTTCTGGTGTCTCCTGACATGGCCATGTCTCCCTTGTTCTCATGAGAGTCTTGAAATCCTATCAAGAATGTCATGATGGTTATAGTTTCAGGCTTGATCCATGGTGTCATAAGTGTTTTGAATTCCTTGAGTTATATAATAACTATCATGGTATCTTAGGACGAGAGATACCATTGCCAAAGGATCATGAAGTCCATTGAGTTCTTAGCCTTTTTTGACATACATAGTGGTTTATTTTGGTGTGAATATGTTTTAACATTGGCTTGAGGATATTATATGAATATCATGATGGATTTAAGTCATTTCACATGACATGTTCACCTAAAGTTCATTTGATCCCTTAAACCACCTTATGAGCTTATATCACTTTGTTGAACCTTATAAAATGGGAAAATATTGAATAATTAAATTTAAAGGGGCATAAAATGTATTCTATCCATGCCAATTTCCTTCATTAAGCATTTCATGCCACTTATAACTCTTTTATGAGCCACTTATACCCTTTCTACTAAGCCATATGGGCCCCACTTGGCATTTTATGACTATTATAGCTCCCTCTTATGTTATATTTATTTAAATAAGATTATTAATATGTGGTTCCACTCATTCCACCTCCATATGGTGTTGTAGTAGTTTGAAACTTGAGAAAACAATTGAAAATCAAATATTTTGAGGGCTTTTCTAGCACATGGTATGGAATGTACAGATTGTACCATAAAATAGATGACTAGAGGTTTAATTTGAGCTTAGGTGTGATGTCTATGAAAAGTTTCAATTTATATGGAGATCATTCAATCCCAAAATTGGTCTTATAACTCCTTCACCTTCTTTGCAAGTACAGACCATTCCTCGGGTTCTTGCTTGTACTGTACAAGAGAGAGAAAGTGGAGGTCCCAACTCTTGGCCATGAGTAGTAGAATAAAATAGCTTACCATCATGGGAATTAGTCTAAATATTATTCTCCCAAGATTTATTAACCTTCCTTAAGAATTTAAGGAATGTGAATGTTTCCCATATCGACACATGCCAATTTCAAGTCAATGGTCTTCATAGATTTCTGATTGGTTTACTTAATCCAATGACTATTTTTTGTTGTATTAGGTCCTAAAGGAGAATCCCCTGGTAATTTAAAAAAAATTATCAAATTTTTGAGCCTATATAAATGCAAAATCTCCATCACTAATCTCTATGTGTATCTTGCAAGAAGGATTGACTGTATTAACCAAGTTTTGGTGTCCTCATCAGGAGCTATGGTCTGAGTATGAAGTTTGCAGTGGTGTCTTGTTAATTTCAATGTTTTCTTACTCAAAATTGAAGGATTAATGGTATTGTATCATCTCAAAATACCTTAAAGAGAAGGCACTTATGTATAAGTGAAGCCACCATCACAAAACTATTGCAGTCTAATGGCACCTATATAGTTTGATATCTGGCTCAAAGCATTGAAAAAAGTGTTAGATGGTGATGGAGGCCAAAATATCTCCACATCTATCTTATCATTAAAAGTCCTAAATACCACCTATTTTGCCTCCTAACTCACCTTAGTCACATGTTAGAAAATTTTAGGGTTTATTTGATAAAATAAAGGTATTCTGAGTTTTTAAGGTGTCATTTTGAGGTCTTATATGATGTGTTTATGCTCCAAAAACTCCATGAGTGTTGAATTATAAGTCTAAAGTTATCCAAATTATAAATTATTTATCTTAGGATAAGTCTTCCCTTTCATTTCATATTCTCCCCTTATCACTACCAATTTACATATCCCTCACTATCTTTACATTATGTCATCTCCCCTATTTCATGTTTTCATCCCCTTATCACTCCACTTCTTCCTTCATGCACCCATCCTCCCTCCTAAACATGAACCAAAATAGTAAGCCCCCAATAATCCCTTGATCCATAAAAAGGGATTAAATCATGAAGTGTTTATACCATTTTGTCTTAGACCTATCTAAAGGCAAATCAAGACCTATAGTTAGCCTTTTAAGGCTACTGTAGTAGGGTATGTAAGGATGTCAGGAAGACCATTCAAGGGCATGAGAATTTCATATATGTCTTAGTGTATAGATTTCTTAGAAGATGAATTATGATGTATACTCAAAGAAAATTAATATATCTAAGTGGTTTCAAGTCACCTTTGTCCATCACAAGTAGAATATAATACCTATAACCATCCTTCTAGGGCCACTGTGGTAGAGCATTTAAGGAGCATGACTAAGAAGGTTTTCAAGGACAAGCTAGAGTGAGAAATAGATTTATGATGAATAATAATCAAGAACTTAATAAAAAATGATCATCATAGGATTCTAAGGAAATATTAACTTTGAATCTGATACTTGTATTGCTTCAATTTGTACACAAGGCTTCACTCCTTAGTAACTGAGTAAGTGGAGAAATAGTCAAAATTTGGTTTTAAGGTTGAGATGAGATATTAATGGTGATGTGGGGTGTCTCTTGAGGAATTAAAAGGGTAAATAATTATCAAGAATCCCAACACCTATAAGTGTGAAGACATTAACTTCCTTAAGAAGACCAAACACAACAAAATAACATCTAAAGCAACATCATATGTAGTCCTCTAGTTAACATGTTAAGGGTTAGAATGAAAAATACAAAGGATAGAGTTTAGAGCATCATATTCATCAAAAACAAAAGTGAAGATCAAAAGGATTCAATATGAAAGATTTCAAGTGGTAAAGAGGTTTTGTTGAACCTCTCATAGTGTTGAAGCTTAGTCTTTGTAGACATATACAATTTATTCATGAAAAGTAATGAAGTTAAGTTGTAGAGATTGGTGGCCATTATGGAGGTAGTTGGTGAAATTTATAGATGGATGAGGAAATTTATTAAATTATAATAATATTTAATGTCTATGACAACTCTATTAAATAAGTTTTACTACCCCACTCAGCCAAGAATATAAGGATTTATACCCACAAGGTAGTCATGAGACAGACCAAGCAACCACTTAATGGTCTAAAGTCAAAACAAGAGATAGAGATTCCTAAGAGATTATATGATGTTTAAATGTGATTGTAAGTGCATTTAATCACCCTTTTAAGTCCTCAACAACCAAGTTTTCACACCAAGGGTCTTAAAGGCTACTCATACATAGGCAATCTTTGTGATCAAGGAATTTGACAAAGAGAGGATGTTAGATCAAGTTTTAGTCCATAAAACCATGAAATAAACACACTAACATACTAACATCTCTAATCCTATATATTAGGGAGAGCTTAATTAATAAAAAACAATTTAAAATCCAAATTAAATGCAAAGAACAACAATGTTTACCTTCCTTGAGAGCTCCAAATGATTTCTTCATTTAGCTTGCTCAGCTTATGCATAAGAAGTCTTCATCAATGACATATGGATAACATAATCTCCTTTATGCACCATTTTTGAATGATTGGATTGATTGATATGGCTTGGATCAAATTCAACATTATAACACTAGGATTTTAGCTTCATGAATTTATTCCTACATTAGAAATCTACTTTGCTTGAGCTCACTAAATGAAGAGCTCTAAGCTTGATTTTATAGGCTTTCAAAACCATTAGAATGGGATAAATCTGACCATGGTTGATTTTATTAATTTTGGTTGAGTTTGGCATATTCCTAAAATATTTTTTTATATATTTTCATCAAGTGACCACTCCCAAAGGTAATGCATGTGTTCTATAATGTTATAAGATGCTCTTGAGTTTACTTTTTAGTAAATGATTTAATTGATTTATTAGCTCATGGGTGAACTCAATTAGGATTTAAATTTTATTTAACTTGATAATTGATTTTGATTAGGGTGTGAAAGTTAATTAATTATTTTTAGACATTTGGTTATTTGCTTGATTTTGATTAATTCAATGTGTTTATTTGTCTTGTTCAATTGATTTAATAGGCCAAATTAATATAATGCAATGTTTTAGAACTAAATTTGAGACTAATAGAAATTCTTGGGCAAGGTATTCAATGATTGGCAAGAATTGGTCTACATTTGGATATGAAGCCATTAGTGGTCAAATTTACATGTCTATAGTTAGCCTCTATTTAGGAATATATTGCAAGATGTAAGCATAGTAACATATTTTCAAACAATAAAATGGTTCTTTATGCTTATGAATGCAATGGTAGTGATTGAAATGTAGATGCCCCTTTGAAGGAGTGGTTAGCAAGTGGGTTAGAAAATGATCCCTTTAAATAAAGAAGCAAAATGAGGGGACAAAAAAAATGAATATGATGGGGTGACAACATAATTATTTACCAAAAGTTGGGAAAAATCATTGAGAAATGCAAGTGGCATGGTTTAAAATGGTTTTCCCAAAGGCAATTATATGCATTGTACCTTGATAGTGGCATCATGATATGATAGCACAATGATTTTCTCGAGTAGGTGATATAATAATTGAGATGATGGAGATACCCTAGTTAGGATAGACAAATAAGAAATGAAAATTGGTGATAACATAATGATTTACCCTAGCAGGTGATATGATCATTGAGAATGCATGTGAGATGATGTACAATGTTGATGTAATATACCCTGATTATTAAAAAAAATTAATGGTTGATGATTGTTAAGTTGATATAGAGGATAAATATGAATTAGGTAAACCTTCTAGTAGGGATATGCTTGTCTAAACTAACAAAGGTTGAAATTATTTCATTACTTAATTACTCTATTTAGGATATGATTGTGTATTGGATTGGAATTATTACTGAGGTCAGTGTTGAGGAGATGGTGATGCCGCATTAATGTTGTAAACCTCTCAAATCTGATTTTTTACATATCATTTGATGGTAGGCCTCATGATAGAACACCATAGGGTATTGGCCAAAATATATATAAGGACCGACTCCTGATATCCAATACTCAATGGAAAATAATTGCACCAATGATAAAAACCAAGATGCCAATGTAGATGTTTAAATATGGATAGATTCAAGAATAATGTGCAAATAATCACCTAATAAAAACACATAGATTAAATCAAGGCCATAGTGATAAAAGAAAATAAATAAGCACACAAACAAATAAACAAGCAATGCAAATAAAGAAACAAACAAGTGTTAGTCCTTATGTTAGTATGAACAACATGATGAACATTTCCCCTAGAAACTAGGTAACAAATAAAAAAATAAATAAGATGGGAGAATAGAATAAAAAAAAGGGGGTGGTTGAGCTATCTCCATATGCATTAGGTAAGTGGATGTTGCCTTCATAGTTCATGGATATGATGATCCATTAAAACTTTAGGCTAAATGTAGTTCTCCTAAGAAATGGGAAGAAATTAATGATTGATAGAAGACATGATGGATGTGATAGAAGAATAGGGATGAACTCTCAAAATGGTGATAGCATAGGATAAAAGGCTAAAAAGGATGGGGAAACTAAGGAACAAGTGGTTTGTTTGTGACTTAGTGAGGGTTTCCAAAATCCTTAAGGCAAAGAAGTGGTAAATGTTTTTGGTTTTTATAAATGATTTTTAAATTTATTTGGAATTTTTGAATCATCTAAACTCAATAAGGAATGATGAGACACTAAAATAGTACAATATCATAAAATGGTGAGAGCGTTATAACTTGAAATGATGTTCACAAAATGGTGAGAGCATGAGAACATGAAATGATACCAGTAGAATGGTGAGAGTGTGGTTGAAGGGGGATTAGGTTGACCTTAATGTGAATCAAACATGACCCACATATTCCCAAAATGGTTTTACTTCATATTAGGTCACCTCAAAACAAAGGAATCTAACTAGTGTAGTACCTAATTCAAATAAAATAGGCATAGTTGGTATAATGGCATAATACGACATAGGAATGGCTAGGTGATATGTCAAGGCACAATAAACAAATGTTACTCCTAGTTTTCCCATAGGTAGTTATAACTAGGATACAATTGATAGATCAATGTTACCAATTTGTCCCAATAGGTGATATAATTAGTATCAAGATTGGTGAACAATGATTTCCCCCAACAGGTGATATAATAAATCTCACATAAAAAAACTTGATAAGAAGGGAATAAGAAACAAAGGATGAAACTACCAAAACTTCTATCATACTACTTCAAAATACTTCCTCTATTTGAAATGATTGAAATAACTGCTAAAACTAATCTAATTCTATATGCTGAAAATGTGAAAGCAATGGATGAACCGAGGTTAAATGATCAAGGTTGATAAGATTCAAAACATGTTTGGTCGAGTAGGAATGGAATGGTTAGATGAGATATGATATAATAATGATTGATTAGGATAATTATTAGTTTTATAGATTGGATAAAATGATAAGAGGATTGTCCCCAAGTGATAAAATGAATGGTTAGGATATGTGATAATGGAAAAAGGATTGATAACTTGATATTATATGACACATGTTTGGGTTTGTCCTAGGTATGATAAATGATTATGTTTTTCTTTCTAAATTAGAGATACACATCCTAATCAACAAATGATGCAATTAAAATACTCAATCATGTTAATTTCTAGCCCACACCTTGTCTGTATAGATATTCTATCAAGAAATTATTGAAAATTTAGATGCGAATGATGTTCTTATGATCTTTGTTGGTCATTAAATTTTATTCCTTCAAACTTTGAGACAAGGTATATTTGTAGCCTCTAAAAAGGAAAGTATAGTTGTGGATGGTAAATATGGATAAATTTTGGATGATAGGTTTGATTTGGAGATGTAATGATGAAAGATAATAGAATGAATAATGGATGGAAAAAAATGAAGATCAGCTCATATAAGCACACATAATGTTTTTGATTCAAAATTTGACATAACTTTGGATGTGGTGGGGCTAAATACTTTTGAATATTCTCCTAATAAAACCACTAGATTCTTTTATTTTTAGGCCTAAAAGTAGCTACCATCTGATTAGGCTATAGATAGGAAGTTATTTTCATGTTATCTTTGATAATGTCTTCATAAAGTAATGAATAACTTTTATGCTTAGCTATTGGCACCTTGATGAGGTTTTCACCAATGAAGTTTTCTTGATTTTCCCATAGTCCCTCTGAGAAAGATTAACTAAGGAATATTGAATTTTGGATTTTATTATCCCCTAACACCTTCAAAAAGGTTTCACTAGAAGATGATGAGTTTTGACTTTGATTTCCCCATAACACCTTCGAAAAGGTTTCATTAAGAAATTATTTATCTACTATATGATTATGGTCTTATCCCCCTTACTTTTCTTAATCTAATATGTCACCATAGATGTAGTTCAACAAGGTATGATTTTGTTGGTCTAAATCAACACTTATGGGATATGGAATGTCAATGACATGGATATGATAGTTAGTTGTAATGGTATGTGGAATGGTAATGGAATGGGAAGAGGCTACACAATGCTCATAGAAGATACTAGGAGAACTTGTGTCAATGTTGAATTAATCATATTCAAAAACTATAGAAGGATCACAAATGTATTTTTATTGAAGGATCATACATAAACAATGTTATAATATTCATGAACATCTTACGTATCTGAATCTGATTCAAACTCAAGGACTCTAAATCCAAGGTCAAGATTGATGTTGATTCTACTTTTGATACTAAATATGATCTCAATTGAAGAATGGAACTTAACTATAATTATGATTCTTCATCTGATGGGTACTCTACTATAATAATGTTTTATTGAATGTTTGGTATTAGATAAGTAATGCCATGTGATTGTATAACAAGCTCCATAAAGACTAATTTGTCATAATGAGACTCCTCTAAGATGGGAAAAATGTCAAGAGACAACTCCTTCAGGACTGACTTATTAAAGGGAAGCTCTTGAAAAATAGGCATATGGTTGAGGTAATGATTTTTCTAAAGGTAGTTATAATCATTAAGAAGTGGCTTAATAAAGACTATCTCATCAAAGTGAGAATCCTTGATAATTGGTATAAGATCAATAGGTGATTCATCATAAGTTGACTTATCACAAGTGGTTGTTTCAACAAATGCATCTTAAATTGGTTGGTTTTCTTGGATTTAGTTTTTAATGAGTTGGAAAATACTAGTTTTGAACAAATTTTGGTCTTTAAATGATTAGATTGGTTGAGGGATTGATTATACTAGTAGAGGTTTTGGTTGGATTGGTCAGGGTTTTAGTTGAATTGGTTGGGGTTTAGGCTAAATGATGGGTTGAGGCTGAGTGATTGGATGAGTTTTAGGCTAAATGATTGGTTAGGATTGTAATTGGATTAGTTGATATTTAGGATGGATTGGTTGGGGTTTTCTAAAGTAGGGAATGATAGTCACTAAATGAAGAATGGCTGGTAGTTGGATAATGAGTGGACACTATGGAGCTTGATTGCTCGCACAAACGAAAGGATGAGGTCTTAGAATAGAAATGGTAGGGAACTGTGGAGCTTGATTATTCACATAAACCAAAGCATCCAAGTCCTCCCCATAAACCATATCATCCCAGTCAAGGTCTTGAGTTGGCCTATAAGTTGATCCTTACCTTTATTCTCTATATTGATTATTGTAAGGAGGGTATGAATCTATCTCCCAAAAAAAATTATCATTGTCAAGATCTATACCTTATTATACCTCACCAATCATATCATCCCAATTGAGGCCTTGACTTTGGTCCTCAATTTTATTTATGTAAGGTGGATAAAATTCCATCTCACAAACCATATTATCATCAAAGGGGTCTTGAATAAAGCCATAAAAATCAAATCCATTTTATGCATCCATTCTATCATAATTTGGATTGTACATGACTCCACCATAAGTGTAGCTAGACATATCCACACCAATAAAGAAATATCCAAAAACAAAAGGGCTTAGAGTTTTACAAACTCTAAAAAATTATGTCCAAAGGAAAAAAATTTCAAACTTGGTCTAACTTGGTCAAAAGGGTAGAGCTATATCTCCAACATGGTCTAAAAATAGAGTTATATCTCCAAAATAGTTTGTGCTAAAACTTGGTATAAAATAGTTTAACATCAAATATCTAATGTCAAATTTCATACACATAAAAGGTTAAGGATCTGAATAAAATTAACATGTCAAAGTCTAGGCCAAAGTGTTCCAAATAAGGTCTAAACTAGGAAAGGTAAAAGTTGAGTTGGTAGGGCTTTTGTCCAAATGTGGAGTCAAAATCTAGGCTCAAACAAACATGATTTTCTAGGACTTTTAGCCAAATGATGTCAAAATCTAGAATTTAAAACAAAGGATAATAGATTTAATTTAATCTAAAAAGGTTTGAACAACTTTGAAATAGACCCAACACACAAAATAAAACCTAAACATGATCAGTTGGTATAAGCCATACGGTAAAAGACACCTAAATTAAAGATTGTGTTTTCACAAATAAAGGCATAAACAATGATGAGGATAAGCTGAATGAATAAACAAGTGATATTTTTCAAATTTGTGCAATTGATTAACCTAAGTTATGCAACCCAAAAGAGAAATATTTTTATATCAACCCCTACAAAGTGAGGCCTAAACAAATATCAATAAATATTTGAATTTAAACTTAGAAAGGTTAATTGAAAACTCAATGATTGAAAACTATGACTGGACTAAACAGGCTAGACAAGATTGGACAACATGACAGTGCATAAACAAGGTCCAAATAGCATATGTGACATGGTTTTAAATAATGGTTTTAATATAATGGTAAACAAGTCTTGAAACAAAATGAGTAGCCTAACGATGTAAGCATGCTCTAATGATGTGATCAATGTTTTATTTTAAAGACTCTAAGGCATAAATTTGATAATGATTTGGGTAGCATAATGATACCTATTTCATTCAAGTGATACACATATAAATAAGTTTAGCAAAAAATTTAAGGCACAAGGGTGGTGTAAAATGGCTAGCATAATGCCTCTTTGATTAAGGGGTGACGTATAAACAAACTAGTTTTTGACATGGTTTATAAACAAACACATTATTTTTAGTCTTAAAACATCAAGCAATAAAATGACAAAACACAAGTAAATCATCCAAATTCTTATCAAGGGTGTGGCAAAGTGGGGTTGAATTGAACTAATTATTTTGTGAATGTTATAGATAGATCAATTACACAATGAATTTCACACCAAATGGTGCAAAAGAAGTGAACTTTAATTAGGTGTTTATGACACTTGGCTTGTTGTAAAAAGGTCTTTCCCTTTTTGAAACCACTATATCCATCTCTTATTCAATGTAGTGTGATGTCCAATGTGCAGATACACCCTGGTGCTTAACCCCAACATTAAAAAGTGGTTTAACCACTCAAACCTCTAATCCTAGTGGGGGTGATGAAGTCAATGCTAGGAGATGAAACCTGAGATTAAAGCTTCCCTAAATAACTTGTGGGAGGTAATTAAGTCCCCCTCACAAGCCAAGATGTAAGAAATAAATGAAACAATAGAAAGACTTTATGGTCACCTCCAGATTACCTAATACTATTGCAAGTTTTTAGGGAGGGCTTTAAACAAAATTATTTCCATGTCTTGGAATAGGATCAAAGATTTATGATATGGTACTTTTGATTCCAAAAATTCACTAAAAGGGATGAATGGGAGAGCATACATGCACATCTCTTTTCGCTAAAACACACAATTATCAAGAAAGTTTGTAAATAATTAAAGTAAAGTTAATTTCATTACACCAAATTTAAAGTGTTTGATTAGATTCATTGCTATCCCCTTATATTTATAATGCAAAAAATGAAATTATTGCAAACCACCCAAAAATAAATTGGCACTTTTTATCCCAAAAGTTCCCTAAAGGGGACAAATGGGAGAGCATACATGCATAACTCCTTATTTACTCCAACAAGTTTAGACTAAAAAAATAATGAAAAAATTTGAAAAAACTTTCAAGTGTATTCAATTTTATAGCACTAAATGAAATGTGTGGTGGTGTTCTTTTAGCCCCTTGGCTTTAAGTTATGAATTTTGAAAGAAACCAATAAAACACCCTAAAAAAGTTTCTTTAAACACCAAAATGAAATATTCTTAGGTTTTTTTAGACATACAAATGAAGTGTGAAAAGACTAATTTAGATTTAAATGGTCTTCTTCAAATATGTCCTACAAATAAAAGGTCATAACTTCATTTAGCCTTGAAGCTTATTTATCAAATGAGACAAGCAACTTTGAAGGGTAAAATCTATCGACCCGAAGGAAAAAACCCAAAAAAGCAAACATGTTAGGTTAGAAAAAGGTTATGAAAAATATTTTTTTAAAAAAACTCAAAAACTCAAAAAAAAAAAAGCCTATGAAACATTTTAAAAATAAGTTATAAGGTTAAAAATAAGAAAACCAAACACAAAAATCATAAAACCCTTTCAGTCAGTAATTTAAACATAACTTTTAAAATATAAATTATTTTGTCACAAAATATTTTTAGGATATTTATATGTCTAGGACTCACCTCTCTTAAAAAATTTAGGTCAAGAAAGAGAACAACAAAAAAGTTATTATCTTTGTACTAACCATTTTTACCAAAAAAATAAAAAATAGAAAGTGACAGTCACTAAAAGAGTTATAACTTCTAAAATATAAAGATATGTTTTTTGAAATTTTTAGAGAATATGAATAAAATATTTATCTATACTATTACAAAAATTTATAAAAAATTATTGATTAAATAAAAATTTATTAATTATTTATGGTCCATTTTTACTTTATCAAAGTAAAAACAACAAAAAAGTAATTAAAACTATGAATACAAATAAATTCATGGGTTACGCACTCATAAAGATAGTTATATAGGGCATGCCATTTATGATCAAAAAATTTGACAAATATAGGAGGTTATATCAAGTGTTATTCAATAAAAACATGAAATGAACGCACTAACATACCAACATCTCTAAGTCTAGATGTTAGGGGGAGCTTAATAAACAAACGACAATTGAAACCCCAACTAAAATGCAAAGAATAAAAATATTTACCTTCCTTGAAAGATACAAATGATTTACTCATTTGGATTTATTAGCTTATGCATAATAAGTCTTCATCAATGACATATGGATAACATCATCTCCTCTATGTACCATTTTTGAATGCTTGGCTTGATTGATATGGCTTGGCTCAAATTCAACATTATAACACTAGACTTTTAGCTTCATGAATCTATTCATGCATTATAACTCTAGTTTGATTGAGCTCCATAAATAAAGAGATCTAAACATGATTTTATAGTTTTTCAAATCCCTTAAATGGGTTAAATCTGACCATGGTTTAGTTTATTAACTTTGGTTGAGTTTGGCATATTCATAGAATATACTTTTAGATATTTTCATCAAGTGATAACTCACAAAGGTAATGAGTGTGTTCTAGAATGTTCTAAGATGATCTTGAATTTATTTTTTAGAAAATGACTTAATTGATTTATTATCTCATGGGTGACCTCAATTAGGATTTGAAATTAATTTAACTAGTTAATTGATTTTTATTAGGGTGTGCAAGTTAATTAATTATTTTTAGGCATTTGGTCATTTGTTTGATTTTGATTAATTTAATGTGTGTATTTCCCTTGTTTAATTGATTTAATAGGCCAAATTGATGTAATGAAAGGTTATAAATATAATTTGAGACTAATATAAATTCTTGGGCTAGGTATTAAATGATTGGAAAGAATTCATCTAAAGTCAGATATGAAGCCATTGGTGGCCAAATTTACATGTCTATAGGCTTATGCATTAGAAAGGTAGATGGAATAATAACTATTGAACAAGGTACCAAATGAAAAGAATAATAAATATATGGGTGACATGATAGGGCATTCTAGTATTTTAAGGATCATATTTGAAGTAAGAATAATAGGACATAATCTCTTAGGGTTTCACACTTTTAACTGTGCCTGAACCCTAGAGGATTGTAAATATACTATGCAGGGTTCAATGATGATTATAGACATTAAAATGAGATCATATATGGTATGGATGACCTAAATAATCTCATTTAAGGCCTCAAACACACCTATTCATCTCACCTTGATTAGGGAACTCAATTAAAGGGCCTTAAGAGAGAAATATAAGCATGTAGGGTACCAAATGAGTTATAGGAAAAGAGTGAATTTAGAGATATGGGACTGGAGAGGGACTAATTGAATTACCTAAGGACTATACAATGATATTTAGACCTATATAAGCTAAAGATAATAAGAAAAGGAGGTCACATTAGAACCTCAAACATAGTCATGTAGTCTGCAGGTATTAACATGCGTGTTCGGACAAAAATGATTGTTTAAGGCACTAATAGGGACAATAAAGCCTTCAAATTTATAGGAGAATGCCCTCATGAGTGATAAAAGGAATCCATATTCTTGTCTTGGTGAGAAAAATAGATGTTTTATCTCAGACCAAGGCATATCTATGCAAACAATCAAGTGGTGAAACAAGAAAAATCAAGTCTCAAGAGGTATGCTGCAAGGTAAATTAGAACCCTCAGTCAGTTTGAATAAGTAAAAAATGATGTAAAATTCCTAAATATTCCTTCAAAGGGGTGTATCACTTAAGGATATAGTTAGTTAGCTTAATGATATGCCTCAAACACACTCACATAGGCCTACCTATACACATTAGAGCCACATCAAAACTCTTTCAAGATCCTATATTAGGTGGTATGATCAAGTGGTGGGCCATGATGATGTAAAGGACATAATGAAGAATTTTTATATGAAAAAAAATTGTGGAAACATTAGAAAAACCTCAAAATCTTACTCAAAATACCCAACCTTTCACATAGGTAGTTTAGAGCCCATCTTCACATGCTCACCCACTCCACCACAAGGACCCTTAGATCCAAAGCTCCTAGGGGAATTTAAGTCATCCTATACACCAAAAATTCAATAAAATTTTATTGGAATTATGGGGATAGATTATATGAACAATTGCTAAGAAACTAGGCACTCAAAAATGGCCTATAGATGACCCTAGGGTCACCTTTAGACATTTGTATCTTCATCCATCCTTTACATGGGAGTCTTACCAATTAAATTAAGTTAAGGAGGTCAATACCCTTGAGATTTAGGACATTTTTTTCTAGCTTAGACCTCTATACTTCATGAACTATCCTTAAGACTCCTGATCAGTCATAAACCTCCTTAAAACCCTAGGTAGACCCAATCTGATAAAACTTGGCATTTTAGCAACATAACACCCTAAAAGGACTTGGTCAGATTATGGAAGGTCGAGATCAATTATAGGGGATTCACCTGATGGTACTTGACCATATGAACATTGTATTGAATCCTTAAAAATAGGCTATTTTATAGAGTTTTGATCAAACTCAAGGGGATTTAAGAGTTCTTAATGATTCTAATTCTTGGAATATAAATTATGAGACTTAATCCAACATCCCAATGCATGACATTCTCAATAATTCAATTATAGAGGTTTCTAAAAGTACACCCAAAATTGCTAGTCTACAAGTGCTTGAGAAAGATGAACCAATCAAATTGGAGAAGTGAAGTTTCAAGTTCCTAATGTATTTCTAAGCCTATTACATAGTGGAGGATGTTGTTTCTAACATGAAACATATTTGTACATAGGTTTCTAATATTTTTTGTAGATCTCCAATGGATGATAAGTTTCAACACTTAGCCAATTAGGCCTAATAGACCTAATTGGCCTAATTGGTCATCAAAGGAAGTCAAATTGGCATTGGAACACTAGTGGAATGAGTCAAATAAAAGGTTTCATGCTTGCTTGAAGTGGATTCTTGATTATAAGTTCCTTTAAATATGTCTTATTCATATTTACCTTCTACCCTATCCACTCAATCTAACTAATTCCCATCTTAACTCAAACTGTAGCTAACTCACTTGGATACACAAATCAATGTAAACCCATAGGTATCTTATCTTAACTTTATCTATGAGCTCAAAATATTACTCTATGAAAAAAGAATTATTTATTAAATTTACCTCATATATACACTTAATACATCTTAAAATAACTATATAGACCCATTTAGATCATTCATTTCTTGATTGAAATCTCTATATTATTCATTTACTTGTTGGCTTGTGCACCTTTCTTTATAGCCCTTTTCCTCTATATTTTGGACATAAAATACCATATGTTATCTCAATAATTAACATAAAAAAAGAATTAGATACCCATTATTCATTTATATAACATACCTAAAAATCTCATGAGGTTACTTTGTATGGACTTGTACTTCCTTCTTTAGGCCCTGCTCTAATTAGCCCTCCTTTCATGCAAACCTCCTTGTCCTAAGAAAAGTATGTAATTTGTGAAAAAAATAAGAACCTTTAAAGATACCCATTACCTATTTATAGGTGAATAAAACATTTATCTCACCCTTCCTTTCGATAAAAACCATTTTTCTAGATAGGCCTACTCTTTCTTGGCTTGCATACACCTAGATCTCACTTTTGGTTGTCTTTTTTCCATACTTGTTCATACTATATCAACCTAAAAAAACATCCAATATTTTGGTAACATATATAATATAAATATTAAAAAAATTAATGCATTTTAATGGTGGAAACTCATTTTATAGATCAAACCCTAGTTTTAGGGCTTGACCAATATAGGACCAAGAGCAGAGATATTTTTATTGTGAGAGTTTGAGGATGTCTAAAGGGTTATAACCTATTTTTTGAGGTCTATATAAGTGTCCTAAAACTTTATAATTTACCAAAATTTACAATATATACCTTTGATCAATACAACAAGGTAAATTTGGTTTCTTTTCACTGGGTATTCATGATAGTCAATAGGGTTGTGAAGGGTTTCTTCTCATTTCTTATGGTCATTAGTCTTCCAAAGTAATATAAAATCATAATAGTAAATTTTTATAACTATATTATTCTTCATACTAATGTTATTATGCTAAGATTAATCCATTTTTTTCTTCTAACATGTAAATTTTATACATTTGTCTGTCCTTGTCACCTCTAGACCTGAGCCAACTTTTGGGGTCTTAAAACATCAAATGGGTTTATAAAGCCTATTTATTATTATTTTAGGTCTATGCTTACCTCACAGACCTATCTACATTTTATTATAATATCCATTCAAGCATTTACATGTTTATCTACCTTGGATAGTGGACTGTAGATATGCTTGCATGAATACCCTATTCATACCCTATTTAGGATTCTTTATTCACTTCAAAAGTTATAGAACTCTTTTCCACAAGATACAATATCCAATGGTTTCCTAATAGATTTTAATAGGTTATTCATATATTTTTTATACCAATATATGTTATTGTGTCCTTAAGCTCTTATAAAATATACACACAGATCTACATACTATGTAAGTCAAACCTCTTATACATGAGAGCACCATTTTTATATAATAACATGAAAATAAAATATTTTTCTTCTTAATAAATAAATAATACTTAAAATATAGGATTTAAAATATCCCATGCTTATTATATAATTCATGTCTTCTCATTTTGTTCACATGCAAACTCCTCTTTCTCCCTCACATTGTTACATACCTTGATCTCTTGATTCACCTCTTTATCTCTCTTCCTCTCTTCTCTACATACCTCATCTTCTTTCATTCCATATATTACTCTTTTTAAATATTCTCCTCTCTACTACATCCATCTTGGGATCAAAATATAACTAGGAAGATTCCCTAAAAAACATCTATGGTTGGAAGATTTCAACCATTCCCTTGATTTTCTCAACAAGCTTACAATGTGTGATTATTTCTAACTAAACCTTTCCACTCTTTTTAATTTTAAAAATTATAATTACTCTTCTTTAGACAAAATTTTGGAAGGAAAATATAATAATTTGAATTTGAATTCAAACATGACTAAAGCCTGCATGCCTAGTGAATATTAATCCCAACTTAACCATGTCTAGCATGAAGATGTTTTGAGATGCTCCTACATCAATAACCTCAAGGTGAAATATTATTATTTAGAAGTATTTAAAGGAAACATTCTAGTCCCTAGTTAGTCCATTAGTGTGATTTGAGACCAAGTTGAGTGGACAAATGAGTTCATGGTGTATCACCACACTTTAGAGTAGGTTTTTATTCCTATGCAAACTCCTTCACCCTTTTCATCTCATTAGAGTTTATATTTTAGAGAAAGAACATTGAATTATCAAACCATGGGATTTATCCCCTTAGAATCTAGAGGTTTGTCCTAATAGTAGGTGACCCACAACCTAAGATCATTCCCCATGTTGGAATAAGTTTGAGTAGAGGACTTGAACATTTCTCTTCTCAGCTAGGGTACAACCTATATCTCCAATAAGACCAATGAGATTATGAAGACCAATTAAAGTTTGTTAACAAAGCTAGAGATGTTTTTGAAAGATAAGGGAAGGTTATTCAAGTAATGTCAAGGACAAGGTGATAAATTGTGTATTATGAGTTCATATAAAAGTGGTATGCATGATCTTATGTGGAGCATGTGTCTAAGATGCCTCTTAGTTTCCTTGTTCATGTGTGTTGAGTTTTTGGTTATTGAAGATGGTTGAGATATTTCTATGATTTAAGCTCATATCTAGTTGATTAGATCGTAGTGTTAGATTGAAGACTTAATAAGATCTTATATTCAATTCAAAAGTTGGTAATGGTTGTTAGCTTCATACAAAAAGGGTTGATGACCTTTGGATGAGGCCACATGGGCCCTAGAAGGTTAGTTGTTGCATAAAATGTGTTGGTCATCATTAACAGCCCATATATGGGTGAAGTTATCTTCATTCAAGGTATGGTATTCATGTGAGTTTTGTATTTATTTTAAATATTTGGTTTGTGGTTTCAAGTGATATGATCTATGTGAATCATGAAGTTAATCGGAGTTAACTTGGGTCTCTTTAGAAGCTTGAAGAGAAGTATGTATGTAAAAATAGGGAACTTGCTTATTCTATGAGTGGTTAGGTCCAAGGATCAGTAGAATATGTGTGGATGACCTTGTGAGAGTGTATATGACCCTTTGTCATTAATGTCAAAGGGGGATAAATACTCTATTGGGAGAAATTATATCTTGGAGAGATGAGATTGATCTACTTTTCTAGAGTGTTTGCCATCAATGATAAAGGGGGAGATTATTGAGGTATGTTTATGTTAGTGTGTTTGTGGTATTAATGTTGTAATTGATGCCAATGATAAATTGAGTGGTTATTCATGTAAAAATAATCCTTAGGTCAAGTGTTGGCTCATAATAAGGTGGCTCATTGATATGAACATGATTGTTTGAGCTTGTTAGTGTGATCTCTGAAGTGATCCAATGGAGTGTCTTATGAAGCATAGTGAGGAATGATGAAATGAGTGATTAAAGGTATGTGGAGTTTTTTTATAGTAATATTTGAACATGGAATAAGGTTTCTTTTCATGATATTGAGTTTTAAAGTGCATCTACAATGGAAAGAAGGTCTCAAAGTGGTACGGTACCTATTAGGTATGTTTGATGGCCTAGTTTGTAAGCATGGAAATGGCTTGTAGAGGCATGGTGATGATGACATGGATATGTATGATATTAAGTGTTTACAATGAAGTGTTATATAAAGTGATAAAGATGTTGATTCAATTAATTTACTCTCAAAGTGAGTCAAAGGGATATGTTCTTCATTAGTGGTCTTCTTATAGACCTTACCTTAAGACCCTAGGTGGTAGAATGAGGTGTCATGATTAGTTTTGGAGGATTTCAAGATCATGTAATCATGGATTGAGGTATGATATGTTTTTTAAATAATAATCATAAATTTTCAAGTCCTAAGGTGAATCAAAAAGCATGAAATAGTGTTTTGAAGTCTTTCGATCTCACAGAAAAGGTCTCCAAACCTGAGAAGGTTTTTCCTATGATCATTGTCATGTGTAAAATTTTCATGGTATCCTAATACTTTGAGGAGAGATTGGGAAGTGTCATGGCTAATATCTATAGGAATTATTTTGGCATTTTATGGGCAATACTAAATAAATAATTCTTAATACTAAAATAGGTCTAAAATCCTCCTTAAACCCTCATAATGACCTAATAAGGAAAATATTGTTGGAAATAACCTAGAATGAATTGGTAAGGATATTTTGATTATTTAATAATGTATAATACTCATAAAAGTACCTCAAATTGGAATTAATTTTTTAGGATAGTGAGTGAAACCTACATGAAAATGCTTATTTCTAAATAAATTGATATAGAAGACAAAAGTTTCATTAAACCAAGTATGAAAATGGATGACTGAAGAATATAGATACTCATTTTATGTCCATAAATTTATTTTATCAATTTATATCCTTTATTTCAAATTTTTTGGTCACTCATGTTAACCTATTGCTAAATTGGGTTAATGGTGAAGCTAGTGAGAAAAACTACGAAATGTGAGAATGTGTTTAGGCATGAGTTGCAATGGATTAGGAATAGATATAATTTATTGATGTTATTTTTTAATACCTATACTTCATATTAATTTTTATTTTATTTTTTGAATTTCATTGAAATTTTTTAAAATAGTGTTCACAAAATGACTTGTCTAAGTGAGTTAAGACAGTGAAGGAGTAAGGTTTAGAGTTTGATATATGTTCTATATTTAAAAATAGATCTTTGTACCTTTTTGATTTGATATGTTATAAATATTTATAAGGATAAAATTCATGCATAAATACTTATTTAATATGTCTACAAAGGTGTTGGAAGTCATGTTCACTATGACTGGTTCTCAAGGCAAAAACATAGTTTTAAGTGAGGATGATGATTTGAATGATATTTTCACTTAGCTAAAGCATCTCATGAATATGATGTTTTTTTTTAATAAATATTTAAAATATAAATGATTTATGGATGGATTTTAATCACTTTAAATATTTTTAATTTGGAAGCCAAAAATGATTATCTAGTTGTGTAAGGGATGTGAAAGAGAAGCTTAACAAATTGGTCTATAAGACCAATCATTGAAAATAGAACAAATGATATATCTATTTTATGATGTTATATATATATATATATATATATATATATATATATATATATATATATAAACTATTAATTTAAATTATATGTCTTGGAAGTGTCTTTACAAGAGCTAAAGACAACATTCTACATGACTTTGTTTTTGGAGCTACAGGTAGTTTTCTATGTGTTAATGAGTTTGAAGTTCTTGTGTTACTTTGACTAGTTTGGAAGTGTACCAAGAATATGGTGATGAATTATATGTTCCATGGGATTTAACTCATTAATTTATAGTTTTTTAAAGTGTCTTTACAGTTGTTAATGGTCAATTGTTTATGACTGGGTTTTGGAGTATTTAAATAGTTCTAAGTGGTTATGTTGAAAGAGTGTGTTTGAGGTATTTTTACCTATTTGATGATGTAAAATGGAAATGTTTATGACCATTATGTCATGAATTTTTTTATTAATATGATTTTAGGACATGGTTTTTTGGGAGATTTGGTTGTATACTTTAGATATTCAAGGTAGACTTTTTCTGTGTGTGAAGGGCAAATGACAAGTAGACCTAATGGTATGGTTCAAGGAGTGATATAAGATAAAAGGTGGTATGGAACTATATGAATATTATAAAATGTATATTTTATCTATATTTGAAGTGTTTAATATGTTTTTTTAGGCTTAAGTTGTTCTAATATGGTCCAAGTTTAACATGTGCTTTAAGAAGACGTAATTGTATTAGGTCTCTATTAGGACTAATTATGGTTTTGGTCCTTATGAGTAATGAAAAACCTATGTAGTAGGTATTTCACTTATTAAATGTGTGTATTGAATTATTACAATGTTTATCCAAGTCTATAAGGTGTTTATCTGACCTAGGTGGGTGAGAACAAGAGTCAAGTATAAATACAAGGCTTAATAGGCATATTTGAGCAAGTTATGGTATGAGAGAATAAGAGAAGAAAATATATATTAGAGGAGAAAAAGTAAAAATTATTAGTCATGAACATCCATCAAAATTTATGCATATATATGACAAGGTTAGTTGACCTAGTAAGCCTAGAAAGAGGCATGTTTGATCGAAGAAGTCTAGAGGTTGTTTTGAGAGGGATAAAAGGTTGAGAAGGGATAATTAAGTTGATTGTCTATTGAGAGTTAATCAGAGCTGCATCAGAGGTGTGTTCTAGGTGTGTGATTGTGAATGTATTTTATATAAATAATATAGAGAGATGAATAATAGGTCACCATTTATTGGTTGAGGAATAAGGTGTCTTGAGGTGATCTAATTTATCTTGGTTGAGTTAGTGCTTAGTCAAGAGGGAGTGGGAGATAACTTATAGATTATAACTTTCATAGGTGTCCTTAAAGTTATTAGGTTGTTTCCAAGTCACTTAGGTGTTTGTATCCTCCTTGGAATTTGGATCTTGCTAAAGGACTAGTTGAGTTGGTGCTTGACTAGTGAGGGGTTGGTGCTCATTGTGGGGTTGGTACCTCACTAACTATTGATCCATTGATTATAAGATAGTATTAAAAGTGGTGTTTTAGTATTTTTTATCCCCCATGAGGGTTTACCACATATATATTGTGTTCATGTGTTATTTTATTAAGTCATACTCATATGAATGGTTGATTATGCATTATTATATTTCTTGATTAGTTTGAATGTTTGATAAATGATAAAGTAGAATTGAAAGAAAATATTATACAATAATTCACCCCCACCCCCCCTCATTAGTTGTGATTCAAAAAAGACAAAAACCTATCCATACTTTGATCACCATTTTAATATATCAATAAAAACATTCCATAAGTGAAACAACCACTACATAAGTCAGTCACCACTCATAAGTACCAAAACCACCATTAGGCGTAAAGGAGACCTAATGCAATTAGGCCTTCTCAAAGCTCATGTTTCACCTTGAACACATTGAAAAATATTAAGCCTAAAAAAATGATGAAAAACTTCACACATGCTTCAATTACACCCATTCTAATCTCACCTTATGTACCCAACACCATTTAGCTCATTTCACTCCTTGAACCACACCATTCGGCCTTCTCACTACCAAAAAGTCTATTTTGAATATCTAAAGCACATATTAAAATTTTAAACATAAAAAAATAACATGTATATAACCTACATGAACTCAGATTCATAATTATTTCTATTAGACATCACCATTTAGATCAAAAGACCTCAAACTGGCCACTTTCATATGCTCACTCAAAACTACAAATAGGCTTCAAAAACCTAGTCAAGAACCTTTGAATTTTTACACCTTCATAAGATTTTAACATTAATAAAAATAAATTAAAATAAACCTATGATACATATATAAAAATTTAATGTGTATTATATTCTTCAAATCTAGGCATAATTACTCAGGAACATCAATCTTATACTACATAGAAAACTGTTTGAATGCTCTAAAACACATGCATGGAAACAATGACTTAGAACACTTGTATATTAAATTTCATGAAATTAAAATATGTTTATATGATTCTCTATTATACATATAACAAATTTAAATAAATTTATCATAAGGTCAATACTAATATTGGTCTTATAAACCAATCTCATGGCTTCACCGTACACAAAAATCGCTATGTTAGATAAGTTAGTTTGAGATCAACTTTATTCCATACACAGACATGTTAAAATATTATAACAAATTGGGATATGTGTTACATGTATTTAAAAATATTACTATTTAATTGGATCCATCCATAATCCATGGAAACATATCACTAAACCCAATCCCACTTTTGCCTGGTTTTCTCACTATCTTCCTCATTAGGCCTTTTTAGTGATAGGCCAAATTATATGACCAGTTTAACATATTCTAAGTATATTAAATAATCTAAAAATTACATGTATAAAAAAAAAAGTCTCACATATCATCTTCCAATAATTTTCATGCTTTGACTTAGTTAATGTTGTTTGTTACATAAAAATACAAGAAATAAGGGTTTTCATATAGCTTCCACTCACTATTATAACAAACCAATACCACTTGGAGTTACTTGAGATAGTCATATACATGTTATAATCAAAAAAATATATCATACAAATCATTATAATCCATTTCCAACAAGATATTCCATAGTAAGTCATATTTAGGGTTTTAAGGCACTAAAAACTAGTTTTCATTCTTATCAATTGTTTATAAAGGATTACCCTTTAATTAAAAAACTAATGATATGAAATTTTTTCTAGGAACCTTCCATAAATTCCATGAAATTATTATTATATCATGAAAATGTTGCACATGCCAATGAGCATGAGGGAAATCTTCTCGATTCTGTAACACCTCATTCTAACACTTAAGAGACCTTAAAACCCACTATTCATGATTTATTATTTAGTATATAACCTAATACTTGGTCAACACACTTGAAAAAACATATAACACCTATGAAAATTATATCATGAGTTTTAACACCTTGGAAATTGAACTTGACCCCTCATTAGGCTATACCAGGTCTCTTTGCTCACTAGGCCTAAACTTGTAAGTTATACTTAGAAATTGAACACACCTTGAAACCTATTGAAATAATCTAAAAAAATCATAATCATGTCATAAAAACTAATACCATTCTCACACATTATCAATATTCTTCTCATAAGCCTTAGACTACTCACCTTATCATGCTACCAAGCTTGTGCCTTCTTACTAGGTCTCTTTATGCAAAGACTAATCCAAAAACTAACCTAAAAACCTCCTTTAAAATCTTATATACCTTATACACATGTTTACATAGCATCAAACATATTTTCACATGCTCTACCACTAATTTTTATCCTTCATAGATCTTGATAACACCTCAAGACTCCTCATTAGGTCAGACAAAGTCTAGGACTAGTTTGGTTGCATGTTTAGGGTTACGACCTTACCCCTAAAGGTTTACATTGAAAATTTCCTAAGGTTTTAAAAACTTCATATTAATTCTTGTTCATCCTTAGACATCCACTCATACTTATGTGTATCCATCTTACTAGACCACCATCTTTATACATATGCTCATGATATGCTAATACTCCTTAAGACTAGTGATCAAAAGTATGCTTACCTTGAATCTTGATCTTGACCTTGACATGTCTCAACCTTAGAAGAACTACTAGGCTAAATTCAAATTCTCTCTTGTCATAAGACTTTATTTTCACATACCACTTCACCATCCATAGCATCAATTTTGTCCTTGACATTAATGACATTCATCTTGACCTTGACATCAATGACAACATCAATGCCACAAAATGAACAATAGGAACATGCCTCAATAATATTCCCCTTTGTAATTGATTTAAAACACTCTAAAAAAGTAGATCATTCTTATTTTTCAATATGTATCTCTTCCCAAACTAGTCTTTCTCATAATCTTGTCTTTCTCCCCCTTTGAAATTAATGATAAAGGGTCATCTCTGACAATACTACCATATAATCCTTAGACTTGAAACATGATTTCTTCCAAAACAAGATCAATATTTATTTGATCAACAAAACATGAAATCAACACACAAAATTACCAAACCATGGTCCCCTTATTTCCTTGAGATATTTAGACACTATCATGAATGTGACTTAGTTTTATCAAGTCATAATATAAATTATTTGTAACCCATCTCTTGTAATCACATAAACATAATATTGATAAAATTTAGATCTGAAACAAGGAATACAAAGCTCCCCTTAAGACCAAGAATCATTCATGTTTTTTTCTCACTAGTTGAGTGAATCCATGAAGCCTAATGGAGTCACCTCTTATCTAGGGTACTAAAATAACATAAACTTATGAGATTCCTAGATCTCCGTGTCCTTACTAGACTAAACTTTCTTCATGATCCTTTTAGGATTGAATTCTGTAATCTCCATTTGAATAATATTCTCACTTGGTCTATTTGTCTTGATTCCTTCATCCATAATGTGAGCTCATAGGGAGAATTCTTGGTACTCATTTACATATGAACTATGCTCCACCATGGCAAGTAATTCACTTGGACTTACATACTAATCACCATTCACTGTAGTTACCTTTTGTCTCCATTCACTATTTTGTCTTGATAATCCATGCTTAAAAAACTTTTAAATATGATCAACCTTTTCGATAATTGAAACACACTATTCCTCTTTATGGAAACACATAATTACCCATACCTCTTGACTAATGACTCTCCTCATATCTCTATGCATATTCATTCTTGGAGGGTCTTCTATAATGCCTTTCTTTATGACCAAAATGGTTACATGAATAACAATAAACATTACAAGGATTTACATACATTATAACATTGGGCTTCCTAATATGATTAGTCTTAATTTTGACAAAACCATCATTCCTTGATTGAACATTGACATTTAAGGTCTGATTATCCTTAATCACATTAGTATTCTTCTTTTGGTCTCCATTAAAACTGAGTCCTATTTTGTCATAAGTACTTTTTTGACTACTCAAGATGTTGTCTAGATCATTGGTACTCTTTTAAAACTTCAAAAAGGAATTTAAATTACTTGATGCCTAATCCAACTCATCTCTCAAAGAATCCACTTCAGTTACATATCTAGCACATTTTTTTTCTTTAGCATTTAAGCTTATAGTTACAATCTCAATTTGAGTCTCCACCTATTTAATTATCTCTTCTTGTTCCTTGGATTTATTTCTCAATCTCTCTTCAAAAAAATTGATTTTCTCCTCATAATCTTTGACAATATACCTAATCACCTTATTCTTCTTCTTCACCATATTTGGTTATTTTAGAGAATATATCAACTCAACCTTAAAGTCCACCTCTTCTTCTTCTTCTTCATCTAAATCATTAGCAGTACCTCCAAACCACATGGACTCTTCTTGATTTGAATATCTTGCTTCATCATCCATAAAGATAACTTAATTGACATCAATATCAATGCCTCTATGGTCACTCTTAGAATCACTTCTCTCACTCTCATCAAATGAGTTGCAATCTTCCTTGGTGTAAAAGCTTTTTTTTGTTCTTGAAAAACTTCTTCTTGTAATCATAGTTTCTAAATATTTTCTTGCTCTTATCAAACTTTTAAGAATTTTTATCATCATCATGACCTTAATCATCCTTTTTATTATTCTTATGAGGTCACTTGTTAGCAAAGCTTCCAATTTCTCCATAATTAAAGCATTTGAAGTGAATCTTACCATTGTATTTACCTGAACCAATTTTTAACTTTATTAAAAACATAGCTATCAAATCATCATCATCAACGTTATACCTAACATACACCATATTTCCTTAGGAAATGAGGACCCACTTTTTTCATACTATGGTCTTGACTTTGAGCCCCGTATTCTATATGTTTGTGCAAAATTCTAGGAAAAGACTAATCATTGGCCTTCATACTTTATCAAAATGGTATTAGTAAATTATGTTTTTATCAACTAATTATTGAATTATTTCAAGGCTTATGTAATTTGTCTTTTTATACATATGGTTTTGAACTTATCCTATTGGTCTTTTTTAGGCTTTCTATCACAGGAATTCTTGTGGGATTTTTGGCTAAGGACTTATCATTATCAGATAAATTCCTTCAAACATTTTGTCTAAAATAATTTCTATGATGGAAATCATATTCATGATTTTTGCCACTGATATTTTTGAGATTGCCCTTCAGCCTTTAAGAAGTAGATATTTTAGGACTTTTGTCATGGATGAATTCCTTATGAAGTAGACCCTTTAGAATTTTACCAAGTAAAAATTACCCTTCAACATTTTGAAATTACCCTTCATGACTTTTGTTCCAAGACCCTTTTCCCCTTAGAACCAATTCCTTCAAACATTTTTTCCAAAATAAATCCTTTGATAGATATACATTAACCCTTTAAACTTACCCTTTGACATTTTGAAATTTCCCTTCAAAACTTTTGAAATAACCTTCAACCTTTTGAACCTGCCCTTTGAGCTTTGTGTAATATGTCATTCATCCTTTTTGTTATGGCCATTTTACTAATTGAATTCCTTTAGGACTTTTTAAATACCCATTTTCCTTGCTAAGCTACCCTTTGGTATATTTGTCATGGGCCCTTTTTACCCTATGAAGTATATCCTTTGAGATTTTTTCCCTATGAAGTAGACCCTTCAAAATTTTGACCTGACATTTTTTCCCTATAGAATTCCCTTTAGAATTTTCAAAAGTGCCCTTCAAACATTTTGAAAAAGACATTTTGGGATTTTTGAAGTGAAAAATTACCCTTTAAAACTTTATCCTAGGACCTTTCCCCTCTAAGACTTACCCATCGTGACTTTTATCTAGAGCATTTTTCCCCCTATGAGCCTATCCTTTAGGAATGTTTCCCTGGGATAGTTCTTTCAGAATTTGTATCTCAAACATTTTTTTCAATGCAAAAATCCTAAAATAATTCCCCCAAGGGCACATGCCTTTTGGAATTTATGAACTGACCCTTCAAACATTTTTAAAATGAGCCTTTGGCCCTTTTTGAAGTGACTACTTACCCTTTAGGACTTTTATCCTAGGCCCTTTTTCCCTTTGGCCAATTCCTTAGGACATTTTGTCTAAGAGATTATGTCCTTTGACCTAATTCTATCAGACATTTTATAGAAAACATCATGTCCTTCGGCCCTTTTGAGACCATCCCTTCGAACATTCCTTCAAATATTTTGTTTGAGATAATTAAGTCTTTAGGAGAATTGTTACATACATTTTGTTTCAAACAATCCCTTGATGTAATTATTACAAAATTTATGTCTCACACATTTTGTCTAATGAAATAATAATCCCAAAATAATTCCCCTTTAATAATTTTCCTTAGACCAATAGCATACTACCAAGTGTCACCCTTGCTTAGAGAACATTTTCATTATGTTTTTAGCTTAAGATTATTTTAACCCAAGTCCAAATCATATTATATTATTACTAAGACCTTAGGATATAATATTCATGAAGTGTACTTTATATTTATTTACCAAAGAATTATTCTAAGTCATTTTGTGCTTATACTTATAGGAGCATGAAGTCCCAAGGAAATGACATGTGTCAAACCTATGAGATTAAATTTGACAATCAAATGGATGCCATTGATGGTTGTGAGGATGTTATTTGATGATCATGTGAATCTCAAATTTAACCTAAATAATGGCTAATTTAGGTAATTAAATTTTATAGTCACATGGACATCATTTAAAGTCACAAGGACGTCAGTTGATGGTCATGTGAATGTCAAATTTAACCTCATAAATAACCTATTTAAATTCAAATTTTAAATAGACCCAATAGATAAATGGTTTATATTGATTCATATAGTTGATCCAATGATGTAATATCAATGTAGACTTTTTAAAGGTCTTGGATTAAGTAGAGAGTTGCCAAGTGGTATACATGCATAATCAAAGTTCAAGTTAAAAGTTCTAAGCTTAGATCTTATGGTGCATGTATGCTCAGGCCCATTTGAACGAATGATGTGAGAAAGAGTTAAAATTTCAAAGCTCTAAAAGAGTGAAAAGTTTCACCATTTTGGGAGCCTAGTACACATATTCAATGACCCCAAGAATAAGGAGAGAGCCTAGTACATAGAACCTAGAAGCCCTAAGTAGCTACCAAGTGGAACACATATGAATTAGAGAAAAATAAGGAGTGACAAGTGTCAAACAAATAGGATTTAATGAGCCAAAATAACTAAAATCCAATGAACCACATTAAACCAATACATAAGGATCAATGGTGTGAGTCCTAAATGGACTTTTAAAATATCTTAGACTCAATCAGGTGTTGACACATGTCACATTTCAAAAGCTAGCAAGGCATTATGGATAGAATACATAGATCTTTGGACACTTGAGATATATTTATCTATATACATTGGGTCTCATAGTTAAGTTAGAGTATGAACATGCACATCTTAATCTAAATGACAAATATAAAAGTGAAGATCCAGATTCTATAAAAAGCATAGGTGAGCATGCAACACACAGATTAGATTAGTCACAACTAATAAAAGTGTCATTGGTTTTAAAACATTGGTAAAGTGATTTTGGTCTTTCATGCATATGTCAAAGTTCTATTTAAATGAAATTAATATGAAAGATCAATAGATTGTTCTCAAAACTTATAAAAGGAGGCATGCATAGTTTTGGTAAACAACACACAATTTAAAGTTTTGCATGTAGTTCAAGCTATAATTATAAAAAAAATCCTCTATCTTTATACACATGTGCATGATACATAGCTTTGGTGAAGCCTAATTTAAACTGATAACTATAAGTAGACTCTTATATAGTTTTAAAACATAGTTAAAACTCATGTTGTGACTATCACATGTAACGACCTTGCATGAACTTGAAGGTTGAAGTGACCCCTTCCCCAAATCTATATAAAAAATTGTAATCCAAATTTGATTTTTCTCAAAGATTTTTTGAATATAGGAGCAACATCAATTTTTATTATCATTAAATGTGTTTGTGTATTTTATTTCCAATTTGTGTGTAATTAGTTGTTAGTTTCTTTGGTTGTATTTTTCAATAATCTTTAGTGTGCAAAAGTTGTGAATGGATTCTTTTTCATTTTAATTAATGTAATGATCTATAGATGTGTAATAACTATTGAAGGATTAGTAAATATATTGGTTAAAATAGTCAAGTTCAAATTGATTCATAATTTTGATTGTGCATAAATACTTTCTTGGATGTATTTTTATGTGTGTGTAATAACTACCTTAGATACTTCACTATCTTGAGCCATAATATCCAAGTTAAGGGTGTTAAACAACTACCCTAAAAGGAGAAATTTTTGTCCAAGGCTTGTGAATTTCCTAAATCTTTATCTCCTTAGACTTCTTAGCCATGTCAAACTATGTGTGTGTAATTACTACTAACTATAGGCATAGGTTCTGAGAGCACTTATCCTTTTAGAAACTAGCCAGAGAAGTGATTCTTAAAAACCACAAAAGCTTTCTTTTTACACTTACCCTTCCCTCCTTATCTAAGTTTTATTTTGAGACCTACCCACTCTAGATTAGAATCTATCTGCCCATCTAACTCATATAGAGATTCACAATCCTTTAGAGCCCACACCTCCATCTAAAAACCTTGTCAACAACCTGCATGCCCTATTGGCTATTTCATCAATAGGTTGTCAAAGACTGCATACCTACAACTCATACCCTAAAGTGGATTTTACCTCCATTGAGATCTTAAAATATTATAAGCTACCTTGTTAAGGTTATGGTGTGTATAAAATTGACATCAATAGTTAATTAGAACTAGAAGGAGGGACCACACTTCTAATTGTACTAAAATCTTGGAGAATGGATTGGCTTGACATAGGACCCATAGATATCCTAAGTATTCAACATGATTTCCTTGATGATCCATTCAAATACCTTCCTAGGTTCCATTATAATCACCCAGGAGCTGCTGAAGGCCATCTTGTTGTTTACACATATGTTATGCATGTTAAGTATGTAAAATTTAAGGATGTAATTTGTAGATTCTTCCCTTTCACATTTGGAGAATAAATGCATGATTCACTTATAGAGTTGGCACCTAGTTCTATTACTATTTAGAAATATCTTGAGGAATATTTTTTGATATGGTCCAAATATTGATGCTCATGCTTTAAAAGATAATTTAACACCTTCTATGAAGTTATCTACAAGTATGTTGGATTGTTGGAAATATTATCATTAATGTCAAAGGTTTAATATTATTGGTGATAAAGGCAACATTACATTTAATGTTGTTTATCTTGGCTAATGTGAGTTAATATTTATTTAATATTAATGAATATATTTTTGGTTGCATATGAGATAAAAGAAGGGCCCATGGAGAAGTCGAAGAGCCACAGGATAAAGACAAAAGAAGGATGGGATGGATTTTCCCTTGAAGAGTCATCTTTGGGAATACCAAGAGTCACCAAGTGAAGACAAAAGAGTAAGGGCACAATTTCTCATGAAGGGACACTTTGAGGAATACGAAAAGTCACCAAGATAAGGAAAAAAGTGGGAAGGATGTTTTTGGTCATGAAGGGTCACCACATGACTTTTCAAAGGCTTGAATATGAAGGGTCATACAAGTTTGGTTCCATTTTCCATGAGGATTGAAGGGTCACAAAGGGGGAAGGCCAAAGGTTATTTGGAAAGCTATAAATAAAGGCTTGAGAAGCCATTTGTAAATAAAGAAGATAGAGGTTGATTTGATATTGTAATATCTAGCTTAGAAGAGCAATTGTGAGAGATGAATATGATTTGTATTTGTTATATCTAGCTTAGAAGAGCAAAGGTGAGAGAGAGGAAAGAGATGTTGTATTGATCTATCATTTGTTGAGATAACAACATTGAGAGACAGGTGTGTGGTATACACAAAGGGGTTGGTGCTCATGTGGGTTGGTGCTCACAAATTATTGTTGGGTTGGTGCTCGGTAAAGGGGTTAGTGCTCCTGTGGGTTGGTGCTCGGTGAAGGGGTTGGTACTCCTATAGGTTGGTGCTCATGAATTTTTGTTGGGTTGGTGCTCAACAAAGGGGTTGGTGCTCTTATGGGTTGGTTCTCATGAATTATTGCTAGGTTGGTGCTTGGCAAAGGGGTTGGTGCTCCTATGGGTTAGTGTTCATGAATAGTAGCTGGGTTGGTGCTTAGCAAAGGGGTGTGGTGATCTTGTGGGTTGGTGCTCACAAATAGTAGCTAGGGTGGTGATTGGCAAAGGGGTATGGTGCTCTTGCAAGATTGGCTTGTGAATATTGTTTGGGTTTGTGTTCATTCATATAATTGAGATTGTTCTCTATGGTTTTTCCCACATTGGGTTTCCACATTATATCTGGTGTCTCTCTCTATCTTGTGTGGTGTTTATTGTTTGAGTTTTATTGCATATCTTGAATGTTTGATTAAGTGAAATTTGGTTAAAGCAAAGTTTTATAAGATATATGATATATTGATTCAGCCCCCCTCTCAGTATATCCCATGCTTAACAATTGGTATTAGAGCAGGTTCTTTTTTGAAAAGTTTTACAACTTGACGGTAGATCGGGAAAGCATGATGGCTGGGTCACAAGAAGGATTTTCTACAAATAAGGCACCTTTGTTTGATGGAACAAATTATAGTTTTTGGAGCATGAGAATGAAGGCTTATTTGATGGCCCTTGGATTTGACATATGGAAAGCAGTGGTGGAGGAATATGAAGAGCCACAAACATTTACAATCACTCCAATAGAAAAGAAGGCAAGTGAATGTAATGCTAAAATTTTAAATGCTATTTTATGTGGTTTACGTGAATCTAAATTTGTTAAAGTTATGCAATGTAAATCTACTCGTGATACTTGGGTAAAACTTGAGAATATTTACAAAGGTGATGGAAAGTTCTAGCAAGCTAGGTTGTAGAATTTTAGAAGGTAGTTTGAATGTTTGAAGATGGAAGAAGAAGAAGATATAACAAGTTATCTTTTGTGAGTTGATCAAATTGTAAATCAGATTCAAGGTCTTGGAGAAACATTGGATGAGTCAATGGTGGTGCAAAAGGTTTTGAGATCTCTACCAATGAGATATGATGCAAAGGTTTCAGCAATTGAGGAGATGAAGAATTTAGCCAAGCTAAAGATGGATGAGCTTCATGGTATTCTCACAGCATATGAGATGTAGACAAAACAAGATAAACCCTCAAAGAGAGAAGCATCTTTCAAGACATCAAAGAAGGAGAAAGCTAAGATTCAAGAATCAAGTGATAGTTCCAGTGATGATGAAGATGATAATGGAGCACTTTTCATTTGCAAGCCAAAAAGAGGAACAAGTAAATATCAAGGAAAATTAGCTTTTAAATGTTTTAATTGTGGAAAGATTGGACATTTTTTAGCTAGATGCCCAGATAAGGTTAATGATGATGAAAAAGAAAAGCCTACATAAAAGAATAATTTCATAGGCAAATCTAAGAAGGGTTTCGAGAAGAAGAGCCTATATTCTAAGGATCCTAGTTCAAGTGAAGATAGTGGAGTCAGTGATTCAGAAGAAGAATAGATTCTATTCATGGCCATATATGAAGGTGATCAAGAAGAAGAAGAGGATGAAGCTAAAGTGAATATGGAAGGAGAGCTCATTTGTGCCTTAGAAGAGTTAGAAGCTATTTAGAAGAAGAATCAAAGATTAAAGCGCCAAATCAAGAAAAATGAACAAGAGTCAAAGGAAATGATTAAATATCTACAAGCACACTTTGAAGAAGCCAAGAAGAATGAAGAAGACCTCATAGTAGAGTTGGAAATAACAAGAAAATAATGTCAAAGGTATGCTATTGAAATTGCCTCTTTAAAAGAAGATATTAAGAAAGCAGTCAGCGATAAAGTAGTCAATGATTCAAAATTTGAAGATAGCACTAACATGCTAAATAAGATATTGGAAAGTTAAAAAGCATATTCAGATAAGACAGGGATCAATTTTGAAAAGAAAAGGAGCTATGCTGAAGCTCTTACACAAGAGTAAAAAAAAAGGGGAGAAGTGAAGAATACAGAGGACATTCCAAATAGAGAAGGCAGGAAGGAACAAAGCTACAAAAGGCAATCAGGTTAGAGATATATAGACAGGTCTTATTTTTATGGCTATTGTTTTTATTATAATGGATATGGTCACAAGAAATTAGAATGTAGAAAAAGAGCTAACAATTTCAAAAATAAGGAGAAGGAAAGTCAAGTAGAGTCAAGCAAAAGCCACAACTCTTTTGCTCCTCTATCAAGCTTTGATGAAGAGATCATAGTATGCTACAAGTGCAACAACTTTGAACACATAGCTCGGTATTGTAGAAGTGTGTTTGAGTTAGTCAAGAAGGATCAGATCTTCAAAAGTCAATTCATCAAGAAGAAGGATCAGAGTCTCAAAGCTCCATTCATTAGGGAGAAGGTTCAGACATGTTCATGGCAAAAGAAACAACATGAAGATTCTATGATGGTTCAGACAACCCTGCATGTAAGAGGTAAAGATCAGCCATGGTTAATTGATAGCGGATGTTTGAGGCATATGACAGGAGATAAAAGTAAATTCATATCTCTAAAGAAGATCAATGGTGGTACAGTGAGATTCAGAGATAAAACCACTGCTAGGATAGCTAGAAAAGGTACTTTGAGTTTGGATTATGGTAGAACTAAGAATAATAATGTTTTGTATGTAAAAGGTCTTAAGCATAATCTATTGAGTGTTAGTCAAATATGTGATCAAAGATATACATTAAAGTTTTGTAAAGAAGGTTGTGAGATTAGAAGAAAAGATTCAAATGAGTTGATTGTAGATGCTCAAAGGATAGGGAATAATCTGTATGTATTGTCAGATATCTTCTCAAAGGCACAATCAAAGGATACATTCAAAGATCAGTGAGAGGAGTTGGGAGTAATTTCTATTACTTCCTACCATTGATGTTCAACATCAACTGAGGGGGAGCTAAGTGTTAACTCCAGGTAGGTCCTTTGCCATTAATGTCAAAGGGGGAGAATAATAGGTACAAGTAGAGGTGCAAAAAATAGGTACAAGGAATAGGTATAGGTTGTTACAATAATGGGGAGTTACTGCATGTTTTTAAATAATAGTATGTGCAAGTGACAAGATGTGGTAGTTTCAGGATCAAGATTGCCATCAATGACAAAGGGGGAGATTGTTGGAAATATTGTCATTGATGTCAAAGGTCTAGTATTATTGGTGATAAAGGCCCCATTGCATTTAATGTTGTTTATCTTGGCTAATGTGAGTTAATATTTATTTGATATTAACAAATATATTTTTGGTTGCATATGAGACAAAAGAAGGGCCCATGGAGAAATTGAAGAGCCACGAGGTAAAGACAAAAGAAGGATGGGATGCATTTTCCCATGAAGAGTCATCTTGGGGAATACCAAGAGTCACCAAGTGAAGACAAAAGAGTAAGGGCACAATATTTCATGAAGCGACACTTTGAGGAATACGAAAAGTCACCAAGATAAGGACAAAAGTGGGAAGGACATTTTTGGTCATGAAGGGTCACCACATGAATTTTCAAAGGCTTGAATATGAAGGATCATATAAGTTTGGTGGCATTTTCCATGAGGATTGAAGGGTCACAAAGGGGGAAGGCCAAAGGTCATTTGGAAAGCTATAAATAAAGGCTTGAGAAGCCATTTGTAAATAAGGAAGATAGAGGTTGATTTGATATTGTAGTATCTAGCTTAGAAGAGCAATTGCGAGAGATGAATATGATTTGTATTTGTTATATCTAGCTTAGAAGAGCAAAGGTGAGAAAGAGGAAAGATATGTTGTATTGATCTATCATTTGTTGAGATAGAAACATTGAGAGATAGGTGTGTGGTATACACAAAGGGGTTGGTGCTCCTATGGGTTGGTGCTCACAAATTATTGCTAGGTTGGTGCTCAGCAAAGGGGTTGGTGTTCTTGTGGGTTGGTGCTCATAAATTGTTGCTGGGTTGGTGCTCAGCAAAGGGGTTTGTGCTCCTGTGGGTTGGTTCTCACAAATTGTTGATGGGTTGGTGCTTGATAATTGGTGCTCCTGTGGGTTGGTGCTCACAAATTATTGCTTGGTTGGTGCTTGGCAAAGGGGTTTGTGATCTTATGGGTTTGTGCTCATGAATAGTAGCTAGGTTGGTGCTTAGCAAAGGGGTGTGGTGCTCCTATGGGTTGGTAATCATGAATTGTAGCTAGGATGGTCCTTGTGAAAGGATTATGGTGCTCCTGTAAGCTTGGCTTGCAAATATTGTTTGGGTTTGTGCTCATTCATATACTTGAGATTGTTCTCTATGGTTTTTCCCACATTGGGTTTCCACATTATATCTAGTGTCTCTCTCTATCTTGTGTGGTGTTTATTGTTTGAGTTTTATTGTATATCTTGAATGTTTGATTAAGTGAAATTTGGTTAAAGGAAAGTTTTATAAGATATATGATATACTGATTCACCCCCCCTCTAGTATATCCTATTCTTAACATGGATATGCATTATGTAAAATCCATCCAAAAGAGTAATCTTGTTACTATTCCCAAATAAGAACATAGTGGAAGGGTTTCCTTTTAATTTATGCACTATGCACAAGGAAGAAAAGATCCCATATGGAGAGGATGATTGAATCAAAAAAGAGGCAAAAGAGTGTATTGTAGCCATCAAGGAACATGAATATGTCAAGCTAGGAGAATTGGATCATGTTGATTCCATCCCTATATTTGATGAGATAATTAAAGAAATAAATAATGAAAGTGAGGAAAGTGTCAATTTAAAAGAACATTTCCAACCTTTGCATCAGTGATATGAGATAGCATATGCCCAAGTAGAGGATCAATTACTTTTCCTTGTAAAATAAATAATAGCTCTAAAGATGGTGTTGATGACTCTTGTGATGATTATTTTTCATTAGAATCTCTATCAAAAGACTCATTTGATGATTACATTCCTAACTTATTCTCCTCTGATCATGTAGGCTCCAATATTGAAATTTTAGATTATGTCATGCCTGAGGTAGGTATGTATTTTTATCATGAGTCAAATGGAAAAGGTATGTTGGATTCTCTCCATAATTTTTATTCTATTTATGAGATCCCTTATAATATAATTAATTCACATAAATGTTCATGCCTTGATTTGATAGATGCTAAATTCAATATTGTGCCTAACTCTAATGTTTAGGACACTGTGGTTAATTATGTGATTGACCAAGAGCGCCTGTGTGTGTGGACATCAACATTACTCAGTATTGAATCAAATACATTTGATTACATATACAATTCCCATGAATCTACATATCTTCCAGAGCATAACTATCAAAATAAAAATAATAAAGGATACACAACATGTAGTGGATGAGATGATCCCTATAGAATTAATAGCTAATGAAAATCTCACTCCTAAAATTAAAAATAGTGAGCCCCAAGTAAACAAAATTTTTGTTCATGATTTGGAATGTCAAGAGCTGATTCATTCAAATATTGAAGGTCACACTCAAAATGAGAGTTTAAATAAAGTTTTTGAGGAATATGTTGTTCACGATTATACTTATGATTATGAATCTATTTTTGAGGACCTCTCCCATAATGGGTTCATAGAGGATGATGACTTTCAAGACTACAAGTTAGGTCTAATATCCATCTCAACAAGTACTTTCAAGAATTGTTTCTCTGAGTTAGGTTCTATTGAATACATTAGTAATAATGGTGAGCTTTCAAAATGTATGTATCATATTTAAGATTTATTTGTTTATTGTGTCTAGGATGTCCCAATGAGTAACCTTAAATTCTTATCCTACAATATGAGAGAAAGGCTCAAAATTTTACTAAATGAATACAAGGATGTCCCTACCTATTTTAGAACTTTAATGGGGAAAACCTTGATATTACAAAAGAGCGAGAAGCATACCAAAAAAAGTTTCCAAATCCACCCCCATCATTTTTGGGTTCTCTTTAGAGTAGGTTAGGTTTCTTATTTTGTGTCATTTTTATTCATTAAATTAATCTTCATTGCTTTTAGTATTTTTCTTTCATAGATTAGTTTCCTATTTTCTAGATTATGTTTTAGTTATTCCTTAGATTAGTTATTCTTTGCTTTCTCTGATGATTAGAATTATGTTTACTTTGACTATAGCCAAGTTAAAATTGAAACCAATTGAGATTATGACTTATAGAAAAGAGGAAAATTAAAATCTTGAATTTTTTTGGGATTATTTACAAATTAGGTGTATTTATATGTTTTTGAGTCTTTAGGATGAATGTAGGTAATCACAAACTATTCTAAATATTATGATAATTAAATACTTTTGCCAGGCATGTGGAAGTTGCTCTCAAAGTAGTTCATAAAAATTTAGAAAGTTTTCTTATTTTATTGGATCATATTCACTTATCACATTAAAATACATATTGAAAGTGAAAATTTTGAGTATAGTTGTAACTAGCATAGATGTTCTAGTAATGATTTGTTTTATAATTATATCAGCTCATTGGGACTCCATCTTTACTCTTTTCCATTCAAGAAAAAAAAAAGAGTGAAACAAAAACAAAATAAGAAACAATCTATGTATTCAAAATATCAAAAGAAATTATAAATAAAATCAAAGGGTCACATGATGAAATAAGGTCAATGTACCATGTGTCATGATAAAAAAAAAATAATGTAATGATAAGAGAAGGATCCCAAGGTATCTCTATCAAGGTTATGGATGCTTGGTTGATAGCATAGTAATGCCTGAGCTTCCCTTTTTTTTAGCTTTAATAGATACTTGAATCAAACCTACAACTTCATCAATCCTTTGAAAAACTCATCACAATAGGGGTTAAATAAACTACACATTTGACACACATAGATCCAAGAAATTAGAAGGCAAGTATGTTGTGTGAATTAGCTTAGGAGCCTCTTTCATGTTTTTGATTTGAGTATTATTTTGTGGCACACTTCATGATTGATTTGAGATTTCAAACTAGAGTTTTGGGTTCTTGAATACTCAATATATTTCCCCCCCCCCATGACTTGCCATTTGTTGCACCCAACATCCCCCTTCCTTAGGAAATGAGGACCTGCTTTTTTGAGACTATAGCCTTGACTTTAAGCCCCCTCTTCTATATTTTTGTGAAAAATTATGGGAAAAGACTAATTATTGGCCTTCATACTTTAGAAAAATGGCATTGGTATAATATGTTTTTATCGACTAATGCTCGAATTATTTTGAAGCTTATGAAATTTTTATTTTCATACTTATGGTTTTAGACTTATCCTACTGGTCTTTGTCATGTTTTTTAATGTGCATGAATTCTTGAAAGATTTTTGGCCATAGACTTATCTTTATTAGAGAAATTCCTTCAAACATTTCATCTGAAATAGTTCCTCTGATGGAAATCATCTATGAGCTTTTTGTCATTGGCATTTTATCTAATGAAATATACTTATCTTTTAGCCTTTTTTAGATTGACCTTTGGCCTTTATGAAGTAGATCTTTTGGGAATTTTGTTATGGATTAATGCCTTTCAGATTATTTTTAGGTAAAAATTACCCTTTGACATTTTGAAATTACCCTTCAAGACTTTTATCCTGGAACCCTTTTCCCCTTCAATTTAATTCCTTCAGACATTTTATCCAAAACAAATCCTCTGACAAATATCCTTTTGCCCTCCAGAATTACCCTTCAACATTTTTAAATTACCCTTCAAAACTTTTTAAATGCCCTTCAATGTCCTAAACCTACCCTTCAAGTTTTGATTAATATGTCCTTCAACCTTTTCATTTTGGTAATTATGTTTGACAAAATTCCTTCAAGACTTTTAAAATTCCCATTTGCCTTGATAACCTACCCTTTAAGATAATTTTTATGCAACCATTTTTCCCTATGAACTAGATCCTTCAGGCTCTTTGTCCTAAGAATTAGACTATTTAAAATTTTGTCTTAACCTTTTTTCTTGATAGAATTTCCCTTAAAACTTTTCAAAAGTTCCCTTAAAACATTTTTAAAAAGACACTTCAAGATTTTTGAAGTGACCACTTACCCTTTGAGACTTTGTCCTAGGCCCTTTCCCATCCAAGACTTATCCTTCGGGACTTTTTCCCCATGATAATTACTTTGGAATTTGTGTCCCATACATTTTATTTGGTGTAAAAATACCTAACCAATTCCCCCAAGGTCACATGCCCTTTAGAAATTCTAAATTTACCCTTCAGATATTTTTAAAATGAACCTTTTAACCTTTTTGAAGTGACCATTTATCCTTCATACATTTTTAAAATGACCCTTTATACCTTTTTCAAGTCACTACTTACCCTTCAGGACTTTGGTCCTAGGCTCTTTTGCCCTTTAGATAATTCCTTCAAACATTTTGTTTGAGAGATTCTAGCTTTTGACCCAATTCTTTCAAACATTTTATTTTAAACATCATGCCCTTTCGCCATTTTGAGACCATCCCTTCGAACATTCCTTCAAATATCTTGTTTAAGATAATTGAGTCTTCAGGAGAATTGTTGCATACATTTTGTCTAAAATAATCCCCTAATGGAATTATTACACACTATGTCTCGCACATTTGTCTGATGAAATAACAATCCAAAAATAATTCCCACATAATAATTTCCCCTAAACCAATACCATACTGCCAAGTGTCACCCTTTCTTAGAGAACATTTTCATTATGTTTTTAGCTTAACTTAAGATTATTTTAACCCAGGTCCAAATCATATTATATTATTACTAAGACCTTAGGCTAGAATATTCATGAAGGGTCATTTATATTTATTTACCAAAGTATTATTCAAAGTCATTGTTTGCTTATACTTATAGGAGAATGAAGTCCCAAAGAAATGACATGTGTCAAACTTATGAGATTAAATTTGACAATCACATGGATGTCATTGATAGTTGTCAGGATATTATTTGACAATCGCGTGAATGTCAACTTTAACCTAAATAATGGCTAATTTATGGAATAAAATTTGATAGTCACATGGACATCATTTAAAATCACAAGGACATTAGTTGATGGTCATGTGAATGCCAAATTTAACCTCCTAAATTACTTATTTGGATTCAAATTTTAAACGGAACCAATAGATCAAAAGTTTGCATTGATTCATATAGTTGATCCAATGATGTAATATCAATGGATAATTTTTAAAGGACTTGGATTAAGTAAACAATTTCCAAGTGGTATACATGCATAATTGAAGTTCAAGTTAAAAGCTCTAATCCAAGATCCTACGGTGCATGTATGTTCAAGCCCATTTAATCGAATGATATGAGAGAGATTTGAAATTTCAAAGCTCTAAAAGATTGAAAAGTGTCACCATTGTTGGAGCCTAGTACATAGATTCGATAACCAAAAAAAATGAGGGAGCCTAATACATAGAACTCAAAAGCCCTAAGCAACTATCAAGTGGCACACATATGAAGTAGAGAAAAATAAGGAGTAACAAATATCAAACACATAGGAGTTAATGATCCAAAAGCACTAAAATTCAATGAACCACATTAAACCAATACATATGGATTGATTGTGTGAGTCCTAAGTGGAATTTTAAAATATCTTGGACTCAATCAGGTGTTGACACATGTCACATTTCCAAAGCTAGCAAGGCATTATGGATAGAATACATAGATATTTGGACACTTGAGCTATATTTATCTATAGACATTGAGTTTCATAGTTATGTTAGAGTATGAACATGCATGTTTTAATCTAAATTATGAATATAAAAGTGAAGATCTATATTCTATAAAAGGCACAGGTGAGCTTGCAACACACACTTTAGAGTAGTCACAACTAATAAAAGTGTCATTAGTTTTAAAACATTGGTAAAGTGGTTTTGCTCTTTCATTCATATGTTAGAGTTCCATTTAAATGAAATTAATATGATATATCAAAATGTTTTTCTCACAACTTATAAAAGGAGGCATGCATAGTTTTCGTAAACAACACACATTTTGATGTTTTGCATGTAGGTCAAGCTATAATTATAAAAAAATTCCTCTATATTTATACACATGTGCATGATACATAGCTTTGGTGAAGCCTAATTTAAACTAATAACTATAAGTAGACTCTTATATAGTTCTAAAACATAGTTAAAACTCATGTTCTGACTATCACATGTAACGACCTTGCATGAACTTGGAGGTTAAGGTGACCCCTTCTCCAAGTCTATATAAAAAATTGTAATCCAACTTGTATTTTTCTTAGAGATTTTTTTAATATAGGATAAACATTAATTTTGATCATCAGTAAATGTGTTTGTGTATTTCCTTTCCAGTTTATGTGTAATTAGTTGTTACTTTCTTTGGTTGTATGTTTCAATAATCTTTAGTGTGCAAAAGTTTTGAATGGATTCTTGCTTATTTTAATTAATGTACTGATCTATAGATGTGTAATAACTATTTAAGGATTGGTAAATATACTGGTTAAAATAGTCAAGTGCAAATTGATTCATAATTTTCATTATGCATGAATACTTTCTTGTATGTAGTTTTCTATGTGTGTGTAATAACTACCTTAGATACTTCACTAGATTGAGCCATAATATCCTAGTTAAGGGTGTGAAACAACTACCCTAAAAGGAGAAACCTTTGTTTGAGGCTTGTGAATTTCTTGAATCGTTACGTCCCTAGACTTCTTAGCCATGTCTGACTATGTGTGTGTAATTACTACTAGTTATAGGCATAGGTTTTGAGATCACTTATCCTTTTAGAAACTAGCCAAGGAAGTGATTCTTAAAAATCCATAGAAGCTTTCTTTTTGCCTTACCCTTCCCCATTTTTTTAGTTTGCTTTTGAGACCTGCCAACTCTAGATTATAATCCATCTTCTGATCTAACTCATATAGAGCTTCACAGTCCTTTAGAGACCACACATTCATCTAAAAACCTTATCAACACTTGCATGACCTAACAACTATTCCATCAATAGGCTTGCAAAGACTACATACCTACAACTCATACCTAGAGTGGAGTTTACCTCCATTAATACCCTAAAATATTATAAGCTACCTTTTTAAGGTATTGGTGTGCATAAAACCCATATAAATAGTTAATTAGCACTAGAAGGAGGATGAACACCTCTAATTTTACTACAAGTTTGGAGAATGGATTGGCTTGACAAAGGACTCATATATATCCTAGGTATTCAACATGATTTCCTTGATGATCAATTCAAATACCTTCCTAGGTTCCATTATAATCACCCAAGAGCTACTAAAGGCCATCTTATTACTTACACATATGTTATGCATGCTACAGATGTAAAATTTTAGGATATAATCTATAGATTCTTCCCTTTCACATTCGGAGAATAAATGCATGATTGGATTATAGAGTTGGAACCTAGTTATATTACTAGTTGGAGTGATCCCAAGGAATATTTTTTGATATAATTTGGTCCAAATATTGATGTTCATGATTTAAAAGATAGTTTAACACCTTCTATGAAGTTCTCTATAGGTATGTTGGATATGAATTGTGTAGAATCCATCCAAAGAGAAATATTGTTACTGTTCCCAAACTAGAACATAATGGAAAGGTTTATTTTTGATCTAAGTACTGTGCATAAGGAAGAAGAGATCCCAAATGGAGAGGATGATTAGATCATAAAATAGGTAGAAAAGTGTATTAAAACCATTAAGGAAGAGGAATATGTCAAGATAGAAGAATAAGATCATGTTGATTCTATCCTTATATTTGATGAGATAATTAAAGAAAGAAATGATGGAAGTGAAGAAAGTGTCAGTTTAAAATAACATTACCAACCTTTGCATCAGTTGTATGAGATAACATATGCCCAAGTAGAGGATAAATTACTTTGCCTTGTAAAAGAAGATAATATCTCTAAAGATGGTGTTGATGACTCTTGTGAGTATCAATTTGCATTAGAATATATATCATAAGACTCATTTGATGATTGCATTCATAACTTATTCTCCTTTGATCATGTAGGCTCCAATATTGAGATTTTAGATTATGTCATGCATGAGGTAGGTATGTATTTTTATCTTGAGTCAAATGGAAAAGGTATGTTGGATTCCCTCCATAATTTGTATTCTATTTCTAAGCTCTCTTATAATATAATTAATTCACATAGATTCTCATGCCTTGACTTGATAGATGTTAAATTCAATTTGGTACCTAACTCTAATGTTCAGGACATTGTGGTTAATTATGTGATTGACCAAGAGCCTCTGTGTGTGTGGACATCAAGATTACTCAACATTGAAGCAAATACATTTGATTACACTTACAATGCACATGAATTTGCATATCTTCCAAATCATACCTATTCAAAATAAAAATAACAAAAGGATAAACAAAATGCAGTGGATGAGATGATCCCTCTAGAATTAATAGTTAATGAAACTATCACTCCTAAAATTTTATTCATTATTTGGAAAGTCAAGAGCTAATTCATTTAAATATTGAATGTCACACTCAAAGTGAGAGATTCAATGAAGTTTTTGAGGAATATGTTGTTCTTGATTATACTTATGATTATGAATCTATTTTTGAGGACCTTTCCCATAATGAGTTCATAAAGAATGATGACTTTCAAGACTACAGGTTAGATCTAATATCCATCTCAATAATTAATTTCAAGGATTGTTTGTCTAAATTAGGTTTACTAAATACATGATTAATAATGGTGATATTTCAAAATGTATGTCTCATAGGGAAGAGTTATTTGTTTATTGTGTCTGGGATGTTACAATGAGTAAACCTAATTTTTTATTCTACAATATGAGAGAAAGGATCAAAATTCTACTGAATGAATACAAGAATGCCCCTACCTATTTTATGAATTTTAATGGGGAAAACCTTGATATTATGAAAGAGTGAGAAGCATATCAAACAAATTATCTAAATCCACCCCCCCATCTTATTTGTGTTTTCTTTAGAGTAGGTTAGGTTTCTTATTTTGTGTCATTTTTTTCATTAGATTAATATTTCTTGATTTTAGTATTTTGCTTTCATAGATTAGTTTCCTATTTTTTAGATTATGTTTTAGTGATTTCTTAGATTAGTTGTTCTTTACTTTCTATGATGATCAGAATTGTGTTTACTTTGACTATAACTAAGTTAAAATCCAAAACAATTGAGATTATGACTTGTAGAGAAGGACAAAATTAAAATATTGATTTTTTTTGGGACTATTTTACAAATTTGGTGTATTTCTATGTTTTTGAGTCTTTAGGATGAAGGTAGGTAATCATGGATTATTCTGAATAGTGTCATAAATGAATACTTTTACCAAGCATGTGGAAGTTGCTCTCAGTTCATACAAATTTAGAAAGTTTTCTTATTTTATTAGATCAAATTCACTTATCACATTAGAATTCCTGTTGAAAGTGATAATTTTAAGTATAGGTGTAACTAGCACATATGTTCTAGTAATGATTTGTTTTATAATTATACCAGCTAATTGGGGTTCCATCTTTTCTCTTTTCCATTCAAGAACAAAAAAAGAGTGAAAGGAAAACAAAAAAAGAAAAAACCTATCTATTCAAATTAGTAGAAGAAATTATAAATAAAATTAAAGGTTCACATGATGAAATAAGGTCAATGCACCATGTATCATAATAAAAAGAAAATAATGGAATGATAAGAGAAGGATCCCAAGGTATCTTTATCAGGGTTATGGATGCTTGGTTGATAGCATAACAATGCCTGAGCTTCCCTTTTTTTGAGATTTAATAGATACTAGAATGAAACCTAAAACTTCATCAATCCTTTGAAAAACTCATCATAATAGGGGTTAACTAAACTACACATTTGACACACACAGATCCAAGAAATTAGAAGGCAAGTATGTTGTGTGAATTAACTTAGGAGTCTCTTTCAAGTTTTTGATTTAAGTATTATTATGTGGCACACTTTATGATTGATTTGAGATTGAAAACTAGAGTTTTGGGTTCTTGAATACTCAATATATTTCCCCCATGATTTGTCATTTATTGCACCCAACATCCCCCTTCTTTCCTTAGGAAAGGGGACCTACTTTTTTCAGACTATATCCTTGACTTTAAGCCCCCTCTTATATATGTTTGTGCAAAATTATGGGAAAAGACTAATTATTGGCCTTGATACTTTAGAAAAATGGCCTATGTATAATATGTTTTTATTGACTAATGCTTGAATTATTTTGGGGGTTATGAAATTTTCCTTTTCATACCTATGGTTTCAGACTTATCCTATTGGTCTTTGTTAGGTTTTTCAATGTGCATGAATTATTGCAAGCTTTTTGGCTGTAGACTTATCTTTATTAGAGAAATTCCTTCAGACATTTTATCTAAAACAATTCCTCTGATAGAAATCATCTACAAGATTTTTGTCATTGAAATTTTACTTGATGAAATATACCTATCTTTTAGCCTTTTTGAGATTACCCTTCAGCCTTTATGAAGTAGTTCCTTTGGTAATTTTGTTATGGATGAATGCCTTTCAAATTGTTGCTAGGTAGAAAGTACCCTTCCACATTTTGGAATTACCCTTCAGGACTTTTGTCCTGGGACCCTTTTTCCCTTTGAGCTAATTTCTTCAAACATTTTATCTAGAACAAATCCTCTAACAGATCTCTTTAACCATCCATAATTACCCATCAACATTTTTAAATTAAATTCAAAACTTTTTAAATGCCCTCTGAGCTTCTGAACCTACCCTTTGAGTTTTGACTAATATGTCCTTCAGCCTTTTGGTTGTGGTCATTATGCATGAAAAAATTCCTTTGAGACTTTTGAAATTCCTTTTTGCCTTCTGAACTAGATCCTTCATGGGACCTTTCTTCCATATGAACTAGATCCTTTAGGATCTTTTTCCTAAGAAGTAGACCCTTTCAAATTTTGTCTTGACATTTTTCTTGATAAAATTTCCCTTCAAACTTTTTTAAAGTGCCCTTACAACATTTTCAAAAAGACACTTCAAGATTTTTGAAGTGACCACTTACCCTTAAAGACTTTTTCCTAGGCCCTTTCCCATCCAAGACTTATCCTTCAGGACTTTTCCCCTTGGATAATTCCATCAAAATTTGTGTCTTATACATATTTTATGGTGTAAAAATTCCTAAACAATTCACACAAGGTAACATTCCCTTAAAACTTTTATAATTGACCCTTCAGACATTTTGAAAATGACCCTTTGAGCCTTTTGAAGTGGCCAATTATCCTTCATACATTTTTAAAATGACCCTTTAGACCTTTTTGAAGTGACCATTAACCCTTTAGGACTTTTGTCCTAAGCCCTTTTTCCCTTTAGCTAATTCCTTCAAACATTTTATCTGAGAGAATCTACCCTTTGACCCAATTATTTAAGACATTTTACTCAAAACATCATGCCCTTCGGCCCTTTTGAGACCATCCCTCTAGACATTCTTTTAAATATTTTGTTTGAGATAATTAAGTCTTATGGATAATTGTTACATATATTTTATTTGAAACAATCCCCTGATGGAATTATTACACACTTTATGTCTCACACATTTTGTCTAAGGAAATAACAATCCCAAAATAATTCCCACATAATAATTTCCCTTAGACCAATACCATACTACCAAGTGTCACCCTTGCTTAGAGAACATTTTCATTATGTTTTTAGCTTAACTTAAGATTATTTTAACCCAAGTCCAAATCATATTATATTAGTACTAAGACCTTAGGCTAAAATATTCATGAAGGGTCCTTTATATTTATTTACCAAAGTATTATTCTATGTTATTTTGTGTTTATACTTATATGATCATGAAGTCCCAAGGAAATGACATGTGTCAAACTTATGAGATTAAATTTGACAATCACATCGATGTCATTGATGTTTATGAAGATGTTATTTGATGATCGTATGAATGTCAACTTTAACCTCAATACTAGATCATTTATGGAATTAATTTCATAATCACATAGATATCATTTAAAGTCACACAAACATCAGTTGATGGTCATGTGAATGTCAAATTTAACCTCATAAATTACCTATTTGGATTCAAATTTTAAATGGACCCAATAGATCAATGGTTTACATTGATTCATGTAGTTGATCCAATGATGAAATATCAGTGGACACTTTTCAAAGGCCTTTTATTAATTAGAAAGTTTCCAAGTGGCATACATGCATAATTGAAGTTCAAGTTAAAATCTCTAAGCCAAGATCCTACGATGCACATATGTTCAGGCCCATTTGATCGAAATATGTGAGAGAGAGTTTAAATTTCAAAGCTATAAAAGAGTGACAAGTGTCACCATTGTGGGAGCCTAATACATAGATTCAATAACCAAAAAAAAGGAGGGAGCCTAGTACATAGAACTCAAAATCCCTAAGAAACTATCAAGTGGCACACATATGAAGTAGAGCAAAATAAGGAGTGACAAATGTCAAACACATAGGAGTTAATGATCCAAAAGAACTAAGATATAATGAATCACATTAAACCAATACATAAGGATTGATTGTGTGAGTCCCAAGTGGAATTTTAAAATATCTTGGACTCAATCAAGTGTTGACACATGTCACATTTCCAAAGATAGGAAGGCATTATGGATAGAATATGTAGATATTTGGACACTTGAGCTATATTTATCTATAGACATTGAGTCTCATAGTTAAGTTAGAGTATGAACATGCACTTCTTAATCTAAATTATATATATATAAGTTAAGATCTATATTCTATAAAAGGCAAATGTGAGCATGTAACACACAGTTCAGAGTAGTCACAACTAATAAAAGTGTCATTAGTTTTAAAACATTGGTAAAGTGATTTGGTATTTCATGCATATGTTAGAGTTCCATTTAAATTAAATTAATTTGAAATATTAATAGTTTCTTCTCACAAATTATAAAAGGAGGCATGCATAGTTTTGGTAAACAACACACATTTTAAAGTTTTGTATGTAGTTCAATCTATAATTATAAAACAATTCCTATATATTTATACACATGTGCATGATGCATAGCTTTGGTGAAGGATAATTTAAAATGATAACTATAAGTAGACTCTTATATAGATTTAGAACATAGTTAAAACTCATGTTCTAACTATCACATGTAATGACCTTGCATGAACTTGGAGGTTGAGGTGACCCCTTCCCCATGTCTATATAAAAAATTGTAATCCAACTTTGATTTTTCTTAGATATTTTTTTAATATAGGAGAAACATTAATTTTGATCATCATTAAATGTGTATGTGTATTTTCTTTCCAATTTATGTGTAATTAGTTGCTACTTTCTTTGGTTGTATGTTTCAACAATATTTAGTGTGTAAAATTTGTGAATGGATTCTTGTTTATTTTAATTAATGTACTAATCTATAGATGTGTAATAACTATTGAAGGATTGGTAAATATATTGGTTAAAATAGTCAAGTTCAAATTGATTCATAATTTGTATTGTGCATGAATACTTTCTTGGATGTAGTTTTCTATGTGTGTCTAATAACTACCTTAGATACTTCACTAGATTGAGCCATAATATCCTAGTTAAGGGTGTGAAACAACTACCCTAAAATGAGAAACATTTGTTTGAGGCTTGTGAATTTCCTAAATCTTTACCTCCTTATACTTCTTAGCCATGTCTGACTATGTGTGTGTAATTACTGCTAGTTATAGGCATAGGTTTTGAGATCAGTTATCCTTTTAGAAACTAGCCAAGGAAGTGATTCTTAAATACCATAGAAGCTTTATTTTTTTCCTACCCTTCCCTCCTTTTTTGAGTTTGTTTTTGAGACCTACCCACTCTAGATTATAATCCATTTTTTATATAACTCATATAGAGCTTCACAATCCCTTAGAGACCACACATTCGTCTAAAAACTTTGTCAATAACTTGCATGCCCTAATAGCTATTCCATCAATAGGTTGTCTAAGAATACATACCTAAAAATCATACCCTAGAGTGGATTTTACCTCCGTTAAGACCATAAAATATTATAAGCTACCTTATTAAGGTTATGGTGTGCATAAAATCCATATAAATAGTTAATTAGCACTAGAAGGAGGACCAACACCCCTGATTATACTACAAGTTTGGAGAATGCATTGGCTTGACAAAGGATTCATAGATATCCCAGGTATTCAATATGATTTCCATAATGATCCATTTAAATACCTTCCTATGTTCCATTATAATCACCCAAGAGCTATTGAAGGCCATCTTGTTGCTTACACACATGTTATGCATGTTATGGATGTAATTTACAGATTCTTCCCTTTCACATTAAGAGAATAAATGCATGATTGGTTTATAGAGTTGGCACCTAGTTCTATTACTAGTTGGAGTGATCCCAAGGAATATGTTTTGGTATAATTTGGTCCAAATATTGATGCTCATGCTTTAAAAGATAATTTAACACCTTATATGAAGTTATCTATAGGTATGTTGGATATGAATTGTGTAGAATCCATCCAAAGAGAAATCTTGTTACTATTCCCAAACCAAAACATAGTGGAAGGGTTTACTTTTGATCTAGGTACTATGCACAGGTAAGAAGAGATCCCAAATGGAGAGGAAGATTGGATCATAAAATAGGTAGAAAAGTGTATTACAATAATCAAGGAAGAGGAATATGTCAAAATAGGAGAATATGATCATGTTGATTCCATCCTTATATTTGATGAGATAATTAAATAAATAAATTATGGAAGTGAGGAAAGTGTTAATTTAGAAGAACATTACCAACCTTTACATCAATTGTATGAGATAACATATGCCCAAGTAGAGGATTAATTACTTTGCCTTGTAAAAGAAGATAATAGCTCTGAAGATGGTGTTGATGAATCTTGTGAGTATCAATTTACATTAGAATCTATATCATAAGACTCAATTGGTGATTAAATTCCTATCTTATTCTCCTCTAATCATGTAGGATCCAATATTGATATTTTAGATTATGTCATGCCTGAGGTAGGTATGTATTTTTATCATGAGTCAAATGGAAAAGGTATGTTAGCTTCCCTCCATAATTTTGATTCTATTTTTGAGCTCCCTTATAATATTATTAATTCACATAGATGCTCATGCCTTGATTTGATAGATGTTAAATTTAATTTGGTACCTAACTCTAATGTTCAGGACATTATGGTTCATTATGTGATTGACCAGGAGCCTCTATGTGTGTGGACATCAACATTACTCAGCATTGAAGCAAATACATTTGATTACACATACAATGCCTATGAGGTTTCATATCTTCAAGAACATAACTATTCAAAAGAAAAACAACAAAAGGATAAACAACATGCAGTGGATGAGATGATCCTTATATAATTAATAGTTAATGAAACTATCACTCTTAAAATTAAAAATAGTGAGCCCCAAGTAAGCAAACATTTTATAAATGATTTGGAAAGTCAAGATTTGATTAATTCAAATATTGAAGGTCACACTCAAAGTGAGAGTTTAAATGAAGTTTTTGAGGAATATGTTGTTCCTGATTATACTTATGATTATGAATCTATTTTTGAGGACCTTTGCCATAATGAGTTCATAGAGGATGATGACTTTCAAGACTACAAGTTAGATCTACTATCCATCTCAATAATTAATTTCAAGGATTATTTGTCTTAATTAGGTTCTACTAAATACATGAGTAATAATGGTGAGCTTTCAAAATCTATGTATCATAGGGAAGAGTTATTTGTTTACTATGTCTGGGATGTTACAATGAGTAACCCTATTTTTTTATTCTACAATATGAGAGAAAGGCTCAAAATTCTATTGAATGAATACAAGGATGTCCCTTCCTATTTTAGAACATTAATTGGCAAAACCTTGATATTATGAAAGAGTGAGAAGCATACCAAACAAAATATCTAAATCCACCCCCCATCTTATTTGGGTTTTCTTTAGAGTAGGTTAGGTTTCTTATTTTGTGTCATTTGTTTTCATTAGATTAATATTTATTGATTTTAGTATTTTAATTTCATAGATTAGTTTCCTATTTTTTATATTATGTTTCAATGATTTCTTAGATTAGTTGTTCTTTGCTTTCTGTGATGATCAGAATTGTGTTTACTTTGACTATAACTAAGTTAATATCCCAAAAAATTGAGATTATAACTTGTAGAGAAGGAGAAAACTAAAATCTTGAATTTTTTGGGAACTATTTTACAAATTATGTGTATTTAAATGTTTTTGAGTCTTTAGGATGAAGGTAGGTAATCATGGATTATTCTAAATAGTGTCATAAATGAATATTTTTAACAAGCATATGGAAGTTGCTCTCAGAGTAGTTCATACAAATTTAGAATGTTTTATTATTTTATTGGATCAAATTCACTTATCACATTAAAATAACTATTGAAATTGATAATTTTAAGTATAGGTGTAACTAGCACAGATGTTCTTGTAATGATTTATTTTATAATTATACTAGCTCACTGGGTTTCCATCTTTTCTCTTTTCCATTCAAGAACAAAAAAGAGTGAAAGAAAAACAAAATAAGAAACAACCTATGTATTCAAAATAGCAAAATAAATTATAAATAAAATTAAAGGGTCACATGATGAAATAATGTCAATGTACCATGTATCATAATAAAAAGAAAATAATGGAATGATAAGAGAAGGATCCCAAGGTATCTCTATCAGGGTTATGGATGTTTGGCTAATAGCATAGAAATGCCTAAGCTTCCCTTATTTTTGAGATTTAATAGATACTAGAATCAAACCTACAAATCCACCAATCCTTTGAAAAACTCATCATAATAGGGGTTAAATAAACTACACATTTGACACACACAGATCCAAGAAATTAAAAGACAAGTATGTTGTGTGAATTAACTTATGAGTCTCTTTCAGGTTTTTGATTTAAGTATTATTCTATGGCACACTTCATGATTGATTTGAGATTTCAAACTAGAGTTTTGGGTTCTTGAATACTTAAGATATTCCCCCTATGAGTTGTCATTTTTTGCACCCAACATTCCCCTTCTTTCCTTAGGAAATGGGGACCTACTTTTTTTAGATTATAGCCTTGACTTTAAGCCCCCTCTTCTATATGTTTTTGCAAAATTATGGGAAAAGACTAATTATTAGCCTTCATACTTTATCAAAATGGCATTGGTATAATATGTTTTTATTGACTAATGCTTGAATTATTTTGAGGATCATGAAATTTGTCTTTTCATACTTATGGTTTCAGACCCATCATATTGGTCTTTGTTAGGTTTTTTAATTTGCATGAATTCTTGCAAGCTTTTTGGCTGTAGACTTATCTTTACTATATAAATTCCTTTAGACATTTTATCTAAAACAATTCCTCTGATAGAAATCATCTATAAGCTTTTTGTCATTGGCATTTTACCTTATGAAATATACTTATCTTTTAGCCTTTTTGAGATTACCCTTTGACCTTTATGAAGTATTTCCTTTGGTACTTTTGTTATGGATGAATGCCTTTTAGATTATTGCTAGGTAGAAATTACCCTTCAACATTTTGGAATTACCCTTCAAGACTTTTTCCCTTTTACCCTTTTTCCCTTTGAGTTAATTCCTTCAGAGATTTTATCTAGAACAAATCCTCTAACAGATCTCTTTAACCATCCAGAATTACCCATCAACATTTTTAAATTATGCTTCAGAACTTTTTAAATGCCCTTCAACCTTTTGAACCTACCCTTTGAGTTTTGATTAATTTGTCCTTTAGACTTTTTGTTGTGGTCATTATGCTTGTCAAAATTCCTTTAAGACTTTTGAAATTCCTTTTTTCCTTATGAACTAGATCCTTCATGGGACATTTTTTCCCAATGAACTAGATCCTTCAAGATCTTTGTCCTAAGAAGTAGACCCTTTCAAATTTTTTATTGACCTTTTTCTTGATATAATTTCCCTTTAAACTTTTTAAAAGTGCCCTTACAACATTTTTAAAATGACCCTTCAAGATTTTTGAAGTGACCACTTACCCCTTGAGACTTTGTCCTAGGCCCTTTCCCATGCAAGACTTATCCTTAAGGACTTTTTTCCTTCGATAATTCCTTTAAAATTTGTGTCTTAGACATTTTTTCTAGTGTAAAAATTCCTAAACAATTCCCCTAAGGTCACATGTCCTTAAAACTTTCATAATTGACCCTTTAGACATTTTGAAAATGACCCTTCATGCCTTTTTGAAGTGGCCAGTTATCCTTCATACATTTTTGAAATGACCCTTTAGCCCTTTTTTAAGTGACCAATTACCCTTCAAGAATTTTGTCTTAGGCCCTTTTGCCCTTTGGCAAATTCTTTCAAACATTTTGTCTAAGAGAATCTGCCCTTTAACCCAATTCTTTTAGACATTTTATTTGAAACATCATGCCCTTCAGCGCTTTTGAGACCATCCTTTTCAACATTCCTTCAAATATTTTATTTTAGATAATTAAGTCTTTAGGATAATTATTGCATAGATTTTATTTGAAACAATACTCTTATGGAATTCTTACACACTTTATGTCTCACACATTTTGTCTAAGGAAATAACAATCCCAAAATAATTCCCACATAATAATTTCCCTTAGACCAGTACCATACTGCCAAGTGTCACCCTTTCTTAGAGAACATTTTCATTATGTTTTTAGCTTAACTTAAGATTATTTTAACCTAGGTCCAAATCGTATTATATTAGGACTAAGACCTTAGGCTAGAATATTCATGAAGGGTCCTTTATATGTATTTACCAAAGTATTATTCTAAGACAATTTTTACTTATACTTATAGGAGTATGAAGTCCTAAGGAAATGACATGTGTCAAACTTATGAGATTAAATTTGACAATCACATGGATATCATTGACAGTTAAGAAGATGTTATTTGATGATCATGTGAATGTCAAATTTAACCTCAATAATGGATTATATATGGAGTTAAATTTTATAATCACATGGACATCATTTAAAGTCACATGGACGTCAGTTGATGCTCATGTGAATGTCAAAATCATAAATTACCTATTTGGATTCAAATTTTAAATGGACCCAATAGATCAATGGTTTACACTGATTCGTATAGTTGATACAATGATGAAATATCAATGGAGACTTTTCAAAGGTTCTGGATTAAGTAGAGAGTTTCCAAGTGGCATACATGCATAATCAAAGTTCAAGTTAAAAGTTCTAAGCCAAGATCCTATGGTGCACATATGCTCAGGCCCATTTGATCAAATGATTTGAGAGAGAGTTAAAATTTTAAAGCTCTAAAAGAGTGACAAGTGTCACCATTGTGGGATCATATTACATAGATTTAATGAACCCAAAATAATGAGGGAGCCTAGTCCATAGAACTTAGAAGCCTTGAGAAACTACTAAGTGGCACACATATGAAGTAGAACAAAATAAGGAGTGACAAGTGTCAAACACATAGGACTTATTGAGCCAAAATCACTAAAATCTAAAGAACCACATTAAACCAATACATAAGGATCGATGGTGTGAATCCTAAGTGGAATTTTAAAATATCTTGGACTCAATCAAATGATGATACATGTCACATTTCAAAAGCTAGCAAGGCATTATGGATAGAATATGTAGATCTTTGGACACTTGAACTATATTTATCTATATAAATTGGGTCTCATAGTTAAATTAGAGTAGAAACATGCACATCTTTATCAAAATTATGAATATAAAAATGAAGATCTAGATACTATAAAAAGTATAGGTGAGCATGCAACACATAGTTTAGATTAGTCATAACTAATAAAAGTGTCATTGGTTTTAAAACATTGTTAAAGTGATGTTAGCCTTTCATGCATATGTTAGAGTTCTATTTATATTAAATTAATCTAAAATATCAATAGTTTGTTCTCACAACTTATAAAAGGAGGCATCCATAGTTTTGGTAATCAACACACATTTTGAAGTTTTGCATGTAGTTTAAGCTATAATTATAAAAAAAATCCTCCATCTTTATACACATGTGCATGATGCATAGCTTTGGTGAAGCCTAATTTAAATTGACAACTGTAAGTAGACTCTTATATAGTTTTAGAACATAGTTAAAACTCATGTTTTGACTATCACATGTAATGACCTTACATGAACTTGGAGGTTGAGGTGACCCCTTCCCCAAGTCTATTTAAAAAATTGTAATCCAAATTGGATTTTTCTTAGAGATTTTTTGAATACAGAAGTAAAATCAATTTTGATCATCAGTAAATGTGTTTGTGTATTTTCTTTCCAATTTTTGTGTAATTAGTTGTTACTTTCTTTGGTTGTATGTTTCAATAATCTTTAGTGTGAAAAATTGTGAATGGATTATTATTTATTTTAATTAATGTACTGATCTATAGATGTGTAATAAATATTAAAGGATTGGTAAATATATTGGTTAAAATAGTCAATTTCAAATTGATTCAAAATTTTGATTGTGCATGAATACTTTTTTGGATGTAGTTTTCTATGTGTTTATAATAACTACCTCAAATACTTCACTAGCTTGAGCCATAATATCCTAGTTAAGGGTGTGAAACAACTACCCTAAAAGGAGAAACCTTTGTCTGAGGCTTATGAACTTCCTAAGTCTTTATCTCCCTAGACTTATTATCCATGTCTAACTATGTGTGTGTAATTATTGCTAGATATAGGCATAGGTTTTGAGATCACTTATCCTTTTAGAAACTAGCCAGGTAAGTTATTCTTAAAAACCATAGAAGTTTTCTTTTTTGCCTTACCCTTCCCTCATTTTCTATGTTCATTTTTGAGACATACCCACTTTAGATTAGAATCCATCTACCCATCTAACTCATATAGAGATTCACAATCCTTTAGAGACCACACCTACATCTAAAAACCTTGTCAACAACCTGCATGACCTACCATCTATTTCATTAATAGGTTGTCAAAGACTGCATACCTCCAACTCATGCCCTAGAGTGGAGTTTACCTCCATTGAGATCCTAAAATATTAGAAGCTACCTTGTTAAGGTTATGGTGTGCATAAAAATGACATCAATAGTTAATTAGCACTAGAAGGAGGGCAAACACCTCTAATTATACTAAAAGTTTAAAGAATGGATTGGCTTGACAAACGACCCATAGATATCCCAAGTATTCAACATGATTTACCTGATGATCCATTCAAATACATTTTCAAGGTCTATTATAATCACCCAAGAGCTATTGAAGGCCATCTTGTTGCTTTCACATATGCTATGGATGTAAATTTTGAGGATGTAATTTGTATATGCTTCCCTTTCACATTGGGAGAATAAATGCATGATTAGATTATAGATTTGGCACCTAGTTCTATTACTATTTGGAGTGATCCCAAGGAGTATTTTTTGATATAATTTGGTTCAAATATTGATGCTCATGCTTTAAAATATGATTTAACACCTTATATGAAGTTATCTATAGGTATATTTTTACTATTCCCAAACCAGAACATAGTGGAAGGGTTTCCTTTTAATCCAAGCACTATGCACAAGGAAGAAAATATCCCAGATGGAGAGGATGATTGGATCATAAAAGAGGTAGAAGAGTATATTTCAGTCATCAAGGAAGAGGAATATGTCAAGCTAGGATAATTGGATCATGTTGATTCCATCCATGTATTTGATTAGATAATTAAATAAAGAAATGATGGAAGTGAGGAAAGTGTCAATTTAAAAGAACATTGCCAACCTTTGCATAAGCTATATGAGATAGCATATGCCCAGGTAGAGGATCAATTACTTTACCTTGTAAAAGAAGATAATATCTCTAAAGATGGTGATGATGACTCTTGTGACTATCAATTTGCATTAGAATCTGTATGAAAAGACTCATTTGATGATTACATTACTAACTTATTCTCCTCTGATCATGTAGGCTCCAATATTGAGATTTTAGATTATGTCATGCCTGAGGTAGGTATGTATTTTTATCATGATTCAAAAGGAAAAGGTATGTTGGCTTCCATCCATAATTTTGATTCTATTTCTAAGCTCTCTTATAATATAATTAATTCACATAGATGCTCATGCCTTGATTTGATAGATGCAAAATTCAATTTGGTGCCTAACTCTAATGTTCAAGACACAATGGTTAATTATGTGATTGACAAGGAGCCCCTGTGTGTGTGGACATCAACATTACTCAAAATTGAAGCAAATACATTTGATTACACATATAATTCCCATGAAATTGCATATCTTCTAGATCATAATGATTCAAAACCAAAACAACAAAAGGATAAACAACATGTAGTGGATGAGATGATCCCTCTAGAATTAATAGTTAATGAAAATATCACTCCTAAAATTAAAAATAGTAAACCCCATGTAAACAAAAAATTTATTCATGATTTATAAATTCAAGAGCTGATTCATTCAAATATTGAAGGTCACACTCAAAGTGAGATTTTAAATGAAGTTTTTGAGGAATATGTTATTCATAATTATACTTATGATTATGAATCTATTTTTGAGGACCTTTACCATAATGAGTTCATAGAGGATTATGACTTTCAAGACTACAAGTTAGATGTAATATCCATCTCAACAAGTAATTTCAAGGATTCTTTATCTAAATTAGGTTCTACTAAATACATGAGTAATAATGGTGAATTCTCAAAATGTATGTATCATAGGGAAGAGTTATTTGTTTATTGTGTATGGGATGTCGTAATGAGTAAACATAATTTTTTTATCCTATAATATGAGATAAAGGATAAAAATTATACTAAATGAATACAAGGATGTCCCTGACTATTTTAGAACTTTAATGGGGAAAACCTTGATATTACGAAAGAGTGAGAATTATACCAAACAAATTTCCCAAATCCACCCGCCGTCTTGTTTGGGTTTTCTTTAGATTAGGTTAGGTTTCTTATTTTGTTTCATTTTTTTTCATTAGATTAATCTTTCTTTCTTTTAGTATTTTTATTTCATAGATTAGTTTCCTATTTTCTAGATTATGTTTCATTGATTTCTTAGACTAGTTGTTCTTTGCTTTCTCTGATGATCAACATTGTGTTTACTTTGACTATAACCAAGTTAAAATCCAAATCAATTGAGATTATGACTTGTAGAAAAGGGAAAAAGTAAAATCTTAAATTTTTTTGGGACTATTTTAAAAATTAGGTATATTTCTATGTTTTTGAGTCTTTAGGATGAATGTAGGTAATCATGGATTATTTTGAATAGTGTCATAATTAAATACTTTTACTAGGCATGTGAAATTTGCTCTCAGAGTAGTCCATACAAATTTAGAAAGTTTTACTATTTTATTGAATCAAATTCACATATCACATTAAAATACCTATTGGAAGTGATAATTTTAAGTATAGGTGTAACTAGCACATATGTTCTAGTAATGATTTGTTTTATAATTATACCAGCTCATTGGGGTTCCATCTTTTCTCTTTTCCATTCAAGAACAAACAAAGAGTGAAAGAAAAGAAAAATAAGAAAAAACCTATGTATTCAAAATATCAAAACAAATTATAAATAAAATCAAAGGGTCACATGATGAAATAAGGTCAATGTACCATGTATGATGATCAAAAGAAAATAATGAAATGATAAGAGAAGGATCCCAAGGTATCTCTATCAAGGTTATGGATGCTTGGATGATAGCATAACAATGCCTGAGCTTCCCATTTTTTGAGCTTTAATAGATACTAGAATGAAACCTATAACTTCATCAATCCTTTGAAAAAATCAACACAATATGGGTTAAATAAGCTACACATTTGACACACACAGATCTAATAAAATAGAAGGCAAGTGTGTTGTTTGAATTAACTTATGAGTCTCTTTCATGTTTTTTCTTTCAGTATTATTCTATGGCACACTTCATGATTGATTTGAGATTTCCAACTAGAGTTTTGGGTTCTTGAATACTCAAGATATTGTCGCCATTTGTTGCTCCCAACATCCCCCTTCTTTCCCTAGGAAATAGGGACCTACTTTTTTTAGACTATAGCCTTGAATTTAAGCCCCCTCTTTAATATGTTTGTGAAAAATCATGGGAAAAGACTAATTATTGGCCTTCATACTTTAGAAAAATGGAATTGGTATAATATGTTTTTATCATCTAATGATTAAATTATTTTGGGGCTTATGAAATTTTGTCGGGGAATCCAAGAACAACACACCTTGTTCTGATCCCACTTGTTAGGATCTTGCTCCTCAGAAAGAGCACAATATGATTACCAAATACAAGCAATTAAACATGCAAAAATTATACCAGAAGTACAAGTAACTAGAATTCACAAATAACACAGAATATGAGAGACAATACACTATCTTGTATTAATACTTGTACAAAAAAGAATACAATAAAGAGACGCCACTCTCTTCCACCTTATAGAGGCTTCCCACACCTCAAGTGTATATTAATTCTTCTTCAAAGTTCACTCTCCTACCAAAAATGGTCCCAACACACAACTCACACATAGAATTGGTGTTCACCTCTCCAACCAGTCAGTAATAACCTTGCCAGTACACCAAGCACTCTAAAGTACTTCAAGTTGATCTCCCATGAACCTGCAATCTACAATTCGACAGACCATACTTACACATGTAGATCTCCTATGAGCTTGCAACAACCTGCAACTTAATGATCTTACAATGGAAGGATCTTCCTTGCCTTCCTTATCAGCTCATAATTACAATACATGCCAATGGGTCTATAAATAGATCCCAAAATTAAACAATAACTTAGACTCTTAATTTAGAATAATTATTCACACAGCTCAAGACTCAAAGTAGCCTTTACATGCAAACACTCAGTTCAACTAACTGACTGTTCATGCAATGAACAGTTTTGGAACACAGGTGACTGACGTCGGTCCTTATCTGACTAGTGCTGACTGACATCGGCCGACTTCCTACCAATGCCAGTTGCCTTCTGCACTGATCATGACTGACGTCGGTCATACTGCCAATGCCAATACTTCTGGAACTTTAACAACCTCTTTTTCATTTGCATAGTTGAAGCTTTTAGCTCCATAACCTAACAATCTCCCACTTGGAGATAAATAGCTGTAATTGTACCTGTACTTATACACCATCTAGTTTGTTCCCTTGGCTTTGTATCCCTCCTCAAGATCACTTTTGAAGACCAACCACCATAGACCCTATGGTGCAACTCCTGTCATCCAAATCACCTACCACATATGTTTTTGAGGAATATGTTATTCATAATTATACTTATGATTATGAATCTATTTTTGAGGACCTTTACCATAATGAGTTCATAGAGGATTATGACTTTGAAGACTACAAGTTAGATGTAATATCCATCTCAACAAGTACTTTCAAGGATTCTTTATCTAAATTAGGTTCTACTAAATACATGAGTAATAATGGTGAGCTCTCAAAATGTATGTATCATAGGGAAGAGTTATTTGTTTATTGTGTATGGGATGTCGTAATGAGTAAACATAATTTTTTTATCCTATAATATGAGATAAAGGTTAAAAATTATACTAAATGAATACAAGGATGTCCCTGACTATTTAAAACTTTAATGGGGAAAACCTTGATATTACGAAAGAGTGAGAATTATACCAAACAAATTTTCCAAATCCACCTGCCGTCTTGTTTGGGTTTTCTTTAGATTAGGTTAGGTTTCTTATTTTGTTTCATTTGTTTTCATTAGATTAATCTTTCTTTCTTTTAGTATTTTTATTTCATAGATTAGTTTCCTATTTTCTAGATTATGTTTCATTGATTTCTTAGATTAGTTGTTCTTTGCTTTCTCTGATGATCAACATTGTGTTTACTTTGACTATAACCAAGTTAAAATCCAAACCAATTGAGATTATGACTTGTAGAAAAGGGAAAAAGTAAAATCTTAAATTTTTTTGGGACTATTTTACAAATTAGGTATATTTCTATGTTTTTGAGTCTTTAGGATGAATGTAGGTAATCGTGGATTATTCTGAATAGTGTCATAATTAAATACTTTTACTAGGCATGTGAAATTTGCTCTCAGAGTAGTCCATACAAATTTAGAAAGTTTTACTATTTTATTGGATCAAATTCACATATCACATTAAAATACCTATTGGAAGTGATAATTTTAAGTATAGGTGTAACTAGCACATATGTTCTAGTAATGATTTGTTTTATAATTATACCAGCTCATTGGGGTTCCATCTTTTCTCTTTTCCATTCAAGAACAAACAAAGAGTGAAAGAAAAGAAAAATAAGAAACAACCTATGTATTCAAAATATCAAAACAAATTATAAATAAAATCAAAGGGTCACATGATGAAATAAGGTCAATGTACCATGTATGATGATCAAAAGAAAATAATGAAATGATAAGAGAAGGATCCCAAGGTATCTCTATCAAGGTTATGGATGCTTGGATGATAGCATAGCAATGCCTGAGCTTCCCATTTTTTGAGCTTTAATAGATACTAGAATGAAACCTATAACTTCATCAATCCTTTGAAAAAATCAACACAATATGGGTTAAATAAGCTACACATTTGACACACACAGATCTAATAAAATAGAAGGCAAGTGTGTTGATTGAATTAACTTATGAGTCTCTTTCATGCTTTTTCTTTCAGTATTATTCTATGGCACACTTCATGATTGATTTGAGATTTCCAACTAGAGTTTTGGGTTCTTGAATACTCAAGATATTGTCGCCATTTGTTGCTCCCAACATCCCCGTTCTTTCCCTAGGAAATAGGGACCTACTTTTTTTAGACTATAGCCTTGAATTTAAGCCCCCTCTTTAATATGTTTGTGAAAAATCATGGGAAAAGACTAATTATTGGCCTTCATACTTTAGATAAATGGAATTGGTATAATATGTTTTTATCATCTAATGATTAAATTATTTTGGGGCTTATGAAATTTTGTCGGGGAATCCAAGAACAACACACCTTGTTCTGATCCCACTTGTTAGGATCTTGCTCCTCAAAAAGAGCACAATATGATTACCAAATACAAGCAATTAAACATGCAGAAATTATACCAGAAGTACAAGTAACTAGAATTCACAAATAACACAGAATATGAGAGACAATACACTATCTTGTATTAATACTTGTACAAAAAAGAATACAATAAAGAGACGCCACTCTCTTCCACCTTACAGAGGCTTCCCACACCTCAAGTGTATATTAATTCTTCTTCAAAGTTCACTCTCCTACCAAAAATGGTCCCAACACACAACGCACACATAGAATTGGTGTTCACCTCTCCAACCAGTCAGTAATAACCCTGCCAGTACACCAAGCACTCTAAAGTACTTCAAGTTGATCTCCCATGAACCTGTAATCTACAATTCAACAGACCAAACTTACACATGTAGATCTCCTATGAGCTTGCAACAACCTACAACTCAATGATCTTACAATGGAAGGATCTTCCTTGCCTTCCTTATCAGCTCATAATTACAATACATGCCAATGGGTCTATAAATAGATCCCAAAATTAAACAATAACTTAGACTCTTAATTTAGAATAATTATTCACACAGCTCAAGACTCAAAGTAGCCTTTACATGCAAACACTCAGTTCAACTAACTGACTGTTCATGCAATGAACAGTTTTGGAACACACAGGGGACTGACGTCAGTCCTTATCTGACTGGTGCTGACTGACATCGGCCGACTTCCTACCAATGCCAGTTGCCTTCTGCACTGATCATGACTAACGTCAGTCATACTGCCAATGCCAATACTTCTGGAACTTTAGCAACCTCTTTTTCATTTGCATAGTTGAAGCTTTTAGCTCCATAACCTAACAATCTCCGACTTGGAGATAAATAGCTATAATTATACCTGTAATTATACACCATCTAGTTTGTTCCCTTGGCTTTGTATCCCTCCTCAAGATCACTCTTGAAGACCAACCACCATAGACCCTATGGTGCAACTCCTGTCATCCAAATCACCTACCACATCTGCATCTACAAACCATGTAGAAAATAACTTGACCCTGCATAACATGTGCACCTGCTGCTGGTCCCTCTAAGAATCCACTAAACTACCCTCCAGTGCTTCTTTCTTGGATTGGCTCCAAACTTGTGACAACTCCCACTGCTTGGGAAAACTCAGGTCTAGTACATACCATGCACTTAATCTCATTATGTGAATCAAGACACTATTCTGTGAACTGTCCAACCATCGGTGTGCTAACTGGTCTCACACAATCATCCTAAAACAAAGTCAACCTATGACCTTCCATGTCTCTAGAACACACTCATGCCAAATAATCTTGCTACTCCTAGATTCCTCATGACACCCCTCTGAACTAGCTTTACCTTTAGTTCAGCAACTCCCTGTATATGTAACCCTACAACAAGCACATCATACAGTAATAGGATAATGTAGCTAATATTATCCAACTTGGTAAAGAGAAACACAATGATCAAACCTCTATTGTCCTGCAGCTTATACAAGACCATATACCCTGGCCTTCTGTCTCACGTATCCATTTCCGCTCTTCTTCATCCTGAACATCCATTCATCTCTCAGTGCTTTCTTCTAGCTGGCAACTCCACCAAAAACTCCTATTTGGTTTTCCTCCAAGGAATCACATCATTCATCCATGCCAAGCTCCCACTATTTCCTAGATCTACCTACTCTGCTTCTTTAATAACTTCTTAGTTCTTTACCATCAGTGAGCAACAAGTAGTGTAAAGAAGGGAAATGATGAATTTGAGGCTTACCTACCCTTTAAGTCCTCCATATGGGTGCTTGAGACTCCTTGATAGCTTGCTGTCCACCTAAAATCTATCTCAGTAATTGATGTCGGTCACATCTCAGTCTGCAGCAGACCGATGTTAATTTCTTGCAACTACCTCATCACCGACGTTGGTTCCCCCTTGCCGACACCAATGTTTATCTACCCTGAGTCATCGATGTTGGGCTACACATAGCCGACATCGATCCTTGTCTGGATGCCAACACCGATTTTCTTGCCATCGTCAGTCTCTATGTTTTTCTTATGAGAAATGACCTTTTCCCGTGAGCTCCTTTTGGATCAAAACCTTGTCCAAATCACCCTTGCTCTACTCAGAATTCTTCTGCCCCTTGTGCTAAACTCTGTCTGTCACCTTCTCCTTGAAAACCAAGGCTTTCTTGTTCTTGTCACTAACATCAGATCTCTCAAGAAACGTCACTTTCTTCTTCTGCATACAAAAATATCGATCTATGCTCTTCAAATCTAAAAGCATACCCTTTGACTCAAGAACATGCATCTCCTTCTTATTCATGTGACCAAGCCTATTAAGCCACATCTTCGAATCTACAGCTGAAGTAGATAACCTAGAAAGAGAATTAGTAATACAAGTAGATAAATAAATCATACCTACTTTCTTACCTCTTGCTACAACAAGTGCACCCTTGGTAACCTTCCAAGAGTCCACTGTGAGAGTTACTGTGCAACCCTCATCACCCAAACTTCTTACATAAATCAAATTCCACTCTAGAACTAGGATATGCATGACCTCCTTCAACACCCATGTGTTACCTGTCTACAATTTTAGCTTCACTTTCCCTTTGCCAACCATCTGACAAGGCTTACCATCCCCTAAACAAATTTCTCCAAAGTCTCCCTGGACATACTCATGAAAAAATTCCCTATTTGGGGATGCATGAAAAGAGGCACCAAAATCTAAAACCCAAGATTCCAGTTTATCCAAAGAACATACCAGAGTATCTTGTGCAACATAATCTGCAACATCCACTTCTTTTTCATGTCCTTCATGCTGATCTTCACCTGATCTACAATCTCTCTTTAAGTGCCCTTGCTTTCCACATTTCCAGCAGGTTATTCTGCCATACCTAGACTTGGATCTCCTGCCTATCTTGGACCTTGATCTCCCACGCTCTATCTTCTTTCTTTGCCTTCCTCTACCTTCAACACTCAAAGCATTCCCTGATGATTCACCTGTGCTTTTCCTATGTATCTCTTCATTCAAGATTACACTCACAATATCATCCACTTTTAAGATTTTTGAAGCAGACGCAGTATTGCTAACTACCATTACCAAACTCTCCCAACTTTTAGGTAATGAACACAAGATTAAGAGAGCCTTAATTTCATCATCAAAAATAATATTGACTGAATTTAACTGGTTTACCAAACCATGGAAATCACTAAGATGACTATGTACAGATCCACCATCCAACATTTGCAAATTAAATAATTGCTTCATAAGAAATACCTTATTTGAAGCTAAGGGTTTTTCATATAAATTTGCCAAAGATTCCATCAAATCTACCATTGTCTTAGCATGTGATAAGTTGGAAATCACAAATGATGCAAGACTCAACCTTATAGATCCCAGAGCCTTCTGATCAAGAACCTCCCATTCTTCATTCTTCATATCCCAAGGTTTGCAATCAACCCCACCCAACGATAAGTACAAATCTTTTTGATATAGATAATCTTCAATTTTCATCCTCCATAATTGATAGTTCTTGCAATTAAACTTCTCCATTCATAGCTTATTGTCTTCTGCCATTGCTCTACTCCCACTCAAACAGAAACCCCTGTAACCTGTAATCAACACACACTAACCAGATCTAATCTAGCCTATTAGTATCCCAACCTAAAAGCTCTAATACTAGTTGTCAGAGAATCCAAGAACAACACACCTTGTTCTGATCTCACTTGTTAGGATCTTTCTCCTCAGAAAGAGCACAATATGATTACCAAATACAAGCAATTAAACATGCAAAAATTATACTAGAAGTACAAGTAACTAGAATTCACAAATATCACAAAAATGAGATACAATACACTATCTTGTATTAATACTTGTACAAAAAAGAATAAAATAAAGAGATGCCACTCTCTTCTACCTTACGGAGGCTTCCCACACCTCAAGTGTATAGTAATTCTTCTTCAAAGTTCACTCTCCTACCAAAAATGGTCCCAACACACAACTCACATACAGAATTGGTGTTCACCTCTCCAACTAGTCAGTAATAACCCTGCCAGTACACCAAGCACTCTAAAGTACTTCAAGTTGATCTCCCATGAACCTACAACCTGCAATTTAATAGACCATACTTACACATGTAGATCTCCTATGAGCTTGCAACAACCTGCAACTCAATGATCTTACAATGGAAGGATCTTCCTTGCCTTCCTTATCAGCTCATAATTACAATACATGCCAATGGGTCTATAAATAGATCCCAGAGTTAAACAATAACTTAAACTCTTAATTTAGAATAATTATCCATGCAACTCAAGACTCAAAGTAGCCTTTACATGCAAACACTCAGTTCAACTAACTGACTATTCGTGTAATGAACAGTTCTGGAACACACAGGTGACTGACATCGGTCCCTGTGTAACTAGTGCTAACCGACGTTGGCTGACTTCCTACCGATGCCGATTTCCTTCTACACTAATCATGATCAATGTTGGTCATACTGCCGATGCTGGTACTTTTAGAACTTCAGCAACCTCCTTTTCATTTGCATAGTTGAAGCTTTTAGCTCCACAACCTAACAAATTTATGTTTTCATACTTATGGTTTCAAACTTATCCTATTAGTCTTTGTCAAGTTTTTTAATGTACATGAATTCTTACAAGCTTTTTGGCCATATACATGTCTTTATTAAAGAAATTCCTTTTGATATTTTATCTAAAACAATTCCTCTGATGGAAATCATCTATGATCTTTTTGTTATTGGCATTTCACCTAATGAAATATACTTATCTTTTAGCCTTTTTGAGATTGCACTTTAGCCTTTAAGAAGTAGATCCTTTGGGAATTTTGTTATGGATGAATTCCTTTTGGATTATTGCTACGTAGAAATCACCCTTTGACATTTTGATATTACCCTTCAAGACTTTTGGCCTAGGACCCTTTTTTCCTTCAAGCTAATTCCTTTAGACATTTTATCTAGAACAAATCCTCTAACATATCTCTTTTATCCCTCCAAAATTACCCTTCAACATTTTTAAATTACCCTTCAAAATTTTTTAAATTCCCTTTGACCTTTTGAACCTACCCTTTTAGTTTTGAGTAATATGTCCTTCAACATTTTTATTATGGTCATTATGCCTGACAGAATTCTTTTAAGACTTTTGAAATTCCCTTTTGCCTTACCAACCTAACCTTCAGGATAATTGTCATGGGACCTTTTTGCCCTAGGAACTAGATCATTCAAGCTCTTTGTCCTAACAAGTAGACCCTTTGGAATTTTGTCTTAACCTTTTTTCTTGATAGAATTCCCCTTCAAACTTTTTGAAAGTGCCCTTACAACATTTTAAAAATACTCTTCAGGCTTTTTAAAGTGACCATTTACCCTTCAAGACTTTGTCCTAGGACTGTTCCCATCCAAGACTTATCCTTTGGGACTTTTTTTCCAAGATAATTCCTTCATAATTTATGTCTTAGACATTTTTTCTAGTGTAAAATTATCTAAATAATTCCCTCAAGGTCACATGCCCTTCAGACTTTCTGAATTGACCCTTCAGACATGTTTAAAATGATCCTTCGAGAGTTTTTTAAGTGGCCACTTATCCTTCATAGATTTTGAAAATGACCCTTTATCACTTTTTGAAGTGACCACTTACCCTTGAGGACTTTTGTTCTAGGCCCTTTTTCCCTTTGGCTAATTCCTTCAAATAGTTTGTCAGAGAGATTCTGCCCTTCGACCCAATTCCTTCAAACATTTTATCTAAAACATCATGCCCTTCAAACCTTTTGAGACCATCCCTTCAAATATTCCTTTATAAATTTTTTCCAAGATAATTGAGTTTTTGAAAGAATTTTTTTAGACATTTTGTTCAAAATAATTCCCCTAATGGAATTCTTGCAAACTTTCTATCTCAAACATTTTTTTGAAGAAATAGAAATCCCAAAACAATTCCCCCACAACAATTACCCTAAGATGAATACCATACTTTCAAGAGGCACCCTTGCTTAGAAAACATTTTCATTATGTTTTTATATTAATTTAAGATTATTTTAACCTACGTTTAAATTATATTATATTAGTACTAAAACCTTAGGTTATAATATTCATGCAAGGTCCTTATACTTATTTCCCAAAGTATTATCCTAAGTCATTTTATGATTATAATTTTAGGAGCATGGAGTCATAAGGAAATGAGTGTCAAACTTACAAGATTAACTTTGATAGTTATGTAGATGTCATTGATGGTTGTGAGGATGTAATTTGATGATCACATGAACATGAAATTTAACCTTGGCAATGTCTAATTTATGGAATTAAATTTAATAGTTGCATGGATATCATTGATGGTTGTGAGGATGTTAGTTTATCATTGTAAAAATTTCAAATTTAACCTCATAAAATATCCATTTAGATTCAAATTTTAAGTAGATCTAGCAGATCAGTGGTTTACATTGATCTGTATAATTGATCTAATGATGCAAGATAAATGAAGAGTTTTCAAATGTCCCATATTAAGTAGAGAGTTTCCAAGTGGCATACCCATATGATCAAAGTAAAAGTCAAAATGTCTAAACCAAGATACTATGACACGTATTTGCTCAAGCCCTTTGATTGAATGATGTGAGAGTGAGTTGAAATGTCAAATCTCCATGAGAGTGACAAGTGTCACCATTGTAAGAGTTGAGTACACACATCTAATGACCCACAAGAAGAACAAAGGAGCCTAGTACATAGAACTCAGAAGCCTTGAATATCTTCCAAGAGGAACATATATTAATTATAGAAAAATAGGGAGTTACAAGTGTCAAGTGCATAGGAGTCAATGAAATAAAAACATTAAAATCCAATGAAATACATTAAACTAGTTGACAATGTAAGTCTTAGGTGGAATTTTCATATATATTGGATTCAATTAGGTGTTGACATGTGTCATATTTCAAAATATAGCAAGGTATTATGGACAGAATAGGTATATATTTGGACACTTGAGATATATTTATCAATAGACATTGGGTCTCACAGTTAAACTAGAGTATGAACATGAACATCTTAATCTAAATAAAAAATATAAAAGTGAAGATCCAAATTCTATAAAAGTCATGGGTGAGCATGCAATGCATAGTTTAGATTGGTCACAACTAATAATAGTGTCACTAGTTCTAAAATATTGGTAAAGTGATTTTGGTCCTTCATGCATATGTTAGATTTCTATTTAAAGGTAGTTAATCTAAAAGATCAAGTTATTATCAACCTATAAAAGGAGGAATGTGTGGTCTTGCTAAATGGCACACATTTTTAATTTTTTCATGTAGTTAGAGATATAATTATAAAAAAATTCCTCTATCTCTATACACATGCACATGATGCATAGCTTTGGCAAAGGTCAATTTAAACTGATAACTGTAAGTAGAATCTTATATGGTTTTAGACCATAGTTAGAGCTCATGTTCTATCACATGTAACAACCTTACATGAACTTGGAGGATGAGGTGAACCCTTATCCAAGTCTATATAAATAATTGTAATCTATCTTATACTTTTGTCAGACAATTTTTGAATACAGGAGCAACATTAGTTTTGATCATCAATGAATGTGTTTGTGTATTTTATTTCCAATTTATATGTAATTAGTTGTTACTTTATTTGGTTATATGTTTTAATAATATTTAGTGTGAAAAATATATGAATGGATTCTTGATTATTTTTTATTAATGTATTGATTTATAGATGTGCAAAAACTATTGAAGGATTGGTAAATATATTATTTAAGATAATCAAGTTTAAATTGATTCATAATTCAAATTGTGCATGAGTGCTTTCTTGCATGTAGTTTTTTTTATGTGTGTACCAAATACCTCTGATAATTCACTATCCTAAGCCATAATCTTGTGAATTTATTTCATCTTTATCTCTCTAGAATTCTTAGTCATGTCTAGTTGTGTGTGCATAATTGTTGCTAGAACTAGACATAGGTTTTGAGAGCACTTATCCTTTTAGAAACCAACCAGGGAAGTGATTCCTAAAAACCATAAAAGATTTATTTTCTTACTTACCCTTACCTCCTTTTTTGAATTTGTTTTTGCGACCTACCCACTCTAGATTAGAATTTAGCCATGCATCTAACTCAAATAGAGATTCACAATCCTTTAGATACCACACCTCTATCCAAAAACCTTGTTGACAACCTACATGCCCTACTATCTATTCCATAAATATGTTGTCAAAGACAACATACCTATAAATCATGCCTTGGAATGGAGTGTACCTCCATTGAGATATTAAAATGTTAGAGGCTACCTTGCTAAAGTTGTGGTGTGCATAAAATCCATATCAACAATAAATATCAAAAACATAATTTTATTTAAATTTTGTCTTATGTATTCTTCTATTTTGACTCATTTTATACCTTGAAAGCAACTTCCTTATTTTTAGGTCTTCCTTAACCTGTTCTCATCTCATAGTATGTTAGGGTACCATGTAGTCAATCCATCTCTAGTTTATCTAAATCTTGCATCTCTTCAACAATAGACACTTTATAATAAAACTTAAGAGTTAGAGATCTTAATACCTTTTGAAAAAAAATAGACTCTTTAAATTATTTAGCTAGGCCTCTTATGATGTTGACCACTTCATAAACATTCAATAGGTAAGTTGCAATGATCTCATCTTCATTCATCATTAGGCTTTCAAACTATCTTCTATGGGTTTGTAATTTAGCCAACTTGACCTTGTAGTCTCCATCATGGATAGTCTTCAACTTGTCCCACATTATTTGGTATACATATAGTGCATCACCTTCACAAGCTCTATACCTTTGATAGGCCATAAATAATACCATTCATTAATTTTGAATTGTTGTCACTAAAATTCTTACATACTGCATGTGTAAGGGGAGTAGGGGGTGTAGTATATCAATCCCAAACTGATTTAAAAACATCATGAACTTGATAAATCATATATTTTCTCATCTTAACACTCCAAAAATCATAACCAGATCTATTGAACAATGGAGCTTTACTTGTACCTAAAACACCTTATGCTTGACTATCCATATTCACTTGCTTAGGATCTTCTTTAGGCTATTAGGCATCCTTAAAATAACCTAATATGATACCAATAATTTTAATTGTATTTAATAAGAGTGGGAGGGTGAATTATTTCCATTAAAACAATCATTCAATTTCACTTATCATTCATGAAGCATTCATTCAAAGACATACATTAACCAATGCATAAACAAGCATCCACATAAAAATATAACATATAAACATAAGATATATGTGAGAAACCATCCATTTGGATAAAACACATTGAAAAATATCTTGGAATATAATATTATAAGCAATGAATCAATATTTAGTGAAGCACTAACCCCACAAGGAGTACCAACCCCTCACTAGTCAAACACCAACTCAACTAGTCATTTAGGAAGCACCAACTTGCAAGGAGGGACCAAACCCCTAGGTAACTCAATACCAAATCAGAATTTTGGAACCCGTAATAAAATTTGGATACTTATTTCTCACTCAAATGATGATGATCACCTCCTTTTGCTCTTCACACTCTTTTGTCTCTCTTAAATAGCCTATTAGGCGTCTTCTCTCAACTAGCCATTTTATTGATAGATTTAGGTCATATGAATTTTCTCATAATCTATATAATCATTTATAAAAATTAATGAGATATTCAAAACACATCTTTTAGAGTTCATTTGCTCATACCCTCAACAATTCTAAAACTCTTGCTTTCACATACCTTGGTTAGACACAAACGTCTCCAAAATTGGATCACCCTTGGAATATATCAAAAAAATATTTCAAAATTAAAAAAACCACTACATATCTACATCACCACTCATAAGTACCAAAACCACCATTAGGCGTAAAGGAGACCTAATGTAATTAGGCCTTCTCAAAGCACACATTTTGCCTTGACCATCTTGGAACATATTGAGCCTCAAAAAATGGATTAAAAACTTAAAAAAATATTAAATTAGACCTATTATATTCTAAAATTATGTCCCCAAAACCATAAAACTCATTTCACTCCTTGAACCACACCATTAGGCCTAGTTATAATTAGGCCTTCTCACTACCAGAAAGTTTGTTTTGAATATCTAAAGCATATACTCAAATTTGACACATAAAAATATAAAAAATTCACATTTATATAACCAAAATGACATAATTTTAATAATTATGTCCATTATACTTCACCATTTAAAATAAAAGACCTCAAACTGAGCACTTCCATATGCTCACTTAGAATTACAAACAAGATTCAAAAACCTAGTCAAGAACCTTTGACTTTTGACACCTTCATAGGAGTTTATAATGAATAAAAATACATTAAAATTAAATTATGGGACATATATAACAACTTAATTCTTATTTTATTCTTCAAATATGGGCATAATGACTCAGGAACATCAATCTTAATAACACAAAAAATTGCCTGAATGCTCCAAAACGTAGTCATGGAAACAATGGCTTAGAAAACATGTAGATTAAATTTCATTAACTTAAAATAGGTTTATATGATTATTAAATATACATATAAAATATTGAAACAAATATATCATAAGGTCCAATAGTAATATTGGTCTTGCAGACCAATCTCATGGCTTCACTATATATAGAAGTCACTGTGTTAGACAAGTTAGTTTGAGATAAAATTTATACCATACACACATTTTAAAATCTTATAAAAATGTTTATATGTGTTAAATTTATTTTTTTTTAAACTATTTAATTTGATCCATCAATAATCCATGAAAATACATCCCTAAACTCATTTCCACTTCTACCTAATTTTCTCACTATCTTTCTCACTAGCCCTTTTTAGAGATAGGTCAACTTTCATGACCATTTTATAAAATTTAAGTTATTTAATATGATAAAAAAAAACTTAAAATTACATAAAATAAAATTATCACACATCAGCCTCCAATAATTTTCATGTTTTGACCTAGTCAACCCTACTTGCTACATCAAAAATATGAGAAACAAGGGGTTTTTTTATAGCTTTCACTCACTCCTATAATAGACCATACCCCTTGAAAGTACCTTATATAATAATATACATTTTTAAATCACCAAAATAGATCATAAAAAACATGATTATCCATTTCCAATAAGATCTTCCATATTGGGTCATAATTAGTGTTTTAAGGCACTAAAACCTAGTTTTCATTCTTAGCAATCATTCATAAATGATTTCCCTTTAAATACAAAAATAATGATAGTAAACTTGTGTTACGAACCTTACCCATATTCCATTAACTTATTATGATCTCATGAAAATGTTTCACATGACAACGAGCATGATAAAAATCTTCTCAGGTCTACAACACCTCATTCTAACACTTGAGAGACCTTAAGACCCACTTTTCATGACTTTTTATTTAGTATATGACCTAAAATTTGTTAAAAAAAACTTGAAACAAACTATCACATCTATTTAAATTATCTCATTATCTCTATCACCTTGGAAACTAAACTTTACCCCTCATTAAGCCAAACTAGGTTTCCTTGCTCACTAGGCCTAAACTTGTAAGCTATACTTAGACCTTGAACACACCTTGAAACTTATTACACTAATATAAAAACCTCATAATCATGTCATAAAACCTAATACCATGCTCAAACACTACCAATATTTTCCTCATAAGCCTTAGACTTCCCACCTCATCATACTATCAAGCATGTGCCTTCTCACTATGTCTCTTCATGTAAAGACTAAGCTAAGAACTAACCTAAAAACCTCATATGAAAGATTATATACCTTATAAACATTTTTAAACAGTGTACAAAATATTCTCACATGATTTACCATTTATTTTAATCCTTCTTATATCTTGATAACACATCAAGACTCCTCATTAGGTCAGGTAGAGTTGAGGACTAATCTGGTTACATGCTTAGGCTTAAGACCTTACCCCTAAAGGTTTACCTTGAAATATTTTTGAGTTAAATAATTAATATTCATTCTTGTACATCCTTAAACATCCACTCATACCTACGTGTATCCATCTTACTAGACCACCTTCTTCATACATATATGCTCATGATATGATAATTTTCTTTAAAACTAGTGCTCAAAAGTATGCTTGCCCTAAATCTTGATCTTGAACTTGACATGTCATCAACATCAAAATAATGAATAGTATGCCTTAAGATTGTCTATCAATAGAGAGATAATAGGTTTATTTCAAATTATCTCTTGTCATAAGGCTTCCTTTTCACATACCACTTCACCATGGATGACATTTGTAAACACCTACAAAATTGCCACCAATGGATTCATATAAAACTTTGGATAAATTATTACCAAAATTTGCACATATAGCCTAAAAAATTCCAAACATCTCAAATTTGGCTTCATAAAATACAATTTTCCTTATAAAATAGTTAAATGAGATTGAATTCACTCATCAATTAACTCTAATCTTTCAAAATATCAAAAATCCTAACAAAAATTAATCAAATTCAAAATCATAAATTGAATTATCCATGAGAAATTAAATTAATTATGAAAAATTAAATTCAAAAGTCAATAAAATTAAAGGAATTCATAATTACCTTTTGTGAGTTGTCCAAAATCCAAAATATCACACCCATGCTTATTCCATGCTAATCATGAGGGTTGGATACCTTTTAACTCTACTGGGGATAATTAACTCAAAAAGGTAAGGTTTAAACCCATTTCAATCCCCAAATACACCTTAACTCACCTTGGCTTGAGGTTAGGTACTAAGCATATAAATACAAGCCTAGACCTCTTCATTTAAAAGAGCTTGAAAATAGTAGTTTTATAATGTAGGTTTTTTAGCAAGTTTGCATTACCATAGTGTTATAATTCCAAAATCAAAATCCAAGCCATGAAGCTACATCAATAAATCATTATCCAAACCATGGTGTCAAGGGGATAAGGAGTCACACAATTGCATTTTCCAGAGATCTCTTGAGCATAAGCTGAGCAAGCCAAATGAATAAATCTCTTGGAGCATTCAAAGAAGGTAAGAAACATTGTTTTTATTGCATTTTAGTTGTGATTTGTCAAAAAAAATTCTTCACCATGATACTCCCTTTGATCTAGGCAAGATAGTGTTATGCATGTTAGTGTGTTTGTTTTCATTTTGATTTCTTTTCATTGTGAAGCTAACATATGATCTAACCACCCTTTTTGGATTCTTTGATCGTAAATGGCATGTCTGATGGGACTATGAGCACCCCACATAACAAGGAGATGAATATGAAATTCATAAACCATAAAATAATTCTTAAATATCATTAAAATTATAATTTTTCTTTGATTTTATCATATTTGGGATTATTTTTCTAACTCAAATCTACAAAGAGACTGGTACTGGTCAGGCCTAACTAGTGTAGGTTTGGCCTAAATTGACCATGGTTATACCCAACTGAGATAAATATTATGTGATCATCATTAGTTGGATTGTAGGGAAAAAATGGGTTGAAATCTTGCATTTTGATTCTTTCTATCAATCATTTTCATGATTTCTTTGTTTCAATAGCATTTAAACTCCTTGATTAAACTTTGCCTTGTAGGTTTTTAAAAAAAATTATCTAAGGCCTAACTTAATGTGTTTATCTTTCATGGTTTTTTTTTATAGATATAATCACTAAGAGGGGGGGTGAATCAATGATGCAAGTAATTCAATTCCAAATCCAAAAGTTTAAACTCTTAGCCACTTAACATAAACAATCATGAAACATATAAACTAGTTGTTGAGAAGAACAAAGGAAACTATGCAAGAGAAAATCACATAACACATGGATTATGTGGGAAAACCTCATGTGGAATAAAAACCACACTCAATCTTGTAAACACATGGACTACATTCCTATAAGAGATGGCAAACAATAGACTTTAGTTAAGTACCCACTTCACAAGTAACACCAACCCCTAAGCATAGACAAACACCCACTTGCACTTAGATGTTGAGAACCCATACAACACCTATGATATAAATACATATATAACTATTATTTCCATTAAATATGATGGATAACTAGTGAATAACAACTCTTTTCAACCTTTCACACTTTCTCAAGCCTTCAAACACAAGCAATGCATCCAAAATAACCTTTTGGATTACTCTACACCTCTTCACTCATCCTTAATCTTAAACCCTATAAGAACACTATTAAAACATCATAAATATGACCTCTAAGTCATACACATATTTTTCACACTATTTTTCTCTTCAATACATCCACCAAGTGTACTCACACTTCTCTTTTTTTCACTAGTCAACTCTAGAAACCTTCATCTTTGTTTATGCTCTTTATAGAGCCTTCATGATCACTACCTCCTTAATTAGACATAAGACATACCTTAACCCTTAAAGCTTATATAAAAATTATAATAAGATCAGAACCATCTCCATAGGTATTCCATATCTTTGATATATCACCATTAAGCAACAACACCTTTCAAGTAGGCCTAAGTATCCCTTTTAGGTCCATGAAGACCTATTCATCTTTTTAACACTTCACCAAGAAAAAATATGAATAAAAGACTAATTAAAAGGACATATGTCCTTAAAAAATGACCCCTAATACACCCTCAAGTTATTATATTCATAAATACACACATATACATATGCAAAACCTATCAACCATTTGTCTTATACATGAAAACACCATGAATGAACAAAAAGTCAATCTTTTAAGTAATGGTTCATACTGAAGATGGATTGGTCAAACCTCCAAAATACATATAGATGATCCTCAGGGAGTCTAAAACATTATAAAATATATAATTCAAAATGAAACATCCAAACACTATTAATAAAAACTCAAACATCCTTCTTGGACCACTTGTAGAAGAAAGTCAAACCCTCAGTCAAATGTGAACCATAATAAATGCAAATGCACGACTAGTCAAACCTCCAAATCATTTTTCTTGGATTGAAATTAAAGTTATACACCATTTTTATTTTTAATGTATCATCAAATTCATCCATAATTAAAAGTTATAAGCAAAACATTGTAGACTAGTTTTCTTTTGCAAATACAAATATTTGAGTTCCAATGATCACTTTTGAATGCAAATTTGACTATGAAACTAGTGAAATCTACCTTGGAGAGGAACTTTGAACCACCATAATTTTCTATATACATCATTTCAAGACCTAAAAATTGAAACACATGTTATAACAACAAAAATAAATAGACCCATGTGACCACTTTCTTCTAACACCTTCACACATGCAAATGTTGATGTCATCAATCTGCTTACTTAGGAAATTATTCCAAGATGACTAGGATAACCTAGACATTCACAAGACTACTCAAATGGATTCCTTTCAATTTCAAAAGTATAATAAGAAATATAACCCCTCATATGACCCCTCAATCATGGTCAATACATCACTAACATCCATCATCTTGCCTAACCAAATAAACACTACAAGGTTCATGCATGCTCACTAAGGTACACTTTGTCATTGAGAACTATGCATACATATCAAATCATGGACACTCTTGGACACCTTAGGAACATCATTAAAAATACCTAAAAATTTGAATTTAGATTTATAGGTGATTGATGATGGTCTTAATTGATCTGTGTTAGTTCTTCATGACTAATATCGGTTCTCTTTGAGACCAACCAATGTGGTTGCCTTGAAACTAGCATTAGTCATTTTTGATCGACCATGGTCACTATGTGTTCAAAAAATTAAAACCTAATAGTTAATTCTTTAAAGCTCATTTTCTCACAATCAAAATTTCTTCAAATCAGTAATTTACTATCTAACAATTGTAGGTCCAAGACGTGATTGGTGTAGACACCGTAATTGTGTCTAACCCTTGTCATCCTCCCCTTACCCCCTATTTTATTCTCCCATGCCTATTTAACCCTTTTCGACCATTTTCCCATAAGCCTTAACCCTGGTAGCATGTAAAAATGAGCAGAGAGCTAAAAACTAGCCTCTGTCCCCATTCAGCATCTGCCGACGACGGTCACTACTATTGGAGTTGTTGTTGCTAGAATCCGGATAACGTGAGTGCAATGAAGACATGATCACACAAGATGAACAAGTGCACACCACAAAGATGCTAAAGCAATTTGACAATGACAAGAAGATAAATTGCACAAAACAAAATGGAGAAACCAAATCTGAATTAGTCATGAAATGGCCAAAATGAAGAATACATATAGGAGAGCTAGAAAGTAACTCCTCCACAAATGGTGGTCAAAGCACCCCAAGAATAGACTCCTCAAAAGGTGGTGACAAGGTGCTAAGAATAGAGAAATAACTCCCATACCCAGAATAGGAGTATCTTATGCCATTCTTATGACACCTTATGACACAAATATGACACACAATCTCCACATAAGCTAGCCTATCCCACGAATGTAGGAAAACTCCATGTATGCACAAATATATGATATTCCCTAATTAATAAATAGGGAAAAATAAAAACCTACACTGATACCCCCCATAAGCGCAGCTTAGGTGGGAAGTGTGGAAATAAAAAATGGGTCCCGGCAACTAGGCCTGATGAGGTACCCATGTACAAATGCAATCTCCCATAAGATAGAGAAATGGAGAAAACCCGTAGGAAAAAACTCCCCCCCAAAAGAGAGACATAAAAGAAAAGAAGAGGCTACAAGGCCCCCCCTGAAGATGATGTTGTTGTAGATGTAGACCGCACCCCAAGAAGAGCTCGTAGATGAATGAACTTACTCTCAGTGAAAGGTTTGGTGAAGATGTCTGCAACCTGCTCTGAAGACTGGCAAAATATCAAGTCAATGACCTGACTATGAATAAGCTCCCAAATGAAATGCATGTGAATCTCTATGTGCTTGGTCCACTGGTGCTGAACCGGATTCCTATAAATCTGTATGGTACTCTGATTGTCACAATAAATGATGGTGGGCTGCCTGATAGGAATGCCAAACTCAGAAAGAATCCCCTAAAGCCAAATAGCCTCAGTGGCTGCATTAACAGCTCCTCTGTACTCTACCTCTGTGGATGATATAGCAATAGCATTCTGCTTCTTGCTAGACCAACTGATATGACCTGAACCTAGAGAGAAACTATAACCAGAAGTGGACTTACGAGTCTGTGAATCGCCAGCCCAGTCTAAATCTGTATATCCAACCAAGTCAACCTCTGTGCCAAATCTGTAGTGAATCCCATATCTATGTGAACCCTGTAAGTAATGCAAGATCCTCTTAGCTGCTTTCCAATGCAGGTCATGGGGTTCCTACATGAATCTGGAGACAAGTCCCACTACATATGAAATGTCGGGCCTGGTGTGAGTCAAGTAGATGAGACTACCAACAAGTTGTCGATACCGATTGGCATCAACCAATGGTGAAGAACAGCCAGTCTCAAGCTTGACTCTTGATAGAAAGGGAGTCAGAGATGGCTTGCAATCAACCATGTGAAATCGAGCCAACAAGTCGAGAGCGTACTTAGGTTGTGCAAGAGAAATCCCTGAATCTGACTGTGAGATCTCGATGCCAAGGAAGTAGTGCAACAAACCCAAGTCTGTCATGTCAAATCTCTCCTGAAGAGATGCCTTCACTGCTGTAATAGCCGATGAAGAACTCCCGGTGATCAAAAGGTCATCAACATATAGAACCAAAATCAGAAGCGAATCATCTTGCCGTAAGAAGTAGACATTAGGATCAGAATGGCACCTAGTGAATCCTGTTGTGAGAAGGAAGGAATCCATCTTGGCATACCAAGCCTGAGGGGCCTGTTTGAGGCCATAGATAGATTTCCTAAGTCTGCATACTAAGGAAGAATCCTGAATAAACCCTGGTGGCTGCTCCATGTAGATCTCCTCCTCAAGGTCTCCGTGAAGAAAGGCACTCTTCACATCCATCTGATGCACATCCCAACCATGTACTATGGCAATAGCCAAGGTGAGTCAGATAGAAGTCATCTTTGCAACGGGTGCAAAGGTCTCTAAGTAGTCAATGCCTGCCACCTGTGAGAAACCATTGGCTACCAATCATGCCTTATACTTATCAACCGACCCATCTGCGGCAAATTTGGTCCGATATATCCACCTACATCGAACCATCTTTCTTCCCTTAAGAAGTGAAGTCAAATCCCAAGTGCGATTTTTGATTAAGGAAGAATATTCTTCCTCCATAGCACTATCCCACTCAGGTACCCCCGATGCCTCTCGAAAAGTATGTGGATCTGAAACTGAAGCAAAGAAGGCATGTGGATCTCTCTGAAAATCCCCCTAGTACGTTTGTCATCTGCAGGGTCTCCTGCCCATGTGCCAGCACTCTCAAGTGTCTGTCTGGCCCAAAGTGGCCCAAAAGTGGGTGAGTCAGGTGCTAACTCCTCATCCTCTGACTGACTAGAGGTGGATGATACTACATCACTGTCCTCACTGTCTGAATTTAAAGAAGAAGAAGATGACTCTGGCTCAAGAACCTGTTGTGGCTGATCTGAATCTGACGAGGAATCATCATGAAGAAGTAGATCCGATGAGGGAGAAGAAGTGTCAAGTATTGAGTCTCTAGGAATCTCCTGAAAATGGACACTTCTCTCGATGAACAACTCATGTGTGATGGGATCTAGAAGGCGATATCCCTTAATACCATCCAGATATCCTACAAAGATGCAAGGCTTGGACTGACGTTCCGTAGCTTTGCATTTCTTCTTCGGAATGCGGGCCATGGCTGGGGATCCGAAAACTCTAAGGTGCTCAACATCAGGTTTCCTTTTATGCCAAGCTTCAAAGGGTGTTATCCCTTTCAAAGCTTTATGAGGAACCCTATTCTGAATGTAGCAAGCACAATTGATAGCTTCGGCCCAGTACTGTGGTGCTAGGGATTTGGAGTGAATCATACAGCTACCCATCTCTTTCAAGAACCTATTATTGCGTTCTGCAACCCCATTTTGTGAAGGACTGTAGGTGACTGTGCGCTGCAAATCAATCCCCTCTATGGTGCAAAACTGCTCAAACCTGATGCTGACATACTCCCCTCCATTATCAGTTCGAAGAACCTTGATGGATTTCTCTCTGTTTCTCAACAAGAACCTTGAAGTCTAGAAAATATTCAAACACTTCAGACTTTTGTTTGAGAAAATATATCCAAGTGTACCTAGAGAAATCATCAATGAAGGTGAGGATGTACTTGGCCCTTGTGAAAGATGGTTTGGGAAAGGGTCCCGATACATCACTGTGGACTAACTCCAAAGGTTGTGAAGCCCTCTAAGCTTTGCCTTTGTCAAATTTTGCTTCGGGATGCTTCCCAAGGTAGCACCCCTCATAAAGTCCTTTTGAGAATTGGACATGAGGCAAGCCAATGACCATGTCATTTTTGCAAAGTTGCTCTAGGTAGCAGTAGTTAAGGTGGCCAAACCGCTCATGCCATAATTTGCTAACTCCATCTGAATGAGTCAGCAATGATGTAGGAGAAGAATCTGATGCAAAATGTGAAAAGGTTTATAACCTTGCTTAGTGATCTACCCTTCCCACTGCCACTGTAGTATCACTATGCAACTCCCTGATAGATACAGAATTTGGTGAAAACTCAACTCTCATGCCCCAACCACTGTGAGTGATTTGGTACACTGATAGGAGATTGGTTGAAAGAGAAGGAACACTTAGAACATTGTTGAATGTTCCTCCTTCCATTTCAACTGACCCTCTCCCTGCAACAGAAACTGATGTGTCATCACCCAAACTAATTGAAGTCATGCTACAAGGCTCTAAAGATGAAAACTCAACTAGTGAAGAGCCCATGTGGTGAGAAGCACCTGAGTTAATGACCCATGAAGATGTGGAAGCTGCTGTAGCTACAAGGGCCTTGCCCTTTTCTTTCTCCTTACCCTTGCCCTTTGCCTTAGTAGAATCTTGGGTTGATGAATTCTGCTTGATGGACTCAGGAACACCTATGTTGTTCTTCTCTAGAAGATGAGTTAGGTGGTCTATTTGTTTCTTCATGCACTTGTGTTCATCATGCCCATTCTTTTTACAATAGCCACACTTAACCTTCTCCTTCTTAGGTTTAGCATTGGAAGATGAAGACTCAGTGTTGTTTTTGGCAGGGTTGGTGTTTTCTTTCTTTTTCTCTTGATCCTTATTCTTTTTCTTCTTCTCCTTTGTTGAAGTCTTGTCCTTATCATTTCCAGCTATCAAAGCTTGGGGTTGAGTAGACTTCATTGTGCCCATCTGAATTAGCTTATCTTGCTCCCTAGTCAAGTCGGCAATGAATGAATCCAAAGAAGGCATTTTCCATGTAGTGCCAAGGGCACTTTTAGTGGCATGGAAAGTGGAGACAAAGACTGAATAACTTGGACCTAACTTTGTGAGAATAGAAAGTATAAGTTGATCATCTTTCTTCTCTATCCCACATTCTTTCAATTGCAATCTAAGGGCCTTAAACTTAGTAAAGAAGTCCTGTAGGGTGTCAAAGTTACTAGGACTTAGACTTATGAGTTCGTTTTCGAGCTCATGGCCTCTCATCTCATCAAGCTTCCCAAACAACTTTTCTAAGGTGTCCCATATGTCATTAGGAGTTTGGGAGGATTCTAAGTAGAAGAGTAGTTCTAGAGACATGGATAAACTCAGTAACCCAAAGGCTTCATCACTACGGTTGTACCACTTAACCTTTTCAGCATCTGTATTAGGTTCTACTTCTGTACCCATTGTAATCCTATACAACCCTTTGCTTCTAAGAATGATAGACATTTTAACTTTCCATTCATGATAGTTGAAGGGTGTTAGGGGTTTGAGTTGAAAAGAATCCATTTTTAGCTGAAATTAGGTGAAGTTGTGTTGATTGCAAGTTGTGATTGTATGCAAAAAGGAGAATGAAAGTGAAGTTGCAAGTTGTGGAAAGCAATCACACCCCCCTAAAATATTGAGCCCCACCCCCAAGTATGCAAGTGCACGCTCAAAAGACGTCAGACTCAGTCGAAAATGCGTCTTAGAGCAATCAGTGCAAGACAAAAGCAAACAGGACGTCGGACTCAGCCGAAAATGCGTCCTAGGAGACCCAAATTTTGGCACTTTATAAACTAGTACTTTTTTGAAAAAGAACAAGTCTACGCTGTGGAGAATTGAATTACAAGCACTTTTGCAAAAAATGGCACCCAAAACCGAGTTACCGTTTGCAAGATTTTAAAGTTACAATTTTCTCGTAAACTAGTGTTTTTACAAAAAAAAGCACTAAAACGTTAAAAAAATGCTGTTATGAAGAGAGAAAGTGGCCTTCCAACCACTCGTTGGATTTGGCACGAAATGAAAAATCCAAATAAGGTTTTTGTGAGGGGGAATTGGCCTCCTACCAACCCGGGCCTCACCCTTCGTCTTCGACAGGGGAAGATACAAGTTTTAATTTGAAAATCCCCAAATTACAAAACTGTCTAGAAACTTTAATACTCAGTCAAATTGACTGATTTTTGTTTTATTAAGTCAATTTTAACTAAGATAATTGAAGCATAAACAGAATTGAAGGAATGACAAGTGTTCTAGGGTGCCAAATAGGATGCCAAGTAGGGAGGGGCGTCCAAAAGCACAGTCCAGATTTTGACAGCAAAAAAGACAAAAAACAGCAGAATATTTTCACCAAAAACAAGGTGCATTTCTCATTTGCTGGGCAAGAAAAGCTTAAGGAGTTTCCAGAATTCAAAACACAGCAGAATTCCCAGAAAAATGTGCCATATTTAGACAAAAAATAGCTTTTTTTAAATACCGTACAGCTGATGGCGTGGCAGAACAGAGGAATGCACTGCTGCTGCTGCTTGGCGTGGAGGAAGGACAGCTGCTGCTTGGCCTCTTGCTGGAACTCACTGTTGGTAGAAGTGAAGCCAGAAGCTAGGCGCTTGCTAGAAGACTGTTGTTTGGTGTGCAAAGTTGACTGCTGACCAGAAGGTATCGCTGAACCAGATGAGTGCTGCTCCTCCCTATGTGCTGAGTGCTCAACAATGGCGTTCAAGCTAACTGCTGAACCAACAAAGACACCCAAATGCAAGGATCTCCAAGAAAACTAACCAGAATTGATGTATTTATTTTTTATTTTTGATCAAATCTAAAAATAAAAAACAAACTCCACTCCTCTTGATTTCAAAATAAGCTAAAAAAGCATTATCATACACAAGATTACCGGGAACGGCTCTGATACCATATCGGAGTTGTTGTTCCCAGAATCTGAATAACGCGAGTGCAATGAAGACGTGATCACACAAGATGAAGAAGTGCACACCACAAAGATGCTAAAGCAATTTGACAATGACAAGAAGATAAATTGCACAAAACAAAATGGAGAAACCAAATCTAAATTAGTCATGAAATGGCCAAAATGAAGAATACATATAGGAGAGCTAGAAAGTAACTCCTCCACAAATGGTGGTCAAAGCACCCCAAGAATAGACTCCTCAAAAGGTGGTGACAAGGTGCTAAGAATAGAGAAATAACTCCCATACCCGGAATAGGAGTATCTTATGCCATTCTTATGACACTTTATGACACAAATATGACACACAATCTCCACATAAGCTAGCCTATCCCACGAATGTAGGAAAAATCCATGTATGAACAAATATATGATATTCCCTAATTAATAAATAGGGAAAAATAAAAACCTACACTAATAACTATCCGGCCGACGTCGGTCACTTAATCGGCCGACATCGGCAGTCCTACTGGCATTGGTCATCCTTAACACTACGTTCTCAACCCAAACGTAGGATCCGTTATCCGTTATTTGGTACTTCATTATTCAGTTGCCAATCGGTTTCCCGATCGGTTATCGAACCGTCCTTCGTATCAATCAACCTCTTCATTCGAACAAGCAATCAATTTCGATCAATCAATCATCTCTTGCGATCAATCAATCCTTGCATCCAACCAATCTGCAATCGATCTCTCGTGTTCTGTCTCTCCAGTACAGGATTCTACTACACTAAACTCCTGCGACACAGTGACAAAACCAATCATGTCTTCAACTTTTATCTTCGGTGCATAACAGGTAAGTTTTGCTCTGTGTTTTTATTCTACTCTCTGGTTATTGTTTTTTTTCTATTTGCTATTACCACCCTAATCTTTTCAGACCACATCCCCCACCTTACTTCCACCCGTATCACCTCTATCCACCCTTTGTCAGTCTGTAACTCTACCCAGATTCCTGTACAAACCCTCAAACCAATCCCTCTGACTCCTAAATTGACTTCCCGAACCCTCAGACAAAAACATCAGACCTTTCTGCAAATCTTGTAAATCCTAAGACCCTATCCAGACCCGACCAGACCCCATCCAAAACTATTGCCCCGACCGACGCCGGTCATTACCCCAATCGACGCTGGCACTTTAACCGACGTCGGCTTCCTTCCCTGACCGACGCCGGCACAGAGACCGATTTGTTTTCTGTCTTTTTATTTTTTTCATTCTGTCTTTTCATTATTTCTACTTTCATCAAATATTCTATTTTTAACTAGTGGGTTGATATCCCTTAAGGAAGTCTTTGTACTTTAGGGATCAAGCATTTGCTTGACAGCCCACCGTCTCCTTATCTAACATTTTTTCATGTTTAGTCTCTTTTTCTTCGCAGGTGTCATTCCTCCACAACCAAAGAGGAGTACCTTCCAACGTCTGATTTCATGCACACGACTACATCTGGGTATCTTCTAACCCTAGACCATCTCTTAGTTTCTCATTTCTATCTTTTGAATGTAGAAAGCGATTTAGCATAGAAACAATTGGGACACAAATTTGCTAGTTTTGGCTAAAGAATATTTTATTTTGGGCTTTTAAAATAAATTTAGTTAAATCTTTCACATTTAAATTTGGGTAATAAAATGAACATTTTAGATCTTTCACATTTAGATGTTGGTGTTTAAAAGGAACTATAAATGGCTATGTCTTATAAACACTTCATTGTTGGTGCTTAAAATGAATGCTTAAGTCTCGAACACTTACTTTTTGGTGTTTAAAAACAAACTTAGGCTAAATATTGAACATTTGGGTTTTGGGATTAAAAAAAACTATGTGTTTTTGCTTAAGTTATCTTGTTTAATTATTTAAAGCTTTCAAACATAAGCCAAGGGACCAAGTAACAAACCTCATCACATTTTAATTTGGTTCCTAAAATCAAACTTCACTCACAATATTTACAAACTTTTTTTTTTTTTGTTATTTTCATAAAAATAATATGTGTATGCTCTTCCCTCCTTTCCCTATATGGAACTTGGGTGATAAAAATCACATTTTCATTGCATTTGGTGCTTAGTCCAAGTCGTACAAATAAATTTTCTTAGGCTCTCCCCAAAACCCACATGGTATTGGGTGATCTAAAAGCAACCCTAAAGTCTTTCTACCAGTCTTTTATTTCATGCAATTTGGATTGTGAAGGGGATGTCATTACCTCTCACAGGTTTTGTAGGGAAGCATTGACCTAGGGATTCATCTCCTAGTAGTGTTTCAACCATGCTTTATGATGGGGTATACAAATACAAGAATGCATATTGTTAGATCTAGGGGGTTGAGTGATCAACCTCTCCTTTAATAATGAAAGCTTGAGTTAGGTCTGATCAACCAAGGGATACCACTAAGGAGTCCATTTATGGTATCATCATGCCTAGGAATAAACCTTTGCATAGTAATTTGATTTTTATGAAATCAAGTGACATGATTCTTCTCTTGTGTTAGCCACACATGGGATTAATCTAGGATTGGCATAACTTGTAAGTTTTAGTCAACCCTACTGCCACACCTTGATAGGATTTAAGATGATATAATTATTTTTATTTTTCATTTATTATTTTATTTCTTGGTGTGTTAGATTAAAAAAAATTATTTATACCACATCATGAATGAGTTTGTTTATCTACATTACTCCATTATTTGAGAAGGAATTATGCCATCTATTTGACACCTTGCTTTAACTTTAAAAGCTTTTGTGTCAAAAATGTTGAGTGTGGCACTTGATTGAGATGCGTAACATTATGCTTCCCAAATAATTTCAATTATTTTGCCTTATAAGTCTTTAAAACAAACCATTGTCACATCTTTTAGTATTGATAATGTCGTTACTCTACCCAAATTGTTTCAAAAGACTTGTGTTGTCTTGTGTCCAAGTTTCACATTGTTGAAACCAAATATTGTGTCTTGTTGGATATTTCTTTAGCATAATCATGTTGTTAAATTTTTAATAGCTTGTTGTTTATCAAAACCCTAGTTTACCTCAGTTAAGTCTTTGATTAACTTTTACAAGTTTGGATCCAAATAATAATTGATTTTAGTTTAAGCCTTGACACATAGGCGTTGATACATACATCTTTCTCTTTTGGGTTGCGTAACTTAGGTTAATATATTAGTCAAATTTTGAAACTATATTTTTTGTGCCTTTTTTTTATAGAATCAATCCATATTCAAAGTGTCTTTTGTTTTGTGTTTTATACCAATTTCATCATGTTTATGTCTAGAATCAAGTGCCTAGTCTTTGCCAAAGTGTTCCAAGTTTGTTAGATTAAAATCTCATCATCATTTGTTTTAAGTCTAGATTTTCACTCCATGTTAACCCTTATTTTGAGCCTATCATTTGATGCCACGTTTGGCCAAAAGTCCTAGCAACACTTTTACCTTTCCTATTTTAGACCTCTTTGGAACATCTTTTGTACATTAGAATTTGGAATCTTGTTTTTAAGTCATTTTACTTGAAATTATTTGTGTAAAAAATTTAACATTATACATTTGAAATTATACTATTTTTACCAAAGTCTTTGCATCAAACATTTGAGAGATACATCTCCATCCTATACCATGTTAAATAGAATTTGAACATCTTTGTCTTTTCAGACATAGCTTTTTTAGAGTTCGTAAAACTCTAAACCCATCTTGTTGTGAAAAAATTGTTATAGATTTGACCATGTCTCACTATGCATATAGTGGAGCCATATATAATCTAAGATATGGAAATGTTATCACTTAAGAAGATTTTATGCAAAACCCTTTTGTAGATGAGGTAATTTTGGAGGTGAATTCTTATCTATCTTAAAACATTTAAATAGGGTAATAGAGTCAAGATCCTTTGACTAATTATTTAGTTACCACACCTCCTTACATAGAGCAAGATCAAGAACATACTGAACAATTTTTTTTAGTGTACCATCAGTTATGGAAAATGTCTAGCAACAACCATATTATGGTATAATGCCATAAATCTATGATGTAAGGGATTATTCTTCAATAGACTTTCCCCATGATAATTTATGAGGTCTACCAAGAGGGACTTATAACATGTCTTATAATAATAATGAACATGCCTCTTTTAACAACCCTAATACCATTTTACCAATGTCATATCAAGATCTAGATATGCTTGCCACACAAAGAGGACTCATGGAGGACCACTTCATTTAAATGCAAATAGCATACCTAAGATATCAAAACCTAGCACATAACTTTAATAATATGGCTGTGTCAAATGTATCTCTTATTTAGTCACTCCCTTTAATAAGAGTCTTATTTTATTTTATAGGTAAATAAATTTAGTGTTTAGACCTAATTATGCAAAACACTTCAGTAGAAAACATGTTCAGTAAACCAACCATCAAGGAAGTGTCTTTTGCTTCAATAAAAAATAGTGAGAAAAACATAGTGGATAATACATAAGTAATGTCTAATTTAGACCAAATGTGGAATTAACACATTGATGAATAAACAACAACAAAATGTACCTTTGAATAACATCATTAGGGGTGTACAAACTCAGGGAGTAGGATTTTATACTTGCCAACCCCAGACAACTACCTCTAATCCTCAACTAGCTACTTCTTTTAGCACCCAACAATAAGGATTAAGTATTCATCTAATGACTAGTGTCATGACACAACATAATGTGATGAATCTTACTCCACCCTAACAAATGATGAGTAACATTTAAAAACAACATGATCCATCTAATGTACCCAAACAATAGAGGTAAAACATATTTCCACCTTGATAGGGGAAACCAATGATTCACCTCACCAGGTAGTAGCAAACATACCTATTCAGTCATAGACTTGAAGGCCAAGTTACAGAAATAATATAAAAATATATTCCAAAAAATTTAATGTGAAAATTTATTTATTTTTGTACAATGTAAGCATTTAAAGTTATTATGAAAGAGAAGTTGGTTAAATAAAATTGAATCACAAGTAACCAACATATCAACCAATAATAAACTAAAACATAAACAAATTAAATATTTTTTACATCATAAAATAATCTAACAAAATACCCCTTGATCCAAAGAGTTATAGCAAATGAATGAACTAGAAAATGACTCTAAAGACATTAAATAATACCTATCATAATTATAAGTGGTTTTTTGTACCTCTGACACTAACCAAAAACTATGCCACTCCATAAAGAAGACCACCCCTACGAGTTGTGGAAAAAATCACTGATGAACATGATCAAAGTCTACTCATCCCCAGTGATCATCATATCATAATGTAGCAGAACATCAAGCATGTCCAACTACATCGATCCACATAAATTCCCACATAGTAACCCATCTAAGTGATAAACCCATACTATATATGGTGCATCTCCCTGATGTCCAACAAATGTTGATGACCTTCGCTTAACTCTAAATGTGCTAGCAACCCCTATCAACTCATACTATCACTGATGAATAATCGAAGACCAATAAATGTAATATAGTATCCCCCTATTAGGTAATAGGTGATAAGTTGTGTACCAAGAAAACCAAAATCAACTAACACTTCCTACTCCATGTCATGAAGAGAAAATGAGAGAAAGCCAAAATTGGAAAAAATTAAAAGAAGCAAACTACTATTACCCAAATTTCTATTCAAGCATGATCCCAAATTTTGAGTGAATAACTAATTGGAAAAGGGAATAGTCCTCTAGCCTCAAACCTCCAGTCATTGGTTACTCAAAATATGATGTCAGGTCTATCAAGACCATAAAAATTAGCCATGAGGGACATCTCATGATTAGATGAAGTGTTAGAATATCCTAAATAACTAGAGTAACTAGAAGATTTGTCACTAGAATGACCCACATAAATTTTTTTAGATATCTTTTTGCATAGATAATAGGGTCATCAATAAGGACATACATCTACAAGATGCCCAATACTACCACATTTTAAATACCTATGTTATTTCTTGTATTTGTGAGATATATATAAGAACCTAAATCACTAGAAAAACTATGATAAGAGTGTTTGTGGTTATGCCTACATTTGGAAGACCCTAGAAAGTGTCGATGTGAATGATGTGGAAAGCACCTAGAATGGTGTGGAGAGTGCCTCAAAAAATGACTCAAAGAGTATTTATAAAACTATCATTATACATTATGATGATCTCTATGATGGAACCTATTATTTATATAGTGAGCCTCTTCAGTAGGTGTAGTCTTCTTCCTTACAACCTATCTCTCATGTTGATTTAATAACTCACAAATAGAGTCCAATGTGTCACTATTAAGCTTATTAGTAAGATGTAGCATTTCAAAAAAATTGGTGTATTTATAAATAAAGCCATTTAGAATATTTAAATCAACATGTCATCATCAATTTTACCACCATATGTGTAGTATTCTTATTTCAATGTTTTCATATGGGAGAGATATTTAGATACATCTTCATTATCTACCAGTTTATTGTTCAAAAATTGCATAAGAAGGTCAATATTTTTATATGTAATTTAATTTTCATACAAATAATTTAATGATTTCCATGCCTTACATGCACCAATATTAATTGCCTCAATATGAATGATAACTTATTTAGTACAAGATGATTTCAAAAGTGCGAGTGCACAGTTATCATGTTTTTGGTACTCAATCAACTTCATAGCTTCAGTTGGTGGTGTGGTTTCTTTCTCTATGATTTACCATAAATCATTAAATATTAATGTTTTATCCATGTTTCTACTCCATTATTTATAATTTTAGGTGATAATTTACCATTTTTTGAGATCAAACTCACAATTTTTGCCATGGTGCTAAAAAAGAATCAAGTCAAAAAGGAATGTTATTGAGGTTTTACCTTGACCTTATAAATAGATTTTGAATAAAAAATATTTTTGAGACTTGAAAATATACAATAATACCACCTTATATCTCCTTTTATACCCTTATAGCTCCTTTATACAGAATAATGTCAAAAATTAATTTTGACAAAAACATAATACTAATGAGTTTTGAAGCCTAGACTTCCCTATTGTAAGTGACTTAAAAAATTTTGCTTATTCATATTCCCATCAATAAATTCAAAAATACATAGGTAGAGATTTCTATATGATCTTTGTCTTATGCATGTGAAAAATTAAATATAAGTCAAATCTTTCACTTGCATGAAGTTTGTAATCCTGTATTTACTATGTTACTTCTATATGGGACCCATAGTTTGTATAAATCAAAATAAATAATAAAATAAATGTTACTTTTGCATTTCACCACTCTATGCCATAGTTTGAACTTCCTACAGGATTACACCATTACCTAGAGGGGTACACCACACTTTTGTAATGGTCAAGAAGGAAATGTCAATGATTAACTAGAATACTAGAGATCCATGCTTATGTTTTCTGCTCATCTTATACCATGCTACACCATATAGTTCTATGCTTATAGGAATCAAAAATTTTAAATATATTTATAATGTATCTTTGTGTTAGAAACAAGATCACAAACATGAACCATATTCTTGGTGCTTTGCATTTATCAACATTCATAATATTTCATTACCATTTGGACTGCACAGATGAAGTGATGTACTTAGGAGATCACTGCTTCTTTCATAATATTTCATTTCTAGGTGAATCCTTTATCTTGGATGCTACCAAATTGTAGACTTGAATACTTTGAACACTTTATATTGCACATAAAAAATATGGTGGTAGATATAGAATCATATATCATGGCCTAGTTTTCCTAAGGCATTGTGAACATATTACTCCTCAAATCCTTCCAAATTAACTTACATGTAAATTCATGCTACATCAAAATAATTATTACACCATATATCAAAAAAATTTACACTATCTAATTTATTTTCTATGCATATCTCTCAATCCTCCTTTCTTCTATCTGGCTCTGATACCACTAAAGGCCAGGCTGGATAAATAACATAGAAATATATTCCAAAAAAATCAATGTGAAAAGTTATTTCTTTTTTTTACAATATAAACATTTAAAAATCTTATGGAAGAGAATTTGGTTAAATAAAATCAACTCTAGGGTAACCAACCAATCAACCAACAATACACTAAAACATAAACAAATTAAATATTTTTTGGATCATAAAATAATCCAACAAGACTAACATATTGATTCAAAACCAAATGATGTCTAACCAACAACATGTAAATATTTTTCAATGACAAATATTGAATCTCCAATATTTATCCACTTCCTAATAGGGATTCATGCAACAAAGAGGTTCCAATTATCCTCAAGTACCTATAAGGCAACAATTACATTTCATGTAGAACATGTCACAATTTTAGTAATAGGGCCTTAGTTCATAAGTGCCTATCAATTAGCCAGGTGTGACTAGTTAACAACATGTCCTAATTCAACCTTAGCAAGCATAGTATAGACATATTCCTCCATCCCAACTATAGTATTCCCAAAATTAGGCCTACATATCTAATCCCAACAAAAATATTGCATTGTAATATGTGTAATTTCAATAATCACACCCTAATTCATGTATGTATATTTGTATTTTATTTCCTAGCCAATCCAACATTACCTAGTAAATACCTTCATCATACCCCAGTTAAACTAATCCAATTTTGACCATCTAACCTCCACCTCAATAAGTCAATATTTCCACTAGTTTCCTTGAGCAAGAACTACAACAAATGAAGGATGTAATTTCCCTCATTCAAGTGGGGCAATAGACCAAAATGTTCAAGTTTGATAATGTATGCTCCTACCCCTTCAACATGGAGTACTTGAGGATACCATTTCCTCTAGGGTATGAACCACCAAAGTTTGACAAATATAAGGAAAAAGGTGACTACAAGTCCCATCTAATGGAATTATTTTTTGCATGCCAACTAGTGGAATATAGTGACATATACCAATTACTGTTATTTTTGTGAATATTAGTAAGGAAATTAATGGAATGGTTCCCAAATTTTCCCAAGAATTCAATATCTAATTTAAATTATCTTTTATAAAAGTTCATGCAATACTTCTCTTACAATTTCGAGCATGAGACTTCATTGGTAGACTTAAAAAAGGAGAACCCCTACAAGCCTATTAACCCATAAGCTACCAGATAAGCAATTAACCACTGTGTTTACCAAAAATCTACATAGTGAGATATTTTACAATTTGGAGTTGTAGTATGTTTATGTGTTCAAAGAGATCATTGACAAAGGTTTGGTAATTAAAAGAGATCTTATTAATAAAGGTACCATTAAATTAACCTCATAAAATCAAAACTAGAATTATGGCCAAAACCAAAATCCAGCCTAAGTGAAAGCATCATAACAAACCTAGGCCAATAACTATAACAAACCCAACTAAATCAATCAAAATAATAATGTTGTAGGTAACAGAGTATCATATTCGTGACATGTCCAAATGGTGCAACCACCATCTACTTAGATCACACTACCTTTCCAAATAACTCATAACCAATAACATCTTCGACAAATGTAACATGTACATCAAGCACAATGACCTAGACTAGTGTAACAAATGCAACAAGTGAAACAAATTATGCATTTGAAAAACCATCCTTCAAGAATAATTATACCTACTTATCATGCCTTTCTTAACCTTGGAGAAGACATTGAATCAGTGTTTCAAAAACTTGTTGCAGCTAACCTAGTTAAATGGCCTACTCTAAAAGGAAAAAATCTTGAGGTTGATGATATGCCAGAATGGTATAGGCCAAATGAATATGTGAATATCATCGAGTCAATGGACATAATTTTTAGTGTTGTGTGAAAATCAAACATGTCTTTAAAAATATGTTAGAACCTCAGCACTTATTAGGATCTTTTTCCCCAACATAAGAATCAACAATAATAATAAAAACAACAAAAACAACAACAATAATGGATAGTACAACATCAACAACAATAGTATTAACAACCAAGCCAGAACCAACATAACCAATAGAAGAATCAATATCATCAAAATAATAGACAAAAATAAGGTCATAATTGTGTAAACAACCAATATAACTACCATGTTTTTGCACATGACTACAACATGGTTATATGACATACTACAAGAGGTCACATTAACACCATTTCCATTAATCTAAGACCAAGTACCAATTAGAGAAGACCATTGATAATCATTCCTAATCAATCATACCATTATGGTAATCCTTCCTTGACTAGGAACCACAGACAGGTGAACTAATAAGTAGGGATTCCTATGTTTGGAACTTGTATAGATAACTTTTCATTAGCTCATGAGCATGAAAAAGTACACTGGTAACCAAGACTTATCCTACCTATGCCCCCTCCACCATCATTCGATAGAAAAAATGGTCTTGTACCTGATCCCAATTGAGCAATCATAACTCAGTTGTCAAAGATCACCATACCAGGCCCACAACAATATGCCACTTCACCCATCATCCAACTATCCATTATACCTTAGAATAAGCCATTTATGAATATCCAAGAAAAGATATTTAACTTTGTGGAAAAATTACAAAAGACACTAGAATAAATATCAATTTTAAATTTATTATGTACATTTATTATACATAAAAACATCTTGATAAAGTTACTTGTCCAATCCAAAGTTCCAAATGACATATTTCAATATTTGGTTGGACACTTAGCTCTAGGCCAAAAATTAACCTTCAATCAAAGTGATATGTCATCCCTTGGCCCACTACATAATAATCTATTGTACATTGTGTTGGGTGAATATTTTTTCAACCAACTAACTAGTGAGTAAAATATGTCTCTTCAACCACAGCATAGGGAGATTGGTCAGCCAGATGTGTAGGTTTACTACATCAGTAGGGGACAAATCTCTCCTCTCATCAAGGGGAAGTTTCCTATAAGTATAAGGTGTTATATACTATATATATACAAAAAATAACACTCAGGGAAAGAATAACACCATCCATCTCTCTTTTTTCAGAGATGATGTTCACAGACAAAGGAGAAATCTTGGTGAAGACACTAAAGGCACTTCTTTTCTTTCAAAAATGGTCTTACAAGAAATAGCAAGAGTTCTTTCAAGTAGTAATAAGTAACTGGTAACCAAAGGCGTAGTAACTAGTAGACTGAGATGTAACACAAAGTCTCCACCTCAACTGCCCAAGAGTGAAACATGAAGGACAATGAGGGCACAAAGTCATCCCAAGGTCCTTTACATAGGAACAAAATATGAAGGATAATGAGGGCACAAAGTCTTCACAAGATCCTTTACATAGGAGTAGAAAGCAAACACACTAAAGGCAATTGTGGGGGCATAGAGTCTCTCCATAGTTGGCTTCAGGACACCTTCCTGATTACTTGCACTATTTCTACTTGCCAAATTAAATAAACAAGAACACATTTAGAAGATAGACATAAGAACAATCTTCTAAAATGATACAAGATATAATAGCACAAAGTCTACAAATAACTTGCTTTCTCATTTAGATAAAATGATATGAACAATAATATGAGCTCAACGTCTCAGTATTAACCTTTCAATTTGGGCAGAATTTTGCTTTCGTATGGGGAAGATCTCCCTTGCATAATGAGAGAAATTACAATGTATAGCCACCAAGTAAGGCTGGGTGCTCTTTCCCATGGGATGGCCCATGTTGTAGTCAATGCCTTCAATGCACCTTCAGTTTTATCTAGAGGGACCATGCTTGGAATAGTGTGTCACCTTAACTATGGCATGTCCATTCATCTAATATGTCTCTTCTTGAGTCTAGATCATTTGGTCCATCCCCTCTAATGTCTATGTAGCTGTCCACTTTGCCTTTACTCCAAGGGAGACAAATAGGTGGTGCCTTTAATGTTTGCAAGCTAAAACATCTGCTTAGTGGATTGTTCTACCTACTGAAATTACTTCTATGTAGATATTTCAAGCTTTTTCCTCTTTCTACTTTTGTCTTTTCTAGCTTTGTCTCTTCTTGGAATTTAAGATCTTGGGGATACATTCCCAGTTTTACTAGTTCTTTATGCTCCTTTTCTCAGTGGTTATTCCTTTTGGCCTGGGTCTTAAGGCCTTTAAATGCATTTAGATCCATGCTTAAATTTTCAAGGATCAACAACTATTTCATTTCCATGAATTTGATGTCTACAGGCCTATCATTGCTTGAAAGCCAATGGCTAATTGGTTTCCCTAAACTTGATGGCTATGAGGACATCACCAGACATTTGGATCTCAATGGCTAGTTCACGATGTTCAACTTTGATGTCTATGGGCCCATCACTTTCCTTGATAATTCCTTCAACTTTGTTGTTTGATCCTTCTCAGAGGGGACTTGCCCTTCAGGGTCCTAAGAAATGGTCTGCTTTGGGTCAAGGAGAGCCCCCCACAAGGATAACTACCCTTCGAGCGGTCTTCAGATGGCCTTCAAGCTTTTATTTCTTTAGGTGACCTTCATTATTTCTTTTCCTTTGGACAAAATGTCTCAAGGAATTACTTCAAACACTTTGTCTGAAGGAAATGTTCCTTATCTTTTTCTTTTCTTCCCGCTTGCTTCTACTTTTCACCAAGATTTCTTTCACAGGCTTTATGTTTTCAATTAAGCTTATTTCCTTCAGACAAGAGTCTGAAGGAAATGTTCCTTAACAACTTTTTCATGAGATTTTTTTTAAAGGAATTCCCTATTCTTTACCTTGTTCTTTTCTCAAAGGAGATCTCACTATATCCTCTACAAGGGCTATTTAAGCCCAAAACTATCCTTCAGACTTTTGCAACGGTCCATATGCTTCTCACCTACCCTCTGTAAGGGTTGTTCAACCTCCCAAGTTACCTTTTAGATTTTTGCAATGGTCTGCTTTGGCTCCCAAGTGCCCTTTGTAAGGGCACTTGTCCTTCAGGCTCTTGGAAGACCCCCTTTGAACATCTCGATTGAAAAAATGGCTAAGTGTTTAGCCTATTTCTTTCCTACAAAGTTCATAGATTTGAGTTCATAGAACTGAGGGGAGTCCATAGATATGAGTTCATAGATTTTCTTCTTGTAGAGTTATTAGTTTCCTTCCTTGAAAGAGTCCATAGAAATCTAGTTTACGAGGTCCATAGAAACCTATCTGTGAAGTCCATAGTTCCACCTACAAAGTCCATAGATTTGAGTTTGTAGAATTGGGGGAGTCTATAGATTTGATTCCATAGATTTCTTCCTGTAGAGTCCATAAAAATGAACCTGTAAAGTCCATAGAAAGTTGTGGAGTCTATAGATTTGAGTTCATAGAACTGGGGGAGTCCATAGATTTCTTCCTGCAGAGTTCATAGAAATTAACTTGTAGAGTCCATAGTTATGATTTTGTAGATCTAACAGAGTTTGTAGATGTGAGAAACTAGCCTATAGAGTTTGTAGAAGCCAAGTCCATAGTTTTGAGGCCTTGAAGTCCATAGAAACTAAGTCACTAGAACTTGGCCTGCAGAGTCCCTTAGCTGAAAAAGTTTGAAAAATAGATAATTTGAAGGCTCATAACAATTTTTGAGAAGGGAAGAGATAATTTTTGGTTTTTAAGACCAAAAATAGTTCATGTGTTGTCTTAAAAAAGAGTGACAAATTTTGGGAACAACAGCTAGCTCCAGTTGGGGAACTTTCCTCAGTTAAAATTTTGAAGCAGCTAAGGAGAGTAGAGACCAGAATCTCCAGTGCCTTGAAGTGTGCCATTGGGAAATGGAGTCATGCCAACCAAAAAATAAAGGTGCCAAAAATGAAAATGAAAATCACAAAATAGAACTAAAGGCTATATAAATATACATATGTATAGATGATCTTATCTGATGCTTCAAAAATTCAAGCACTTCAGATGCTGCCCACTGTGAGACAGTGTAAATGGCATTCCATCCTAATAAATCAACAGGAAACCATTTTGTCAGTAGAATCAATGATGGGTGAATGGAACTCTCCACTAAAAATCACATTTCTTGTGCACTCCTTTTGGTTCTCACTTCTTGTGCCATGGCAAGACATGGTCTCCAATCCAAAAACCATAAATCTTTGCTTTTTTGGTGAAGAGTTCCTTTTGTTGACTTTGGAGTGTAGTAGTATGTCCACTACCATAACTTGTTGTTTTGTTGGTTTAGTCTAACACATGTTTTGATTGTCCCCCTTAGACTCTTGACAAACCATCAGTTCAAAATCTCCTTTAGCATGAAAGAGTTTGACATATTCATCCTGAGCAACCTTCAATCTGAGTAACAAAGATTCTTACTCAGAAGTGTTGTTGGTGTTGTTGAACTACAACTTGTGTGCAGGAGGAAGAATATCTCCTTGAGGAGATATCAACACCATCCTAGCTCTAGCACTGGTAGAGGAATTGCTGCCATCAAATTCCTAGATCTAAACGTCATCAAAAACTGATCTTTTATTAGATTTCTCTTCATTAGAGATGGAAGATCCTTTTTCATTTGTACTATGCCCTACTAATTATTTTGATGTCTTATTTGAATCAATTCTTGGATTGCCATCTATAGGAATTTCATCTACAAAAACATGAACATCCTCTATGGACAAAAAATAATTACCCCTACCTGAAGACTCAAATAGAATCTGAGCTTTAGGTGATGATGTTTGAATGAAAACATATTTTACTTCCTTTTTAGGGAGCAGCCTCTTCATAACACCTTTGACAGGAATCCTTGCCTTAGATAGGTCCATGCTCAACTCGCCACCCACATCCTTGTAGAAATTTCATCCCAACAAAATGTTGTATAAGGTTGGGATGTTGGCCACTAAGGCTGTTATCTTGATTCTCTTTTCTAGGAATGCCACAAATACAAATTGGGCATCCTTGATCTATCCTAATAGTGGCACTTGTTTGTTCTCCATGGAGAATCATCTCCCAAATGTCTTGGTCAGTGTGAGACCAAGAGATTCTACCACTTTGGTAGGCATGATGTTGTCAGATGCACCAAAATCAATGATGCAGTTACTCAGCTTGTGACTATTTATCAACAAGGAAACATAGAAAGGCTCTATTTTCCTATGGGTAGTAGGAGTAATGAAAAGATTGTTTGGGATGGACATGCTCTTTTGGGGATCATGAGTTACCTTTCTAATATTGTCTTGCAGGGATGGCTATATTCTTCACACACTCCACCAACCTATCCAACTGCTCAGGGTTGGCTTGTAGGAATTCAAATTTAGTCATTTGGATTTTAGTTTTATTGAGATGGTTAATTATGTCAAATTACTAAAATGGACTAGGAATAAAGGATGGGAGTTCATCCTTTTGGTTTTTTGGAGGGAGAGGATTGGCTTGTGAATTTGAAGTTGAAGGTGCAAAAATATTTGGGGTACTTACTTTTTTAGCAACCATCAGGTCCTTTGGCTGAAAAGACAAAGTGGTTCCATGCTTAGCAATTGAAATTGCTGGTTGAGGTTTCTCCTCTATATTCTCTTTATCATCTTTTTGGGCTGACTAGTTCTTAGACTGGGTGAACACTGAGTATGATCCCTCATCTGCTTTACCTTCACTTTCGGGTTCATCTTGATAATTTAGGGAAACAATGTTGGAGTCTCTAGCTAATTCTTCTTCTTCCTCAATGAAGAAATTAGCATCATTTTCTTGATCAAACTCAGGTTGGAAAGAGAAATCATGTTTAGTTTCTAGATATCTAACTACTGAGTTAGCTGGGAGTGCTTCAAGGGCAAGGTTCCTGTATGGGGGAGGAAGATGATTTGGCTACCCTTGATTCTTGGTAGCATTGCCTCTATATCGTTGATTATGAAATGTCCTCCTTGGCATATCCCAATAAGGAGGAGTAGACATACCTTGGGCCACTTGTCTTTTCAAGGCTAGCAATTCATTTTCCAACTTTTGCACCATTTGATTAGTGGTGCTTGTAGGTGGGTATTCTAAAGATGAAGAGGATTTACCTCTATTAGGATCTCTCCTTATCTTTCTTTCCAAGATAAGATCATCTCCTAAAAGTCTTAAGCAACAACAAGGTCTATGTGTCTAGCCCATCTCTATAAAAAACTCACTTCAGGTAGCTATGAGTTGATGAAGAAACACTTGACATTCTCAGGTGTCAGCTAGGCAATTATGGGAATCCTATTCCTCAGCTTGTCAAACTTGGAAATGAAGTCCCTCATAGGTTCATGGGGCTCCTTCTTCATCTATGTGAGCTAGGCTAGCAAGGCATGTGCATCTTATATAGGCTTGAACTTGGCTTCAAATTTATTTTTAATAGTGTCCCAATCAGTCACTACTTGAACTTGTAGATGGTAGAATCAGTCTACAATAGTGCCTTGTAGTGTCTCTATGAATAGCCTGACTGCTATGTCTTCATACTCCACACTTATTACACCATAGGCTATGCTAAAGGCAGTAATATGTTCATCAAGGTGAACTTTCCCATCACCAAAAATTTTGGGGAAATACTTCCTTGAACTGTGTGAAAGCTCATGTAGAGGTGGGGTCAAATTTAGTGGACCAAAAGAGTTACCCAAGGGGCCTTGAGCCATGATTTGATTATGTAGAAGTGTGATCACAAATCTAGGTGGAGTATGGATAGGCAAAGCTCTACTAATAGTAGAAAAAGAAGCTCTGCCTTGTATTGGTGACGTGGTATGGGTAAGAGGAAGTCTCCTAGTTCATTGAAGGTGAGGTTATGGAGAAAACAAATCAAAATTGCTCTGTTGCACCAACTCAAAAATAGGGTCAACAACACCTTGAGATTTCTAGCTTCTTATATAGTGTGGAGCTACCAGATTATAGAATAAAAATGGAAAAGAATTGGCCTTGCTTCAATGCGAAGCTTGAGGCTTCAAACTATGCATTATATCCTAGTTAGCATGGGGGTGGAGGAAGATGGTAAGGCTATAATGATAGTGGGTAAGACATAGAATGGAGTTGCTAGAGTCTATAATGGATAAGGGTAGGGATTGCTTCAATCTAAAACTTGAGGCTTTAAACTGCACGTTCATCCCCAGTGGAGTCACTAAAAATTGTTGGGTGAATATTTTGTCAACTAGCTAACTAGTGAGAAAAATAGGTCTCTTCAACCATTGCATAAGGAGATTAGTCAGCTAGATGTGTAGGCTTACTACTTCAGCAGGGGATAAATCTCTCCTCTCATCAAGGGGAGGTTACCTATAAGTATGAGGTGCTATATATTATATATGTGTAGAAAATAACACTCAGGGGTAGAATAACACCATCCACCTCTCTTTTTTTAGAAATGATGTTCACAGATAAAGGAGAAATCTTGGTGAAGATACTGAAGGCACTTCTCTTCATTCAAAAATGGTCTTACAGGAAATAGCAAGAGTTCTTTCAAGTAGTAATAAGTAATTGGTAACCAAAGGCGTAGTAACCAGCAAACTGAGATGTAGCACAAAGTCTCCACCTCGACTGCCCAAGAGTGAAACATGAAGGACAATGAGGGCACAAAGTCATCCCAAGGCCCTTTACATATGAGTAGAATATGAAGGATAATGGGGGCACAAAGTCATCCCAAGATCCTTTACATAGGAGTAGAAAGAAAACACACTAAAGGCAATTGTGGGGGCACAAAGTGTCTCCATAGTTGGCTTCAGGACACCTTCCTAATTACTTTCACTAGTTCTACTTGCCAAATTAAATAAACAAGAATACATTCATAAGATAGACATAAGAACAATCTCCTAAAATGATACAAGCTATAACAACACAAAGTCTACAAACAACTTGCTTTTTCATTTAGATAAAATGATATGAACAATAATTTGAGCTCAAAGTCTTAGTATTTTCCTTTCAATTTGGGCAAAGTTTTGCTTCCTTATGGGGAAGATCTCCTTTGTATAATGAGAGAAATTATAATGTATAGCCACCAAGCAAGGCTTGGTACTCTTTCCCATGGGATGGCCCATGCTATCATCAATGCCTTCAATGCACCTTCAGTTCTTTCTAGAGGGACCATGCTTAGAATAGTGCATCACCTTAACTATGGCATGTCCATTCATCTAATATGTCTCTTCTTGAGTCTAGATCATCTTGTCCATCCCCTCTAACTTTTACACAACTATCCACTTTGCCTTTAATCCAAAGGAGAAAAATAGGTGGTGCCTTCAATGTTTGCAAGCTAAAATATATAATTATTGGATTGTTCTACCTACTAAAATACTTCTGCATAGATATTTTGAGCTTTTCCCTCTTTCTACTTTTGTCTTTTCCATCTTTGTCTCTTCCTAGAATTTAAGCTCTCAGGGCTACATTCCCAACTTTATTTGCTCTTGACGCTCCTTCTCTCAGTGGTTCTTCTTTTTGGCTTGGGTCTTAAGGCCTTTGAATTCATTTCAATCTATGCTTAAATCTGCAAGGATCAATGGCTATTTCATTTCCACAAATTTTACATTATGGGCCCATCGTCACTTAAAAGACAATGGCTCGTTGGTTGCCCTAAATTTGATCTATGGAGATGTCACCAAACTTTTGGATCTCAATAGCTAGTTCAAGATGTTCAACTTTGACGTCTATGGGCCCGTCACTTTCCTTGACAATTCCTTTGGCTTTGTTGTTTGATCTTTCCCAGAGGGGACTTGCCCTCAAGGTCCTAAGAAATGTTTTGCTTTGGGTTAGGGAGAGCCCCCTACAAGGGTATCTGCCCTTTGAATGGTCTTTAAATGGCCTTCGGGCTTTTATTTCTTTAGGTGGCCTTCATTGTTTCTTTTCCTTTAGACAAAATGTCTGAAGGAATTCCTTTAGAAAATTTGTCTAAAGGACATGTTCCTTCCCTTTGTCTTTTCTTCATGCTTGATTCTAATTTCTACTGGGATTTATTTTGTGGGATTTATGTTTTTGGTTGGGATTATTTCCTTCAAATAGAAGTCCAAAGGAATTCCTTCAGACTTATTGTCTGAAGGAAATGGTCCTTAACAACTTTGCCATGGGAACTTTTCCAAAGGAATTCCGTATTCTTTACCTTGTTCTTTTCTCAAAGGAGATCTCAATCTACCATCTACAAGGGTTATTTAATCCCAAAACTATCCTTCAGACTTTTGTAACGGTCCATCTGGTTCTTGCCTACCCTCTGTAAGGGTTATCTGACCTCCCAAGTTGCCTTTCAAAAAATTTCAATGGTCTGCTTTGGCTCCCAAGTGCCTTCTGCATGGGCACTTGTTCTTCATGCTCTTGTAAGACCCCCTTTGAACCTCCCAATTGAAAAAATGGCTAAGTGTTTATAGATATGAGTTTGTATATTTTCTTCTTGCAGAGTCTGTAGTTTCCTTCCTTGAAAGAGTCCATAGAAATCTATCTTGTGGGGTCCATAGAAATCTATCTATGAAGTTCGTAGTTCCACCTATAGATTTCATATATTTGAGTTCATACAACTAAAGGAGTTTGTAGATTTAAGTCTGTAGATTTCTTCTTATAGAGTCCATAGAAATCAACCTACAAAGTCCATAGAAACCTGCGGAGTCCGTAGATTTGAGTTCATAAAATTGGGGGAGTCCATAGATTTCTTCTAACAGAGTCCATAAAAATGAACCTACAGAGTCTGTATTTATGAGTTCATAGATCTGATGGAGTCCGTAGATGTGAGAAACTAGCCTACAGAGTCCATAGAAGCCAAGTACGTAGTTTTGAGGCCTTGAAGTCTGTAGAAACTGAGTCCATAGAACTTGGCATGTAGAGTCCCTTAGCTGAAAAAGTTTGAAAAATAGAGAATTTGAAGGCTCATAACAATTTTTTAGAAGGGAAGAGAGAATTTTTGGTTTGTAAGACCAAAAATAGTTCATGTGTTGTCCCAAAAAGGAGTGACAAATTTTGGGAACAACACATTGATGTTTACATAATGAGGCATAAAGTGAAATGTGTCCTCATAGACATTAGATCAAGCCTGAATACTGTGTCTCTAAAGCTCATTTAGGTAAACAATAAAAAATATCTAAATAGAAATAATCACCATCAAATCCTATGATAATGAAGAAAAAGAATCACAAGGCACCATTAGCTTGCTAGTTATCATTGGTCCTTTAACCCATGATACACTATGCCATGGGTTAGATCTTAATCTATCATATACTATACTTTTAGGTAGACCTTGATTATATGAGATTTGTTTCATCCCATCAACATTGACCAATGTATCAAGTTCTCCCATTCAAGAATGGAGGTTACTATTTATAGAGATTTGTATCCATATGAGTATTGAAAACATTTAGAGGAATGCAATTACCAAATAGGACAAAAGGAAAAAGATACTTATTGATTTACTAGAGGCTAACTACATTGGAATTGATACCCTTGATTTACTTTTCCACATGCCACCTCCTAAAATATCCAATCATTATACCATCTCAGATAATGGTCCAAGAGAATACTTGACCCATGACACCTTTAACATTGTAAAACTTCCATAGAACCCCAAGTCCTTTGGAAGACCAAAATCCAAACCACTCATATAATGGTAAAGAAAGGGAAAATGCCATTATCATAATCTAAAACATATCATTTTCATACCAGCCTTTGGCCAAGCACATGATCCCCTTGAAGGTGATTAATCATGGTTGTACAATGACAAATTAGTTGATTGTTACAAGAAATCCAGGTATCCCATTCCTAATCAAATCATGAAGAACCAAGACTATTAAGGATGAGGACTCATGCCAAATCAACAAGGAATACTTGAACCAATTTTTGACTAAGTACAAAAGAATCTATGGATGGATTTAATCCACGTAGGGGTGACCCCACGTATTTTATTTGAGTTTCATCACCAATGACTAGTGATGATGATGTCAATAGTGAAGTAAAGTTTGATCATAGCCCATTCAATGACCTACTTGATACTAATTTATTTAAAATAATGCCATTTTTACCTTTTAACTAGTGATTCATCATAATCTACTACCATTATATTATCCCCAATTGATATACAAAGGCCAGGAATCCAATGTGCCTATTGATGAGTTTTAGAAAGATGAGGCCTTTTACAATTTTCTAGGCCTTAGAGAAAATTTTTCATTAGGAGACTAGAAAAAATGCCTCTTAATCAAGTTAGATCTCGAAGCCTATTTCAGAGAGCTGGTGAACACCCTTAACCAAAAAAATAAGTAAAACATTGAGGTCCCCAAGTGGAAACCTCTTTGAGGTGCTTTTGAACTAGGGAAAAAGTAAAGATAAAGACCAGTCTAGTGGTGAAAACCTATTTCAAGCACCATTAGATGGGGGTGTTCAACCTTATTAAAGAATAGATGAGGAGACCACCTAAGATGAACTTATCCATGGATCTGAGTTTAATCTTGAAAAATAATAAGATTTTGATCAAATCAGTCAAGATACTAATGTTGATGAACTTATCTATGGATTTGAATTTCATCTTGAATAACATCAAGCTTTTGATTACATCATTAAAGAGTTCCTAACAACATTTTTTACATGGACATCCCTCCCATTAGGAGATTTTGATTCATCATGTCTAGGATAACTTGAAGAAACACTCTTAATAGAAGACATTGACATAGCCAAAAAATTCAAATATTTGCCACTATTATTGAAGATGGTTTGACACTTCTAATGGAAGATACTTCAAATGTAAACATTAGGACTCTAGATGACCTAAAATGGATCAAATTAGGTGCATCCCTCATTGAGGAAGAGCATGAGGTCATTACAACCCTTTTGAGGGAATTTGTAGATATATTTATATGGGCCTATTTTGACAATCTTGGTTTAGACCCTACCTTGGTTGATCAACACCTTGTAGTACATCTTGATGCCAAGCAAATAAAATAATTTTTTCAAAAAATTCATCCTTGCCTTGTTGTGTTGGTAAAGAAAGAGTTGGAAAAGATCTTAATAGTGAAATGTATTAGGCTAATCAACATTCTGATTAGATTTATAATGTAGTGCCAGCTAGTAAAAGTCTAGAAGGAATTAAAATTTGTCCTAATTTTAGAGACAAATAAATCCTACCCCAAGGATGAATTTCCATTGCCAAACATTGACATGATAATTGACTCCATAGTGTGTTATGAAATGCTTTCTCTGATGGATAGATTCTAAGGGTATAATCAGATTTGAATAGTACCAAAAGACCAACACAAGATAACATTAACCACTCTATGGGGAACATTCTACTATTAGGTTATGTTATTTGGTCTCAAAAATGTAGGGGACACCTATGAAAGATCCACGTACATCATATTTCATGATATGATGCATGACATTATTAAAGACTATATCAATGACATACTAGGTAAATCAAAGACCTGGGCCAATCATCCAAGAACATTAAAGAGGATATTTGAGTGACTATGTGAATACAAAGTCAATATCAACCCTAATAAATTTGTTTTTGATGTTATTTCAATCAAATTTATTGGATTGATTATGTCTAGCTAAGGCATAAAAGTTAATCTAGCTAAAGTACAAGCCATAACAAAGATGGTACCACCAACCAATTTTAAGTAGCTCTATATTTTGTAGGGAAAAATACATTATATTAGATGCTTCATATCTCAATTAGATAACAAGTGTAATATGTTTACACATCTTTTGAAGAGGGTGTCATATTTCTTTAGGATGACAATTATTAGAAAAATTTTCAATAGCTAAAGGACTATCTACAAAATCCACTAATTGTATTACCTCTAATGCCATATAAACCATTCATTCTATATCTATTTATATCTATCAATGAGAGACAAACATGGAGCCACATCTAGCTCAACATGATGAAAATGTAAAAGAGCATGCTATGTACAATATAAGCTATACATTGGTCATGTATGAATATAATTATACACCCATTAAAAAATAATATTTAGTTATGGTCTTTATAGCTCAAAAACTATGCCATTATAGGTTGAACAATACGACTATGGACATTTCAAAAGTGGATCTGATCAAGTATCTACTATCTAAAATATATTTACAAGGATAGATGGCCAAATATATCATGCTTCTTATTGAGTTTGAGATATAATATGTGAACCATAAATTCATCAAGGGGTAAGTTCTTGTAGATTAGCTTGCTAAAGCACCCCTTATAGATAGACAGTCACTCACATTCTAGTTTCCCAATGAATCCATAATGACCATCATCAAAACACCTCTTAAGGAGTATCACTCAAAGGTATATTTTGATGTATCATTCATAACACATGGATCAGGGGTAAGCCTTTTATTTATAATACCATAGGGGGATATAATCCCTAAGTCATTTAGAATTAGTTTTCCTTTTACTAATAACATGGCCGAATATGAATCAATCATTACAAGGATTTAATAAGTAGTAAAATGGAACATATTTCATATAAAGGTTTATGGTTATTCTTAGTTAATCATCAATCAAGTTACAGACTACTTTTAGACCAAAAATGAGAAGTTAGTTCCATACAAGGCCATCGTTGACACACTCAAACAATAAATTACCAATATCTAGTTTGAACATATACTAAGGGTAAGTAACATGATAATAGATTCCATGGCTACCATTGGATCATTGATTTGAAAAATTAATATAGCCAAAGAATACCATTTTCTCATTGAAAATCTGCTCATTCCAACTCATGAACCATCAATTATCATAATGATCTATGATATTGTTGGTCCTAACTCTTCTTGGTATTCAGACCTATATGCCTATTTTCATGACCATGTTTTACCACTATAATTATCTCAAAAACAAACCAAATCCTTCATCCATGATTCCTAGTGTTATACCTTACTTGGACCAACCCTATACCGTCATAGTTTTGATGGAACTCTACTTCATTATTTACCTTTGGTAGAATCTATACTAAAATTACAAGAAGTTCATGAAGGGTTATGTGGAGCCCACACCAATGGGGCCATCCTATCCAAAAATATCTTATGTAATGGGTACTATTAGCCAATAATGGATGCAGATGCAACTATATATGTTAAAAGATGTGATAAATGTCAATGACATGCCAATCTAATTCATGCCCTAGCCAAGAATTTAAAACCAATGTTAACACCATGATCATTTTCTATATGGGGCCTCAATATCATTAGGAAGATAAACCCCACCTCATCTAATGACCATAAACATATCCTTACCACCACAAAATATTTCATTAAGTGGGTTGAAGCTATACCCCTCCCTTACATGACTGGAAAGCAAATTTTCAAATTCATTTTTAAACATCTCATTTGTCACTACGGTATCCATTCCAATATTATATCTGATAATAGAGGATCATTCAATATCAAGGAGGTCGAATCACTATGTGTTAAGTACAAAATCAAAAAACACTTTTTCATGACATATTACCCTCAAGGTAATGACTAAGATGAAACATCAAACAAAACCATTATAAACATCCTTAAAAATATTGTCAATGATGCATGCCATGATTGGTACCTTCAAATATTCCATTCCATTTAGGCATATCATACCAATCATGACACTCCCATAGGTTCCACTCTATACTCACTTGCTTATGTTATTGAATCCATTCTTCCCATTGAGGTTGAGTTTCCTTCATTACGCATCTCTTTGAATCATGTCATAGATGATGAAGACAATCGAGTGGCTTACTTTCAATAGCTATAGCTACTTGATAATAATCACATGGATGTAATATACAACCTTTAGGCATATCAAAACTAACTCTGTGGCCAATAAAAATGGTATGTGAAACATAAATAATTTGAGCTTGGTGATCTTGTTCATATAAAAAACCAAAAGAACAACATAACTGAGAATAAGCATAAATGCAAGTTTGAGCCCAACTGGGTAGGTCCTTTCATCATTGTTTAAAATATGGCACTAGATCATATAGGCTCACCACACCAAATGGAAATGAACTTGATGAGTTGATGAACATTATACACCTCAAGTGTTACTTCACTTGAGTGACTTGGTGTATTATCTATGAGGACCATTTTAAGTTGTACCATATTATCAAAATTATTATTTGTACAATTATAATATTCTTTCACTCTATTAGTCTACCATCCAATCACTTTACTTATCAATTTTCCATTATACTATATCATTTTATCATCCTAACATGTTTTGATCTTACTTGCCTAGCGTATTTGACCTTGGTTCATCCATTGGTTTGACTTTCATCATGAAGAATCATATCAATTTTAGTAGTTGTTTCAATAAATATAGATAGAGGTTGTATTTTATAGTAGTATGATAGAAGTTTGTCAGTTGCATCTTTCATTTATTTTTTACTTCTATATCATGTTTGTTTGTTTGGGCTTGATTGTAACCTCCTATGGGCAAATCATTGTCTCACCAATATTTATACTAATTATAACCACCTATGGGAAATTTATTATCATTGATCTAAGCCATTATATCCTATTTATAACCTCTTATGTGCAAACTAGGGGTAACATTTATTTATTGTGCCTTGACATACCAACTTGACATTTCATTTTATACTATTCCATTATGCCACCTATGCCTATTTGATTTAAATTGGCCGCTACACTAGTTATATTCCTCCAATGTAAGGTAGAACTACTATGACTTGAGGTAATTTTTGGACTATGTGGGTAATTCTCAATACTTTTTGAGGTCATCTGAGTCTCCCTTTGCCATTATGTGCTTTCCATTTTGTGAGCATCCATTCAAGTTAACCATGATTTCACCATTTTTTGAGAAACTTAAGCCATGCTCTCATCATTTTGTGAGCATCCACTAAAATTAGTGATGTTCTTGCCATTTTGAAATCAACCTAACCATGCTCTCACTATTTTATGAGTATCCATTCAAGTTATCCATGCTCTTGCCTTTTCATGAGTTGGACCATTTAGTGTCTTGTCATTATTGATTGAGTTGAGACAATCTAAAAATTCCAAAAAAAAATTATAAAATTGATTTATAAAAACCAAAAACATTGACCACTTCTTTGCCTTAAGGATTTGGGAACCCTCACTAAGTCACAAAAATTCAATTGTCACTTAGTTTCACCATCATTTTTGGTCTTTTATTGCATACCTTTTCCATTTTACAAGACCATTCCCATAATTATTCTATCAAATCAATCATGTTTTTTATTTCATCATATTCTTCTATCCCATTTCTTAGGAGAACTACATTTGACCTAAATTTTTGTTGGATATAACATCCATGGAACTATGTAGGCAACATCTACTTGCCTAGTGCATTTGGAGATAGCTCGGCCACCCCCTTCCTTTTCATATATTAACCCATTTGTTTGTTTATTAAGTTATATCCTATTTTAGAGGAGAAATGTTTGCCTTGTTTGTGTCATGTTTTCTAATTATCTATTTATTTTGTTCATTTATTTTCTTGTGTGCTTATTTTTTTACTTTTAGTATTGTTACCTTGATTTAGTCTATGTGCATTCATTGGGTGATTCCTTGTGCATTATTATTAAATCAACCCATATTCATACATCAACATTATCATCATGGTTTATATCATTGGTTTATCATTTTTAATTGATTATTAGATCATGAATTAGTCTATATGCATATTTTGGCCAAGTTATCATGTTATTCTATCATGATGCATACTGTCACGCTATAACAAAAAATATCTTCAGGATCTCTAAATAGAAAATACATTGATGATATTTCCTTGGTACCATATTTAGAAACCATCCTAACCTAATCCAAATCATATCCCAAAAAGAGTAATTAAATAATGAAATAATTATCCTTCCTATTAGTTCGGATGAGCATCTCCCTACTAGCATGTTGCCTAATTCATCTTTCTCCTCTGTATCAATTTGACATCATCATATTTGCCACTATCAAGATAAAATTATTATATCTAACTTTGGGTAAACCATTGTATACCATCCCACTTGCATTCTTAATGATTCTAACCACCTTTGGGCAAATCATTGTGTTTCCACTAATTTTCCATAATTGGGGTGTAATGCTTATAACTACCTTTGGGAAAATCATTGCACATCTTCCCACTTGCATTTCCAGTGATCATAGCCTCCTTTGGGTAAATCATTACATTTTCACCAATTTGAGGGTTAATGATTATAATCACCTTTACCAATTGTAGTGAAGTATGGCATCTATTAATTTACTATAACATCTCTATTTACCACAACTTTTTTAGTAGAAACATCAAATAATATGTAGGCCTTTGATTTGTCATTGTACCCAACAAACATGTATGCTTTTTTTTTACATCCAACTTACTTCTCTTTTGACTAGGAATACCTGTAAAAGCTACACAAACAAAAGTTTAGAAAACACTTACATATGAAGTTCAACTTGACCAAGCCTCCTCTGGAGTCATATTCTCCAATGATTTTTTAGGAATTATATTGAGGATGTATAATAATATATTTATTTCTTCTACCTAATATATGTATGGGGCATTTTTACTTTGGACCATATCGCGAGCCATGTCCATCATTATCCTATTTCACCTTTCCACAAGTCCATTTTACTATAGAGTGTAAGGTGCGGTATATTGTCTATGTATTCCTAAAGTGTCATAAAAATCCTTAAATTGTTTTGAGATGAACTCACCCCCATTATCCATTTTAAGATATTTCAATGGCCTTTTTGCTTATTTTTCAACCATAGCTTTCCAAGTAAGGAAGTTAAAAAATATCAAAGTTATTCACTAGAAAGTATACCCACTTTTTCATAGATAAATCATCAACCAACAATAAAAAATAATGGGCTCTAGAATGGCTAGGTATTTGCATTAGACCATGCAAATTTGCATGTACCAAATCCAATATTTCCTTAGCTCTTAAAGATTTACCAAAATCAAATGAATGTCTAACTTGCTTCTCCAACTGACATCCAATACATACATGATGACTATCCTAAATAGAAGGAATCCCCTTAACCATCTTAGTCTTGCTCAATATATTCAAATACTAGAAATTCAAATGCCCATACCTTTCATGACATAGTGAACTTGTGCTATCAACCATTGCAAGTGCACTTTCCTTTGTCCTCTATAGATCTACAATCTTATACAAGCCTTTCTCACCAATCCCAAAAACAATAATATTGTTATCTCTAGTAGTGAATAAACATTATTGTCATTGAAACTTTACAACAAAATTAGAGTTTCTAGTGATCACATTAATGGAAATCAAAATTTTGTTCATGTCTAGAACATACCTAATATTATTATTTGTATACCAGATAGTACCATCAAAATTGATCTAAACATTACCATATCCTTTCACAAAGTAAGTTCTACCATATCCCAAAGATATAGATTCACCACTACTATTATTTTCAACAAAATCCATATACCAGTCCTTATGGCATATATAATGGAGATATGACCCTACATCAAATTACCAAGCTCAATCCAACATATAATTACCACTGAAAGCCATGAAATCAAAATTAGGAGATGATTCCTCACCTTCACCATCAGCTACATTTTCATGGTGAGCTTTCATTCTAGGGTTACACATATCATGTTGTCTTTTCCTATAATCTTTCTTAATGTGACTAGGTTGCTTATAGTAAAAACCATTTCCACTTATATCTCTTATTAGAACCACTTACTTCTGAAGTATATATAGGATAACTAATATGTTTACCAAACTTCTTACCCTTTCCCTTGATGAAGAATGCACTCTCTAGAGAAACAGATGTAGACAACACTATTTGCTCCTATAATCTCTCCTTCTATAATAGCAATGTAGACAACACTATCTGCATCTTAGTAGAAAAAAATAAATTATTCAAATACAATACCCATCAGATTTAGATGCTTGGTATTTAGAAGTAAGACTAGTCCACAAAATTGATGCAATGGTCATATTTTTGACCTCTAAGATTAGATTATTTTCTACTAATAGTTTTAAAAACATAAGAGCCTCGTGATGAAGTTTATCATTTTCATCATAACCAGTGATAGGGTTTTGCTCTTTACCAAGGACTATCTGATCAAAGTTATGATATTCACATATCATCAAAACCTTATGACTCCACAAACTAAAATGATGTTGTAAGCAAGCCATTTGGATCTAGTTTTTCCAAAAAATGAATATACCATAAAAACTATAATGACTTTACAAAAAATTCCTCCTACCCATGGACTCAAATCATAAACTAGTCAATATCTCTAGCTTTTAGGAAAAAACACCACACTATTTCAGAAATTTTAAATTTTTTATCTTTAAAAACATAAAGAAAAATGGACAAAAATAGTTTTCTCTAGATATCTACAATTCAAATTTAAAAAATTTCTTTTCTACCAACATCCAGATTGAAAACCCAAAAAATGGTGAAATTTTCACCTTTTAGAACATTTCTGAGATAATTAGTCACTAGTAGGTCCCTAGTAACCCTTATAAGCTAAAGTTTTAAATTATTTAAATTAAAATTAATTGAAATAATAAAACTTTAGATTAAAATTTTCATTAAAATAATTATCCAATCAAAAAATTAGCCTACTTACAAAAGTTTAGATGCAGATTCTGGGAAAAATACTCAACCAAATTGAATTCCATTAGTTCTTATCATATCCTCTCAAAAAATAGAATTTTTTAGACCCCTGAATTACCAAAAATAGTTCCTAAATAATTTTTTTTCACTTTTTAAAATGAACAAAAATGGCCACCTAAAAAACATAGGAAAACTAAAAATAGTCCTATGAGCCTTTTCTACTACCTCTTACCACTTTTATTTTACTGAGATAGGTCTCTTGATGCTTCTCTCCTAATTACTCACTTTCTTTCTGGACATAGGAAAAAAAATCTCTTCACATCTCTCCACTAGGGGCCTCATGCTCTTCCCTGACAAGACTACTCTTCTCTTTCTCTACAGGCTCTCTCCTAAGCTTCCTAGACCATAAGTTCTGAGACCATATTAGATTCAATATAGAGATTGAAAAATGTAATTAATCAACATAAGATAAAATACATGAGAGGCCTATTAAATATTCTAAAGAGCCACTCAATAAAATAGGGGGTGGGAGAGACCACAAGCATTGGGTAGTATAAAATATCTAATTCCATAAAAATAAACTAACTTATTAACCCAAGTGGCTAAAACAACTAAACAAGGTGCATAGATAATATACCTTAGTCAATAACCCAAGGTATTTACAATAATATGTTAACAAGGTTTGAACCCATTCCAATCCCCAACTACACCTTAACTCACCTTGGGTTGAGGTTAGCTGCTAAGTCTATAAATACAAGCTTAGACATCTTCATTTAAAAGAGCTTGAATAAAGTAATGTTATAATGTACATTTTTGAGTAAATTTTCATGACCATATTTTTATAAGGACAAAATCACAAGCCAGTCCATGAAGCTACATCAAGCAAAAATAAGCCAAACCATGGTGCTAAGGGGAGAAGGAGCCACACAACTCCATTTACCAAAGATCTCTTGAGCACAATCTAGAAAGCCAAATGAATAAATCTCTTGGAGCATTCAAGGAAGGTAATAAAGGCTAATTTTATTTCATTTTAGTTAGTTTTTGTCAATTATTTTATTTCTTTACGCTGCTTCCTTTGATCTAGTCAAGATAGTGTTATACATGTTAGTGTGTTTGTTTTCATTTTAAATCTAACATATGATCTACCCACACTTATTGGATTCTTTGATCACAAAATCAATTTTTACCTTGACATTAATGACTTTCATCTTGTCCTTAACATCAATGAAAACATCAATGACATAATACAAACAATAGAAACATACCTTGATAGAACGTTGTAGACCAGACAATAAGGTTGATGAATAAGGTAACCTTGACA